>NW_019059621.1:65170-78862 GCF_000696155.1 Zootermopsis nevadensis
GTTCCCATAAGCCGCTGCGCCATATTCTTACAGCTTGCAATCTTCGTGTTCTGGAAGTCAAATGTGCCTTGACCTTTTCATATTTTCCGCTACTCTGCAGCAGAGGCGGCTCAGCTCAGACACCAGGACGTTTCGTGGATTTGCTTCTTTGGAACGATTTCTCCAAGAGTTTCTCACCGATTAGTCATTCACCTGTCCGCATGAAACCGACAACGACAGTGAGATTTCAGGTTCTCAAGGCGGCGAGTACGAGGTTGACGGTCTTCTAGGACGCTGCGCCTTGTAGTCTCATAGGGCTAATCGCCCTGACGATGGAGACAGTAAGCGTCTCTGATAACTCGGTCAATTTCCACTAGACGACACGACTGAACATCCCCGGAGAAAGCCATCTTTAGACAGTGATAACATTTTTCGTTAAACTTGGTGTGGAGAACGGTCTCCATTTGGCGCATGTTAATCCACCATCAACAATACTAACATGGCGGTCGTGGTAACTTTACGCACTAGAACAACATTAGCGTCGTTCAGTTGGTGGTTCCTAAAGTTCTTCAAGACCCATAGATCTTTGAAAATCATGCAGAATTTATTAAAGGATTTTTAAAACATGTGGAATAACAATATGGCGACGGCGCGAAGTATTCTGTGAAAGACGGTAAGTGATTTCGTAGCCTGCATTTATACTCGTGTGTTTCATAGTGAGCTAAGCTATTGAAGAAATCCCCCGCCTTTTATGGAACACGAAGATTTATTATCGTGCTCACAAGAATCGATTATCGATCCTTATCCCCGAGCTAGACGAATCCGGTCCACATTCTCGCATCTTATTTTCATAAGCTCAATTTTAATATTATCCTCCCATCTACTCCTAAGTTTCCGAGATTTCTTCTCTTGAGGTTCTTCAGCCAAAATTTTGTAAGTTTTTGCCCGACTCCCGCACCCGCAACATAATTTGAGCCCTTTTAGGCTCAAAAAATACTCTTCAGCTTTTCTCTTCTCAAACATCCTCAATCTGCGATCTTCCCTTAACATGACACAAAATTAGAACTCGGCTCGTCAGGATGTTAAGCGTCTCGCGGGCCACAGTTTCGGTATCAGACGCTCTCCAGTTCCTTTGCCGTAATCTCGTCGCCAGCCGCCACTGCGTAACAATACCCTCCCCCTTCCCACCGCCTCCCAAACTCTTCAGGATTTTAAATGTGGTCGTGGAGCGCCATATTTTCGCCGAGATGGGTCCTGTTACTTGTGTCCTAGGGTGGCAATGGTATTGAGAACATAATTTCAGTACGAGATACGAATTGTAATACTTCGAGGGGGCGAGAATTGTAGCAAAGCGAGAGTGGAGACATTATTCTAATGTTCAACATGTGACTCAGGGTCTTGTAATGCTGCCCCCCCCCACCCCAATTTGCGTCCAGTCTCGTGTTAAGGGTCGCAGGGGATACGTAGACAACCATCGCAACGGACAGGTCAGAACATTCAATAACTTTGTATTTTATCTACAGAACATATTTACGCTTTCATACGATTCTTAGAATAAACAGCTATTATTTTCCTTAACAGAATTAACCAACTGAGCTAGGAACTGAATATAAATATTATTTAGACAAACTTCGTGCTTCAGGGGGTTAAGGATTACAGTCTACCTCATATACGGTTGCTGTAGTCTGCATTAATCCTTTGAAGGCGAAGATCTTCGAAATAATACTTACGAATTCAGTCCGTACCGCAAAGAAAACACAACACTTCATCATTACAAATATCAACTGGTTGATGTCGGTTAGGGAAATAATCGCTGTTTACTCTCAGTACCACGCGAAACCCATGAATACAAAACACAAATTTTCTGTTTCTTAAAGCAGATGGTGCATTTAGTTACCACTCGGCTTTGAAGTGTCAAGGGGAACATAAAATCTTTTAAGTCGAATTCTATCCACACACAAGCACAATTCATGTGGCCTTTAAGTCGATTTCTATCCACACACAAGCACAATTCATGCGCCACAGTAACCGTTGAACAACACTCAGTCAGTAGTAACCTATATAGTTGAAACATCGATCCCAAACAACTTAGACTCGATTCTTACTGACTCTTTCTGAAATTAATGGGTTATATAGAGATCTACGTCGGCTGGGACGGGGTCGTGGCCAATTGTAAGTTACTGCTCCAACATGTCCGAAGAAATAATAAAGAAGGTAAGAGTAACAAAGACAAAATAACAAAAGAGAAACGAAAATTGAAAAAAAGGGAAGAGTTAAGATTCGAAGCCGGTTCCTCTTGAACACGATCTCGACTACACTACGACGTATCATAATGTCGTCCTATGCGGATTGAAATCTAATTTAAAATCGAGACTTATTAATAACGGTGAGCTCAAACAGGTTTCAGCTTAAGAGTCCCGAAACAAGCGAAGATCGGTCGCGAAACGCACGCACTCGCACCCCCAACCCCCGCTCAGCTTCAAATGGCTATAAAAGAGTAGCTCAGCCGTAGGAGAAACAAAATAGCCAACAGAGGGCAAGGGAGTAGCAGGGGGGGAGGGGGCGGAATTATTTTTTTCATTCCCCTTTTTACTCTTAACATTCCACGAGTGAGGAATCACAAAAAACAGCACTTAAGAGTATTTGAATTTCTCCCTCTTATGTATCGGTCGCTATAAGACAAATCTCATGAATTGCTGTGGGGCGTTCTATGGAGGGGGACCTTTCTGTCATGTTCTGGATTTGTTACGAAGATCTCAACTTGTGATCACCAACGGTAAGGGCGCTCTCCTTCTCGATCCTTACGCCGATTTTCGACGAAGAAACCTTTTTCGTGCTACGCAAGAGATATCTCGTTTAGAAGCAGTCGCTTTATTCTGAACTTTATTTGTTTATATTATAGCTCTATCAGTATTAAGCCTGGCTACGGTTTCAAACGCTCTGGCTTCGATTCCCCTACACACTTCTTGCCACCACGTCCATATCATCACTACGGCCCAACCAGCCTCCTATCCAATGACCGGGTACAATTCTGACTGTCCGCCAACATTCGGGAGGAATATACAGCTTCATTCTTCCTAAAATGCTGGCACCCCGTCAAAATACTCTACGACGCAACAACCCTCAAGCCCAGCATCTACATTCATATTGCCTCGAAAACTTATAATCATACAAACTGAGAATCAACTATCATCTCTGAAGATGGAGTCAACACGTTCCTTCGAAATTTGATATTTAAATGCAACCCAGGAGACCAATACAGAACTCAAGATCCATTCTGTCTCAGTGTCTAGCGGTTAAAACGCTGGCCTTGTAATCCTGGGGTCTCGGGTTCGATTCCCGGCGGTCCCCGAATTTATAACTTGTGTTGGGCAAGGCCGTGGTCTAGGCAACACGGAGTTTTCCTCCGTGGCATCCCAACAATTACTCCATTCACACACAGAAGAAGGCAATGGCAAATCACTTCTGGATCATCTGCCAAGAACGTATATGAACAGGTCCCAGTCCGAGAAAAGGATGGAAGGATCCTGTTCATATGGACCTGTCGTCAGACAGAACACTTAAAAAAAAATCCTACATACATTCAGCATGCAATAATATTAAGGCGACAATATAAATCATTACAGCTGATATAATAACTGAAAAAGAAGAATAAGATTGTCGAATGGACTTATCACCGTGAAATATGAAGTTCCGAGTCTCTCCACGCCTCTACTGCGTGAAAAAACAAAAAAACAAATTCTGTTTGCACTGTCTTCAACATAACATAAACCAAACAGCACTGCAACGTTCACAAATCACGTAGAGCATTGTTTAAACTCGGATTGTGTTTGCAATACAAAAGATGTATGAGGATGTGATGGGGATGAACATCCTGAGTCTGCAGGTACAGGATCGGAGCATCGCGACACAATTTTGTCGTCAAAAAGTTTTACGAAAGCTGGAGAAACAAACTTCTGCATTTCAGTAAGGCTATTTCCCGTCATCATCATTAGAATAATTACGGGCTCCTTCGTCTTATCTTCCGCTTACTCATTTTTCGTCTTCGTCAGAACTTTCCTATTCATTTTCATCACTATCGTCAGTAGTTAGTTCCTGGCGAAAATAAAAATCTCCTGACAGCTACTTCGACCGAATGAAAGTAGATAAGTTCCCCTTAGAACTTCCTATTTTCAGGAACTATGAATCACTTAAAAATATCTATTTCCGAGATGGGAATGTGTCATAATTTTACTACGGTTCTGTACGCTAAGTGGGGTGGAAGGGGGTTCGAAAAAATGAAGGAGAGGGTGTAACAAAAATCCCTGCACGGTACATCTTTTATCTAAAATGTAAACTGGGGTGTTCTCAGGTGAGGACAGTGAGTGAAGAGGAAAGGTAGAATAAATAAGATGCAAATCCAAATATCGTAGAATGAATGAGCTGGCAGAGAAACGAAATGGGAATGGGGAATGTAAAAACCAAACAAGAGGTCGAGACGCTGGGAAGGGGATGCTGGTATAGAAGCACAGGAGTGCAAAGTTCATTTGCTTCTACGCCGTCAAGTGTAAATTGGGTTAACGTAGCTGTGAGTGTGAGGGGCGCTGCTGTTTGCGATGTCATCTTGTTCCACGGCAGCAGCGCAGCCTCTCATTGTTGCCGTAACCATGGCAACTGACAAGCCAAACGAAACCCAAGAATATGAGCTGCCAGAACAAAGGAACGCGACCCCCTGCTCCCGGCGTGTCGGTATTAAAAGGGGCGCTAAAAGAATGCCCTTCCGTACAATACGAATCAAGAGAAGTGATGATAAATTGAAGATAGAAAGAAAATGATACAAATAATATAAAAGGAAAATAAAGACAGAGTACTAAATGAAGAAAAAGAGGCTGGTGGGATTAAAGAAGGAAGGAAGGAAGGAAATAAGAGAAACAGAAGAAAACAGAACAACTATAAATTAAAATAGAAATAAGTAAAAGAGAGAACGAGCAACGCCATCAAAATCAATCCTTTTGGGCTGTCGAACAGACTTTTATAAGAAAGTATACGTACAGTATATCAACACATCAGAGGCATCAGCTAAGTAGAGACGCCATTATGAACGTGCCGACCATTATTAGGACGCCACTGGAACGGAATTATACGAGGAGTACGTTCGACTAAACAGCGCAAGAGACAGGGTATTATTGCTTCTATTTGAATAAGGACTGCACTGAGACATCTCCAGGACATCGGCGAAACAACAGAAAGATGAAATATCTCGCACAAAGGATCAAGAGGTGAAAAATACGACCCGGGAATAAAACACGAACTACAATACGTGCGTTGAAACAAAAGACGACCTCTTCCTGAAGCACAATTGAAACAATTGTGAACATAGTTCAACTTGACGCCGCAAGAGCGTACAGTGGTCGAATTGGCGGCCATCTTGTAGACGTTATGTGGAAGCAGAAAGATTGTCTTTCTGTTTATATGAATTTTTGAGTTGCTTTTCCAACGCAGTGGAGCAGCAGCGGATGTCCCCTGAGGAAGTGTGCATACATAACCTTTCTCTGCAAGGAGACATCTTTCGAACCAAGTACAAACAACGAGCATTAAATATTCATAAACGCAGACCCACTGTCCCCAAGTTTCTTTTTTAAAGCCGTGTCTCTCCTCCCACAGTATCCACTTTTCTTGCTAGATATGTACTTTTTTTTTAAAAAAAAGAACCAAAAAGCTGGTTAGAATAGAAGGTCTTGGGTTAAGAGCACTACTCATCTCATTGTGTCTCGAACAGAAGTTTGTATTAATATTTCGCGAATGTTGCATAAATATGCTCTCAAAGAGAGACTGGTTTCGGATTTAAACACGGTAGACTTGACTTTGGGCTGTACTATCGGTGTCCGATTCCCGGAAGGGGAGGGGGGACGACCTATTTTCCCTACGTCCAGACCGGTTCTGGGTCCCAGAAAGCTCCCTATTTGGGTTTCTATGAGTTAAAATTTGGCCGGAGCGTGTAGCTAAACACTCACCTCCGTTTAGTGCCAAAGTTAAAAATACCTCCATTCACCAATACGTCTGCATGGCATGAGTACAACGGACTAACGCTTGTCTGACAGTGATGAGGTAAGCGAACAGTCTATGACTCCTGATATGAAGATTTTTGGTTTATGCAGGTAACTTAATGTTAGTACGGAAGAAAATCTGGGGGGTTGCGATGGGCTAGGTATGTGGCTGGCATGGGGAACACATGAAATGCGCACAGAACATAATTAGGACAATATTTACTAATATGACGAAGACAGAACAAACTTTTAAGTCGGATCTTAAGATCGAACCTGAATGAAATTATTTTAGGATAGTGAACCATGATGGTCTTTGGTATTAGCGATGTTAAACTTCAGGTTACACAGAAAATTAGTTATTTCTTCTTGTGGATGTTTCAAAATAGTAAGTAAATTTACAACTTTCTATGGGATGAAGGATAAACTTTTACACGTACGTTTAAGCTCGTATGAACTAAATTTGAAAAAAAATAATCAAATTTGAAAAATAAGAAGACCTTATTTCATTACCATAAGCGTTAAGTAAAATAATGTTAGGTTACATGTCTGCCACTTTTTCATATTGAGCAGCAGCAAAGGAAAGCTACTTGCTTTCCGAATATTTTGTACGCATAATTATCAGCGCTGTAACTAAGACCCGGTTCACTCTCACAACCAGAGCGGAGAAATATGCTAATAATATAGCTACAGGAAGAAGACACGTCCAAAGAGGAACAAACAGTGGACAGAAGAAGGCCATGAATTATGGATGCGTCTGCTTTGCCTTTTCGTCTGCTTCGGATCTCCCCAGAGCAGATGTATATTATTTTATACTGAGTTTGTGCAGTGATATGGAAGTCTTGAGTGCGAGACTGGGATATGTGATGTCAGAAATTGCTGGCAACAATTTTTCACAGTCAGGACACGGTCAAGTTTGTCTCTTGCCTGATGATGGAGGCAGCAAGGACCTCTGAAACGTCGAAAAACTCTTACCAGACTGCGGTTCAACTACCTAGAAGGCACCCATCTTCAGACTTACCTCAAATCCTACAAAATGAAAAGAATGTGACCGCGTCCTTCCATATCCATTGAAATTTATAATTAATTAATTATCTCATAATTGAAATTTGTACAGTGTGAGCTACTGACATTATCACAGAAGAAACAGGAAAAAATTCCACGACCTAGCTCGCCGACGTATTGCTAAAAACACAGTCCTCCGTCGAGAATTGACGCCTGATGATCGTAAATTAGGTTGCTTGTTGGTGATTGGCAGAACACTTTTCCAGCAGTTGCTTGGAGCCACTCAGGAAACCGGACCTCTGGGTTGAGAAAGAACCCCTGAGCTCCCGATAACGATTTAGCTTCGTTCATGTTGATCCCATCGTTACGTGTGCCACTGTTGCAGTGGCGCGTGTCAGTACAGGGAGTGTCCATTTCGCCTTTCCTTTGCTATTCATGCCTTGCACTTAACATCATGTCGGAGTACAGCCAGACTATAAAATAAATAAAGTGTTTCTTATGTTCTTTGTTTGTTGCTTGCATCCAGAAGCTTCAAAAGCAACCTTTCCTTCTGATTATATCTGCTTCAATCTTACTTACCTCTTCTTCCTTTTATCCAGAAAGTACGACAGTCTAGAAACATAACTTCAATTTTACCTCATTTTCGTCTCCTGTGCGCTCACACACAGACATCCGACGATGAACGTGACCAGTAGCGTGCGTTTTATATCCTTTCGTCAACTCTGCTGGCCGAAACAATCTCCGCACTTCGGCATAATGTGCACTTACTCAAAGCACATGCTCAGAACACACGAGCATAAATTCCATTACGTTCAAAGTATACCCTAATGACGTAATGACCGAGTATTTTAATGTTAAAAGTCACATCGATAATTTAACAATAATTTTGCTAGATATTTCGTATAAATGTGAAACACTGGACTAATATATCAGATCTAAAACTTCTTGACGATGGGGAAGAGTCAATTGAATAAAAATTTTCTTGGATATTATCCATCGTCTAGTAAATATAAAACGTAGAGCTAATCCCTATCTCCGAGACCTCTTGGATATTATCCATCGTCTAGTAAATATAAAACGTAGAGCTAATCCCTATCTCCGAGACCTCTTGGATATTATCCATCGTCTAGTAAATATAAAACGTAGAGCTAATCCCTATCTCCGAGACCTCTTGGATATTATCCATCGTCTAGTAAATATAAAACGTAGAGCTAATCCCTATCTCCGAGACCTCTTGGATATTATCCATCGTCTAGTAAATATAAAACGTAGAGCTAATCCCTATCTCCGAGACCTCTTGGATATTATCCATCGTCTAGTAAATATAAAACGTAGAGCTAATCCCTATCTCCGAGACCTCTTGGATATTATCCATCGTCTAGTAAATATAAAACGTAGAGCTAATCCCTATCTCCGGAGATAGGGATTAGCTCTACGTTTTATATTTACTAGACGATGGATAATATCCAAGAAAATTTTTATTCAATTGACTGGACTAATAGTTGAGTATAAACCGACTCAAGTGCATTCTTCCCCTGCGGCTGTCAATTGAGACCGAAACTGTGTCATACAGCAACTGACTCTCATAGTCAGCCAATCAATCAATCAATCATCCAGTCAGTTACTTAAGCATTTAGTCTATGCAATCAGCCGGTCAGGCATCAGTCAGGCAGACTGTGCTCCACAGAGCTGTAGCTGTACGCGAGGTGGTGAATACATTTCAAAGAGGTAAGTTTTAATAACACTCGTTCCGGTGCAAAACACGAATTCGAAGGAGTGTCTCAGATCCTTATCGTGGCCCGTGCTAAAGTACAACTGTGATTAAGGATCAGAAATCAGTGCGATCAACAACAGGCAGAGACGATCAAGCATCCGAAGCACGAGGGGCAATGCTGAACGGCACAGTCGCAGGTGCTAGCTTCCGGCTACTCGCTCTCGCGAGGGCCATAGCCCTAGTGGTTCCTCAGCACGCACTTGCTACGTGAGATTTTGGATATAACCATGTTCTGCAAACATCAGCTGTTGGCGCGGTATTTTTAGGGTCCTCAAGGTTTAGACTTTGTACTTTTAAAAATACTGGTGCAACGTGTTCCCATACACATCACACACGTCTAAATTCATTTATAAATGTGCTGGAAGATTTTTCTTAGGAAATTGATAACGCTAAATCTGCGTATTACTGGTAGGATGCGTACGGACGTAAAACATTTCTTGCCATCAATGCTTTTGAGCGGGTTAGCAGGTTAATACGATCCTTTGAAATACCCCTCAAATTACATTATTTTAATAAAATTATCGAAAGAGTTCAAGAAATTTCTTACGTCGCTTTCAATAATACTGTTATACTTCCAAGACATCAAAGCAATTACAATATTTGACGTACGGAGACATACAGACAACATTCAAATAGCATTAAATCAAAGCTGGGGGAAGCTTAAAACGTGAAATGCTTGTCTGAGCATCAGAAGTCGTCATTATCAAACCCTCATATGAAAGATTCACTCGGCAGGAGCAGAAAATACCATTAAAGTCTGAACTTCTTCATCTCTGCTTCCTCAGTCTCCTCAAGATTTGGCTAATGAAATATAACGAGAGAACACAGCGCCACCTTCCTCTTGTTACATTCTTATTTGGATTTCTTTCTCATTCTTTCTACAAAGGCTTTGTTCTTTCTACACGATGCCTCCCACTTTAATTACAACACACGGGGACAGAAGTTAGGCGTGAATCGGTGAGAGGCGGGGAGGAGGGTTTGAATTTTGAGATGTGAACAGCCTGTCTGTAAAGCGTTTGTTAAATTTCATCAGATGTTTTGTTATAACAACTATTCCTAGCAAATTTAGTGCCGAGAAATGCCATAACCCGAATACGTGTACATTAACATCAAAATGTTTCATTAATTTCATTGTTATTTCTTTGATTTAAGAAAAAGAAGAAGAAGACTAATTGAAAATTCCCCTGAAATAACATTATAACACAATTTTATATAAGATTTCATTAACTATTAAAAAAAGTACATTAAAACTAAGAGAAAAGTGTTTTTAATTTGTGCCCAGATTAATAATTTGCGTTACAGCTAATGCAAGTAGCTACGTCAGAGAATAATATTAATATAATTAGTGTTATTTAATAAATTTTAATGAAATATATTACCTGTGTACAACTTATTAGCCTATTAGGCTAAATATAACCGTCCTATTCAATTTTATACCGATAAATTAACGTGTTTGTACGTCGTATTTATTCTGTATAATATTTATCAACATCTGTAGAGCGATTCTGGCGTGAGGTGTTCTAGAAGCAGACTGTGTCAGCTCTTGGGTTCCCCAGCAATCAACCAGCTGCTATTTGCCTAACCTCTTGAAGCAACAATAGAGTCACTTCGCTTTCCTACAGACTCAACGACTTAAAAGCGATTCACTGTGCAGAATTTTTCTGTCATCTCCTCTCAGCGTCTCTTCACCCCCTCTAACACGTAGTTCAACAGTAGCTGAGAATGAATAAATAAATCAGTGAATGAATAGATTTCATTGAGGGTTTGGAAATCCCTCGAGAAATACTTCTTTTCGATCATTGGAAAGAATCTTGCCTTAACCACCGTGCACTCTACCACCTACGTGGTGCCGAGCATAATTATGGCCGTCTCCCTGCATTGCAATGCTACCTTCGTCTTTCTGATGCAGTTTCAATAATTAATTATTCGCTTTAGCAGCTGAATAGAGATGCTAGACTAAGATGCTTCGCTGCACTGAACCAGATCCTATTGCAGATAATTTCCAAACCTTTAAGGCACGTCATGTTCCCGGAACCCCTCTCCGCATTTCTTAATCCACGGATTTCAACGCCGAATCAATTACTGAGGCCAGACAGTGATGATTATTGGGTTACATTACAAAGTCGTATTAACTATGGTACCGGATATTTGCTTATTTTGCGATCCTTTCTCAAACTACAGCGTGTGCATTTTTTTCATTTATATCACAAAACTTATATCAACAGAGAACATTCTGTTACTTAAATACGAAAGATCAACTTTTTAACAAATTTCATGAACAGACTCGTCCTTGAGAAGAAAATATTCGTTCAGCTGGTCAAAAAATTCCACGCCTTATATGGAACCAGGAAGTTCGATGATCGCTAATGATCCATATCTTGAGTCACAGGAATCCACTTCTTACTCTCACACCCTTTATGACGCAGTTTAAAATTATACACCCATCTCCTTTATGTGACGCAGTTTAAAATTATACACCCATCTGTGTGTAGGTCTAGCAAGTTTTTCCTTCCCTTCATATTTTCCAGCAAAACTTTGTATATATTTATCACTTCTCCCATGGATGCTACATATCTCACCCATCTCATGGTCCATGGTTTGATAATCCTAATAATATTTCATAAAGAGTGCAGATTATGAAATTGCAATATGATTTTTATCTGTTCCTCTGTGTTTCTTAGGTGCAAATAACTTCCTCAGCATCCTATACTCAAACACTGTCAATCTATGCCGTTGTCTTAATGCAAAAGGCAAAGTTTCATAGAAGTACAAAACAAGAGGTAAAATTTTAGCGCTGCATGTTTTAATCTATGCGAATTTAGACAGGCGAACAGGAAGACAGAAGATTCTAAAGTGCGTATTGACAAGAACTCCCTGAATTTAATCTACTCTAAATTTCTTTAGAGTAGATTAAATTCGGTGTCCGAATTTATAACTTGTGTTGGGCAAGGCCGTGGTCTAGGCAACACGGAGTTTTCCTCCGTGGCATCCCAACAATTACTCCATTCACACACAGAAGAAGGCAATGGCAAACCACTTCTGGATCATCTGCCAAGAACGTATATGAACAGGTCCCAGTCCGAGAAAAGGATGGAAGGATCCTGTTCATATGGACCTGTCCTCAGACAGAACACTAAATAAATAAATAAATAAATTTCTTTGTGAATGAAATTTTGATTTATTGTCGTCTTTCCCAAATTATTACACATTGTGGTGATCGATGTGTTATTTTATAACGCTGCTTCAGCTATTGAGGTCATACGGTAGTCAATTTGCGACGCTGAAAGGCCTATCTGCTGCTAAAGTAAGCCATACGTTGAAACAGAAATGCGTCGGAGAGAATAGATAGAAATAAGTGGGATGGTGAGAAAAGATACGTTGAACAGATGAGACAGAGGCACTGGTGAGTGAGAATGAAGAAGTGAGGGGAGCAGGAGGGGGCACGGAGGTGGGAGGGTTTAATCCAAAGTTTAATTATCTTCCTGTGTTATAATTTAAAACGAGGTTCTAGCCTTGCCTTCTCAATCTGTCGGATGGCTTTCATAATGCGTGCTTAACAGCATTGGCCTCCAGCGAGTTCCGTAATGCACTTAAATGTTTTGTTCGCAGCGACAAGCGGACAGAACGTCCGTGTATCAGTGGTCCCTTTGCTCCTAGAAACTGGTTACAAGGGCGACAGACACAGTTGCTGATTGGCCGACAGTTCGTTGACATACTAGCTACAGGACCGAAAAAAAAACTAATGCTGTTTGTAAGTTAAATTTAAGGTTCTCAAATTTATTGTGTTCTTGAGTAATAAAAATTTCCTTTACCCAACGGGACCCACAGAATTGGCATCGTCTCCGAAACGTGGTGAATTTTATAATTTTAATTTTTTAACTTTTAAATAACAGAGAATGGACAATGTACGGATACAAAGTACCATAATACTGAAAACGTGCATCTGTAAAAGAATTTAGAATGTTATTGAAATATTAATTAGCACACTGTCTTAGTACGTAATGGACGTACTGAACAACAAAAATTGTCTGCCTCAGAGATATCTGAAAGATTACTTACATAAGTCGAATGATACGACACAATTGATCAGGTCATAATACTAAAGAACAAGGGGGTGGGATAAGAGAGAAAAAGAATTAAAGAGAAGAACAAGAAAAGGTTGAGAAAAAGGAGAAGGCAAAGGCTACAGCGAAATATTCACTGACTAATGTTCTTCTCTTCGCGTAACTCTTTGAAAACCATCGTTCTACAACTGACTTCTTAAAGGATTAAAATATACGAACCTTTAATGTAAAGTAAATATAGGACTGTATTAAATATAAGAACACAACGACGATAAATAGCGCAAAGATTTATTCACTCCTGTGCCGTCAGTTCGGCAAATCACAAGATCCTCGCGATTCCTTGTGCGCCGCGCCCTCTTCATACATGACAGTCAAAGATGTCGCCTCTAGATTTATAGAGCAGAGGAATTAATGCGGACGGACTGAAGCAGAGCGCAGGAGAGGGGAAATGTGCTTATGAAGACGTGTAGAAGATGTGTATGAAGAAAGTTATTAGAGAAATTAATTCTACCCTCTGAAAGTGGTGAGTTTTTTTGTACAAAAGAGATTTGAAGTGACTATGGATTGTTACCAGGGTGGCGATATGGCGGCTATGATAGGGGGTGTCATTATGGGGGGATGATTGGCTATAAGTCACGAGCAGCTGGAGACACGGCAGAGAAGCAAGACTTATAACGAACAGAGCTGAAAGACAGAAAAGGAAATTCGAAGCCAAAGACCAATAATCAAAGGATTTGTTTGAGGTTTAATTCTGAGGTCTTGAAGATACCCGGAAAATGCCTTCATAAAGAGAACGGTAATTAGATTAAGTTTGAAGGTAATTCTTTTATTATCAAAACGGAAAACT
>NW_019059621.1:93705-106385 GCF_000696155.1 Zootermopsis nevadensis
CCACCCCCCCGGCCCCATTTTTTACTAATCACCACCACGACTGTCACCGCCGCACAGAGCCACCCCCCTGCTGCGTGTGGAAGGGTGGCGTGACACGAATTTTATTCTTTGATCTACAAATCTGACAAACATTAGTGGAGTCAAACCTCCAACACGTTCCGCGAAACTAGGAGACTCAGAGAGGCACAAAGTGGCTGACTCTCTTGTATTGCGCTGACCAACGAATTCGCTTGTCGCGTGAAAACACTTTGAAAAAAAGAAAAAGAAAAAACTGAATTCAACAGAGGCAAGGGTTGTTATTCAGAGGGTGGGGTAGGAAAGTTGTGACGTCAATTTTACCCACTATCGTGGCGGCAGCAGTGGTTGTGGGGTTGTGGGAACTGTGTGTGGAAGGCTTCTGGGGTGGGAGGCAGCCTTAAGAACACCCAAAAGGGGCGCAGAGGAACCACTGGATGGCCAGACAGGCGCAGAGTGCAGGAGGAGAACGGGGGTGTTGTAACTACCCCCGCCAACCTTCCAACTTCCTCTTCTAACCTCCCCCCCTCTCTCATTCGCTCTCTCTCTCTTCCCACGTCTAATTGGCGAATGTGGTGTGATGGATGCCCGCGAAAAGTCATTCCTTCGAAACCACTGGCAACCATAGAGCGGTGTCAGGAGGAAAAACGCAGACCAACTCCGGGCCGCAAAAAGGAGGCGGGCGCCAGGAAGAGCGCCCCCATGCGGCGGGATTGAGTGCTCTCTTGTGGACAGCATTGGAACGTCCTGTCACCGAACAGGGACCTCGTAATTAGGGAACTAATTTTAAAGACAAGACTAAGTACTCTAGGAATGATAAAATGGCAGTGTTCTATTGTGAATTAATCGCAGAAAATAATAAAATAAAAAAATAGTAACTAGGCCTGTTATTTTTAAGTGATATCACAGACTGAAGAAAAAAACTGGTCCAAATACTTTTTTTTGTGTGTGTTTATTCCATGCGAAAGGAAACAAACATTTGTGGAGGCAGAAATAAGAAAATCGAATTTCTTTTTATTTCCATGTGTGTGAACTTTGTTGTGACTTCAGTGACTACGAACTTCTTAATTTTATTGGGGACGTTGGTAAGTGACAAACAGAAGAAGTCTATAAAGCGCGCGCGTGTGTTAACTTGTGTTAAGAAGAAAGAGTAGAGAAGGTGTGAATGTGTCTTGCCGCAGACCTTGTGAGAAAACAGAAGAAATTGGATTGTGGGAGTTAACAATTGGGGGGCGAAGACACATGGAGCAAATATAAAGGGCGAAAAGAAAATTGGACGCAGAGAAAAGAACGGAATCAAATCAGAACACGGGGCGGCAAACATGTGTAATTTGGAACTTTGTTTCTTGTTGGCGTTTGGTGTTCCCGTGCACGTGTTGGAAGGAGCGAAAATGGTGACGGATCGTAGAAGTGAAGAAGTGTTATAACTGAACTGGGGTCACCTTGTTAGGTCAAGTGATGCACCTGGCTTCTGAGGTCGGCACACCGGTATCGGGGGCGGCAGGAAGTGACGTCGGTGGAGGCGGTTACAGTGCAATAACTGCAGAGGTACTCGCAGAGAGGACGTTGGACGGCCTCCTGTCGGAGCATCCTGGCGAACTAGTGCGGACCGGAAGTCCACACCTCGTCTGCACTGTTCTTCCGCCGCACTGGCGGTCCAACAAGACCTTGCCCGCCGCCTTCAAAGTTGTGGCTCTCGGGGACGTGCTGGATGGCACCCTGGTCACTGTTCGGGCGGGGAACGACGAAAACTACTGCGCGGAACTTCGCAACTGCACGGCGGTCATGAAGAACCAGGTGGCCAAGTTTAATGACCTCAGGTTCGTCGGCAGGAGTGGCAGAGGTGAGTCCTTGTCAACTTCGGCGATTCAAATAATTAAAACAGGCATATAATTTGTGCTCCCCGCCTAATATTGTTAGTATAGTTAAATAAAGGAGTACTAGGTGGGAAGGGCATGCAGAATGCATGGGATATTAAAATATCTATAAAACTTTACTCAGAAAATCTGCAAAGAAGAGACTCTTCTATGCATACCTGGATTTTACAAGTAGTAATAATTATGAAGATTTCTGTCTTCTGGGTTATTGCGCTGTGTAGTCTGGTCGATGTTAACCAACGTTTCAGAGGTCATACTGCTATGTTAAAGAAATGATGTTTCACATTGCGGATTGGATTAGAGTGGCTCAGGATAAGATTTATTCGCGAGTTTATATAAAAGTGGTAAGAGACCTTCTCGTTCCACATGAGCGGGAGACATCACAAACAGATGAGTGACAAGAGACACTTTTCCGCTGTTTGTCTGGAGATACTGAGAGAAACCACGAAAGATTTCACTCAGTTCAATCGTTAGTTCGGCCGAGATATGAACCGGGAAATTTGAGACTGAATGTCATGAGAGTTGCTAATGTGTGGGTTTGCAGGTTTGCTCGCTTTAATTTTCGTATCTGTAACCTTTAAGAGCCTTGTGACGTCACTAAAACGTAATATCGACATTTTATTATACTTTCAATCAACTTTCTGACCGAAACGATGTTTCAGTGTATACATAATATACTTTGTAATTATAAAAAATATATTTATATCACTACGCATATAAAGAGTGCATAGGCTCTATTTAGAAAAAAAAATATTTTAGATCCAACTTGACAGACTGGCTTAGTATAATATAACATACATATATAGCGTAAGAATATTAAAATGGTTAATTTGACGTAGGTTAATATTCATTCGTGCTCTGTAACGTCCACTTACAAATCGATATTAATTGTATGAATGAACAATAGTTATATAACGACGCTATTGATAGTAATAACAATTATAATAATTTATAGTCATAAATATTGTATTATAATAATGATGTGATTTGGAAAAGAAAATTACTTATGCAATACAAGACCGAGTATTTGCATTTTTCTTGCGAAGATGTATTTTAAAGACAAAGTTATAACTCAATTTAAAATTTTCTCTGTCAAATGAATTATGCAAAAAGTGGAAATCTTATTTAAGTTTGAAGCTATTACAAAACAAATTTCCTGATCATAATGGCAACGACGAAATAATTATGATAATAATAATAATAATAATAAATGGTGTAAAACTTTTTCGGAACTTTCGCTGTTAGGCGAAGGAATTGTGGGGTCAATTAACCTATGTTGCTGCCTTAAAAACTAAGAAAATCCAATTTGAAGAAAGAGAAAATACTAGACAAAAGATGTTGGGAGAAGGAGGGAGGATAATTTTAAAATGGATCTTATGACAATCGACGGTGCGAAAAGGGTTCATACGGCGCAGGATAGGGACTGGTGGTGGGCCCCTGTGAACGCGAAAATGAATATTCGGGCTCCAAAAATGGCTGACAATTCTTCACTAGCTTAGCGAATACCAAGCATTAGTTACGACATATTAAACGTAGGCCTATTTTTTTTATTCGACTAACTGAATCTAAAGTGAAAATTTTATGACGAATGTACTGTTTTCTGCAGATGACATGCTAACAACATAAAATGCCTTTCAAAATTAAACGCACACACCGTCGCTTAGCAACCGTCTGCTTGTTGATTTACTTTAACGATGAAGAATAAACAGCCCCCCGCATGTTAATTACGTCTTCGTGTCGGAGCAAATCCTCGCCTCAACCGAACATAAATTAACCGATTTTCGACGCGGCGCGACCCGACGTAAAACGACCCCTGATCGTTCGCTACAAGCGGTAGTTTTTTACACGCGTTGGCTGTTTAACGATGACTCATTTGGAGAATTATACGGATGGTGCCGAACAGACAATTTGGCGTATCGGAAGGCGAAAGTTTCGATCACAAGACAGAGACAAAAGAAACGCTCCAAAGGAGTAGGCCTACGCGGTTTTACAAATGCGTTCGTTGAAATCTGAATTCCCCTGTAAACTTCGTGTTTATTCATTGTAGATAAAATTTGCTTTTCAGGATTTTAGTTTTTCACGGCGGTGAGTCTGAAGATCGCTGTCTTCTGGGTTGTTACGCCCTGATGATGGAAGCAGCAAGGACTTCTGAAACGTCGGTAAACTTCTACCAGACTATACGGCGCTACAACCCAGACGACAGTCATTTTCGGAGACCACCGTGAGGACCTCAGATCCTACTTAGACTTATATGTGACAAACATACCCGACGTTTCCATTCTGTCCTTACAACATTACCCTCTACACAGCTTACTCAATTTCTTTACAACCCCCCCCCCCGTCTGCATTTATGTAAGATGAAAAGTTTATTTAATGTACAATCAAGCATAAGTTGAAAAAGTTGTGTTTTTGTAACACATGAGACACCAGCTCTGATAAAACAAGAGATGCATTGTGGAGGGAGGTCTACCCTCTCTGGAAAAGGAATGCATTATTTAATACGCTCTCCCCCTAGCAAGAAACCCCCTCCCCCATTAGCAGTAGTTAATAATCTGCAAGGAAGTAGAAAAGAGTCTCTCCTGGGAGAACGTTTTGTAACAAAGATTGTCTTTCTGTTTCTAGCAAGTCTGTTGTACCGCTTTACTCAATGCTCTAAGCAGAAAACGTGGAATTAGGTTCATGGACTCTGGGGTATTTTTTAGAGTAAAAAAAATCATCCTTCACGCTTACGTATTTGTTACGAACGTCTGTCAAACAATCCTTTCCATTCTGCTGACGAGGTAACTCGTCTCTATTCTAGAATATATATTTCTACATGTATTTCAATATAACACTTCATGTCATATCTTAATTGTTTCTGATTTAACGAAGTTTTAGTAGATCTATTATCAAGGATTTTTTCTTAAGTGACGAAGTAATTTACACTTGACTGTGGTGACTTCTAAAAGATTTATACACATGAAGATCAAACTCCGTGGTAAATATTCCTTCTTGAGAGGCCGTTATTGGAAATTTAAAGTTTATTCAACATCTACAATTTTATTTCAAATAAACTCATACTGTTAATATTTAAATAAATCAAATAAAAATATTTGTATCTACGCAGTGTATAGTAATATTAGCATTGAAACAGTAGATTTGGGGTTCTGAAGACAATAAAAATGGCATTGTTCTTGTTCTGGGTTATGCCACAGCGTAAATTCGTCGGAGGACACTAACGCTCTGCCGAAACGCCATTCCTCTCTTGGTGGCTTAAATGCATGTTCTAGCTGTGGACGTGAGGCGTCTCAACAGGTGTGTAGCGCGGGGCGGTGTATCACACAGGGGCAGCGCATAGCGCCACTGCTGAGTGTGTGGTCTAAGATTGGTTAGACACAGAATTTATTTTCGTAAGAATATAAAGATTTTTATGACTCATGTATATGGTCCAATGGCGCACTCTTGTGGCCATGCTAATGAGTACCATCATCAACACCCCAGGGCGATGATGGAGGCAGCAAGGATCTCTCCACTTTGGAGCTGTAAACCACCCTGACTACCACAAATTCTACTTATTTGTGTCGTAAGACTGGAATTTTGGTAATTTTGTGGTTATGGAAATTCAAGCTTTATTAAGTGAATATAATGACAAAGATGTGGCTTGTTAATGTTTGTCTAGTAGAATAATTATTTTAATTGAACAATTTATTAGAATTATTACTTTTCTAAATAGTTACTATTGATGTTTCAAAGCATGAACGTTAAACAGAAGTCATTTATACGCTAAATGAACTATTTGAAGTGCGAAGTTCATTTCAATAATGTTTAAAAATGCACTCCTACCCCAAAGAACAAACGACTAGTCTCCATTATACACTTTCAATACAATACAGAGAGAATATCTGGCGGCTGTGCCACTAGGGCTACAAGAGACGGCATCCAACGCAGAGATAGCCCGTGTCGAAAATGCAGTATCGTACAGGCAAAAGAGCAGTCAAATATCTTCATTTTATATTAGGCCTATACATCACCACGACGATCCACAAATGTAAGATGTCACTCATGTCCTAAAACAAATATAGCAGGGGGAGGTATCAGACAGGAGAGACAGAAACACAGACAAGCGCAGATTCTTACCAGAGTTCTGGTGGAATAAATTTGAGACAGTGTTTATCTTTGTCATATCTCAAGTCAATTCGCGTGAAATCGAAAGGCGATGGGGATTTTCGAGGTTCAGAGACAGCGTTTTCAAATTTTCATGTGGGTTTGGTTGCTGAGGTCAGTAGGTAAAGTCCCCCACATAAACCACTGTGTGTTTGTTCAACAACACATGACAGACGAAACTCTTTATAGTTGCGCATACGGACAGAATTACACTAACCAAAACCTTGTATGTGTGAGTGTGTCCGTGGGTGCGTGCTTTTTTTTTTCCCCACAACAAAATATCAGGAGAGAATAACTGAAGGTATGCCTACCCACACCGGGATGTGTGAAAAACAAAGCTATGCAAAACAGGAAAAAAAAAATGAATTAGTTAGCACCTGGCAACCAAAGAGAGGGGAAAGATGAGTGGAAGTTGCATACTTTGCCAGCTCGCGTAACCAGACACAGCAGCTATCATTCTAATCCTGCAGCCTCACACTCAAATGGAATCGGTTATTTTTAATTCGTGTTAGTTCACTCTGAGGCAAAACAGACAAGTGGCTCGTCCGGCTACTCCACGTAGTGTTACTGCGACCTCATTCCGCCGAACCCCTTTATTTGATTTCCGGTCCTTTGTACGTACCCTGCCAGTTTAAATGTTTTAGGAGTCATTTTAACGAACCGACCCCCACAACCCCCTCTGCACTACTCCACGTGTTTTGTGGATTCTTTTTATCTGTTTTCGGGATGAACAATTGCGAAAAATCACATGTTTGTGATTTTTTTTTTGGGGGGGGGGGGTCAGTGCAACAATGGCGGGGGGATGATCGTAACAGGACACGAGGTACCAGTTCAAATGACCCCTAATAATTAAGACAGAGCTTGAAGTAAGTCGGGGGCCCTCCCAGAAAATATACTGACAGCAATCAATTTTCTTGAGCGTAAGACCTAACGATCAACCCATTTTTTAAAATGAAACAGATGGAAAAAATCATGAAACTTGTTGTATAAAAGTGCTGTACAGCTTCGAAATGTAGTAAATAAATTAACGTTTTTGGAAACCTTTTCTCAACACAGAAAAAATAAATTAATTTTAATAAATACATTTTCTCTTATATCCCTTGACACTTGACCGTGTGAGATTATATTTTCAACTGACAAACCTATTATAAACGAGGCTGACTGGTTAGTTGTTATGTTAGTTAGCAATCACATATCAGCTACATAGATTATATCACTGAAAGATGAAACTATTATAATGATTGTTTAGTTAAGTATAGATTTAGAAGGAAGTTGTTATTAAGACATTGGTTTGAAGAGACTTAAAGAAAACATGAAGCCTTTAGTTGTGTTGACTGCAACCAGATGAGATTCAATCTGGGTAGTATCGAGTACACCAATTTGCACTGTAATGAAACAAATGAAACAACAGTTTTGACAGCAAATTGGGAGATTTCTAATTCGTTTCATGGAAAGGGTCAGGAGACAAAGTTTGAAGCATAATAAGTGAAGAGGTGTGCAAAATTTGTAATGAGAGCGCTAATTCCCTTCAGGATACCCGAGCCTTAGTGAACTGTCACTTCTGATCGAGTCGATCTCGAATCGAATTTCTCTGTTTTGATGCTAGGGAAGCTCTCGATTCGTGACTGAGCGCAAACGATCACCTCACGTTCGGTGAAGATGTGCAAGTAACTAGACACTTTCACGAACGGATTGGTAATAAACTGAAAAAAGCGAGCGACACTTTGAAAGCTGAACGCAGCGAATATTTTGTGAACAGTAACTCTTCAGAAACACGGTCGAAAAGGCGACAGTCATTTGATATGTAACTAGAAGCCATTTCCACACATACCTGCAGTTTTTTTTAAAAAAATATTTCTTCAAAGCCCTTCCGTGGGTGTGAGCTGCAAATATAACGGACCCTGAGTTATAAAATAAAATTAATTTCATACTGGTTCAACCGAGATGTAAGATTCTAGACTCGTATTCGGGAGGAACGTCGATCGAATCTCGCAAAGGCTACAGACTACACTGACTGAGATTCTCAGTTGTTTTGGTGTGTACGCGCGCATACCATGCGAAATCATACTTTTGCCATTCCTTATGTTTATAAGCAGTGATTTGCAGTCCGCAGGATGGGGTACAATCTGCATGACACGAAACTTAAGTGGCCAGAACAAGACTTAGGTTGAAATTCCGCAAAAGCCAAAATAATAAAACTTTAAGTGGAGAGGAGGAGGGGAGAACTTGGTCTGGACCTCTCCAGTAAGGCGAATCTAATGCCCACTGGTTCATATCTTGAGATATTCACAATAAGGAGAGAAGAAAAACGCAAAGATAAAGAACTCTCAGCACCAGCTCACGTGCATTCCGTTTTTATTTTCTCATTGTTCTTCTACTTCTTTTTCACCGGATGTTTTCGGAAACGTCTTTAAAATTTTACCAGCCCACACGACGCAACAACCCAGCACACAAGTCTTCTTAACATTAAATAAACTTCATAACAATTAATCATTGATGGGTTAATGCTTTCAATAAAATTACATTAAGTTGAGGACATGAATGAAGTAATTCTCTGGCAGCAGAACTCCGAGGTTCAACACCGCCAACACCAAATTCCACCACCGGACACAATCCTGAACCAGTTACAACCACGTCTCCCAAATGCGGCCAAATTCCGAAGTGTCTGTAAAATGTTTGGTTTACAGAAACTTTCATAATGAAGGACTGTTAGTCCTACTTCACCCCTTGTCGGCTGTCCGCAACTGCTTATTAAACATTCTGGAAGATACCACTGTATCTGTAACCCAAATCTCTAATCCGCAGCGTGACGAATACTAGTCTAATCTACCCAACCTAGTAACCGTTATCAGAGTAACAGTTACTTAAGCGTTACCGTGATCCGACGCCTCGCGTGATACGAGTATCTGATCGCCACGTTCGCACCTGTCATGTCGCTGCACGGGAAATTAATAATGAATTAGCAGTTGGCGTGTCGAAACAAAACAAAAAATCTTCGCCCAGAATCCATCAGGAGTTAACGTGGGTACGGCTGAGTGCTGAGCCTTGCAAGGCATCGGCCGTTCTCAAACAGCCTCATTCTAATATTTCCCACTAAATATGACAATCCTCTTTTCCCGCTGTCCTAAAACAAATACAAAATTTCAATTATCTGCGTTCTAATCTGTACCATTTTCGGACAGAACACAGAAAACAGAGAACTGGATAGTTTGGGGCCTTCCTGAATTTAATGTTAGCTGAATTTCTTCATACAAGTCTGATTCGTTTAACTCCACAACACTTTCGAAGGATTTATACATTTATTCTGAAAACATTCCTTGGAATTTATACGTGATATGTGTATCTGTTATATACGAGGCGCGTCCACAAAGTAAGTTTCCCACTCGTCCCACAGCTAGCAAACCTTATATTGCGCGAAGCGACTGTGCGTACGTGATAGAGCAATGACGTAGCATGGCGCATGCACTAACGGTACTTCCCGCGTTCTCACAGTAGCATCGTTGCAGCTGTTGAAGATGGAGATTCTTATTCCAGCTCCCGCCGACTGTGAAGTGCGGTCAGTGATAACGCTAGGCCGCACACGACTCGACGGACAGCAAGTCTCCTGCAGGAGTTCAGCTGGGAGGTGTTTAATCATCCACCCTACAGCCCGGACCTCGCTCCCAGTGATTTCCATCTTTTCCTACACCTCAAGAAATTCCTGTCCGGTCAGCGTCAGCGTCAGCGTTTTGAGAATGACAGAGAGGCGGAGATGGTGGTCACACAGTGGTTCCAATCCCAGGCGGCAGACTTCTACGACACAGGTATTAAAAAGTTGGTCCCACGGTATGACAAATGTCTCAATTCCGGTGGCGAATATGTTGAAAAATAGCTGGACACTTGCTGTATCTGTTGCAATAAATATTTCCATGAAATTGTGTTTTGTTTCTGTAAACGGCCCCAGGGAAACTTACTTTGTGGACGAGCCTCATACAAAGAAGCAAATTAGACGCCAATGTAAACTAAAGGCAAACAAAGGGAAGCTTTATTGAACGTTTGGTCATGATATTCGTGAATGTCAGTATCTGGTGTTGCATGCGTGTAATTTGTGTGTAAACAACTAAGCCCTTCGTGATATCTACCTTAAAGAACAAGGTATCTCGTCTATGCATAACGTATCATATCACACAACTACAGAGCTTTATTCAAAAGCTGAGAGAGTTCGTCCAGATTCTGAAGGAATCTACGCCTTTTACAACTCTCCAATATTCATTGCCTTTATACAAGTCAATTCCTGAGCCTTATTCTGTGCCATGTATCCAGTCCACAGCCTCACACATTGTATCAAGAAAATCTATTTTAATATTGTCCTCCCTTCTGTGCCTAGGTCAACCCAAGTTGTATCTTCCGCCGATATTCTTGCATTTCTCGTTTCCCCATCGTGCCCCGCCCATTTCACACTCATCAATTTAAGCAAGCTAATTAATTGGCGACGATTTGAAGTTCTCAAGGCTGTAAAGAAGTTGATATTTAACTTTGGGTTTGTAACGTAGTGTGGTCTTCAACATAGATACCAATGTTTCTCCGAAATTATGAACATTCTTACCCTGTAATTTTCTCATTCGTCCTGATATGTCCTCAGTAAGGCCTATAACATTTGTCTGAAACATTCTTCGATATAATGTAGACGAATAATAAAATGCAAATTAATATTAATATATAGTATGTCAGTAATATATTATATGGGTGTTATATGTTTTGAAGTTTTCGCGGCGACGAAACTCGATAAAATTTTCTCGGGTGATCCGACGTTTCAGATGGTTAAACGATAAAACCGACGTTTCAGGTACCATCTCCGCCCCCATCATGATGGGGACAGAGCCATCTGACGCCGCTGATCACCCGAGAAAATTTTATTATACACGGGTGATATTTCTAGCGTTTTAGCAATAGATATATATCTACAATCAATGAAAATCAAGACCAATTATGCATACAAATCTCGAGAACGAAATTCTTTTTAAACTATGCTTGTTCCATTAAGTCTTCAGCTCCTGCAGTTTCAACATCGTTGACCTTAACGTGAAACATCAGAGCGTCTGAATTTGCTATTCGCTGAGCTGAGGCGCCAGAACACGGCCATTCACCTGTCTGCAACATTTACAGAGCCGTGGGCAAATCATTGTTTATGATACAGAGAACTTTGAGTACAGATTACAGCTAAAATATTACGGCACGACACACATTTATCTGCGAGTCACGTGACAGCCCCATCTCTCTTCATCATTTCTGTGTCATCTCGTAATACCCCCCCCCCTCTACACAATGAGGGGTAATTGTCAAGTTGACACAGATCACATCTGAATACTGCAATTCGGCCTCTAACCTCTGAAACGGCAATCTACAGTCGGATATGGCTAGGACATCATTTGACAGAGGTAGAGTGTGTTGTTTACTTTCCAATTGTATGAGTTTCTAATCGTGTGAACTTGAAAGACTTAGAGGAGAGGCGGACGTGGGCTCTTACAAAACCCCCAATGAAAAATCTCAAAGACACGTATGATTTGAGGTTTTCACAGCGGTGAGTTTGAAGACAGCCTTCTTCAACCTCAAAGACATACCTGAGATTTGAGATTTTGAACGCGGTGAAGATGTTAATTGCGGTATTCTGTGCTCTGACGCCGTGTTGTATCGTCGATGGTTATAAACGATTCAGAATAAAATATCTCCCTCGCATTTATGATTGTCGGTGCCCCAGTAGAAAAGAAAATAAATCAATACTGTTTTGTCTTGTGTCCACTTGCGAGGCATTTCCCAGTAAAGCAAAGTCTAGTAGGTATTAAAATCTCTCTGTTTTGAAGTGGTGCACTTTAGGGTTCCAAATGATTATAACTTGATGTTATTATCACTATACCAGGTTATTGATATCTCTCACGCAGGTCATTAGAGGTTTTTGCCAGTCTACACATGCGATTGTCGAAGTACTCTCTTGAAATAGGCCAAACCTTCTCCTACGAAACTTTTAATTAATGCAATTCACTGTCACCTTCCCATCTCGTTTAATGCTATAAAACCCATGCAGTTGAAACACCGACTTCAAATAAACCCAATTACCAGTAGAGGTATTTGAGTAAGTTGCTATATACTACTGTACATGAAAATCTTTTAAACTCAATCTAACACAGACACCCAGTCGACATGTATTAACAAAATTTTCTTTAATCTTTGTTTAGAAAATGCTTAAAACTGAGACAAAATAATGCAGGTAAAAAAGTTCACAATTTTCTCGGGATACGTTCACACGTTGTGGTCAGAGAGTTATACTTAAGGTCGCTGTCAGTAGCTCAGATTAGTCCATCTTAAGTCTGGAAAGACTGAGGAAAATTCTCTCCTTCGTGTCAGTCTCGAAGGAATCGGACACTAGCCATCACTTCGCTTGTGCTGCTCGTCACGGGGGAAACTTGAAACTACAGCAGTCATCACACGCTACCAGCTAACGAGATCGATCTATATATGGACTTCCTATATAGAACGAACCAAATAGAACTCGGTCCGAACCGAGTAGAAGGGTCAGAGGTCCAATTCTTTCCAGCGACAGAAGAGAACCACATGTCGTCTACATTTTTATTACATTATTTTAAAAAATTCCAGATTATGTAAAAAAAA
>NW_019059621.1:113777-133962 GCF_000696155.1 Zootermopsis nevadensis
GGGATGAGGGCTGGAGATCGCGGTGGCCAAATGCCACTGACAAAAATTCGTTCACAGCGACATAACAACCAGGGTGACTTTGATTCGAGTGTCAAGGGTGGGGGTTGCGAGGGTTAATTGTAGGACGATGGACTTGCTTCGGACTCAGCTTTTATATCGCAGTACGTGATTGTTTTTAAGTTGCATTTTAAATGGTACACTCTGTATATCTATCTGCATCATGGTCTATCAAAAGCATGGCTAGTAACTCCAGCGAGCTTTTAAGTTGCATTTTAAATGGTACACTCTGTATATCTATCTGCATCATGGTCTATCAAAAGCATGGCTAGTAACTCCAGCGAGCGTTCTTAATTATGTTAGATACGACATTTTTACGGCAGTGAGGATTATGTTCTTCTGGGTTATGGCGCTGCATAGACTCACCCGCACATGCCCATGTTTCGGAGAAACATGCTGTCTCTATTTTCAGCGTTGAAGCCCTAGCTATAAAACCCAGAACAAGAACACCACTGACATTAATCTTACGTGCTAAAAAAATCGGGAATAATAATAATAAAAATAATAATAAGAATGGAGAGTAGCGACAGCTGCTCGCCATATAGGATGATGAGAACAGGGATGTACCAACATCCCGTAACCACAGTTCTAATTGTTGCAGGCCATCAACCCTTTCATCCTTTCCACTTTGGACCACGCCCCTTTCACTTGGGCAACCCTCTCGACCCAGGACACAGAGTGCCAGATCCACTGGTCGGGACTCTTCCCTTCAAACTGACAGGTAAGCGCTGCGTCCCCTGAAGCCTCTACTCTGGCGCCTGGATTTCATTTCTACGACATGTTGGGAGATCAGACAAGGCCTACGTAATAGTCTCATATGTTGATATTTATGTAGAGGCTATTATAACGATTTATAAATAAGTGATTATGTAGTCCAGTGTTCTATTTCTGTGTACAGACACAGTGTCAACGGAGAAACGTACACTTATATTGTGATATCAAAATACCATAGTCTAAACACGCGTCCATGAAATTCTAAAATCCTGAAGCAGAGTATTAACAGGCGCTGAGTTATGGCTGTTTTACGTCACACAAAAGTATATAAAATTGCATATTTTCATGATTCACCATTCAAAATTTTGGGTGCCTCCCACTCAACCCAACGCAGGTTCGCTACACGTTTTGTTAAACCGTAAATGACTGAAAAGGAAGGAATTCAAAATGTTATCCATTCTACATTTGTAGGATAATACGTAATACAGTATTTAAAAAGCTTCCTGAAATTTTGCAATAATATTAATGCAATATCTGACAAGGAAAAGATTAAAGGTAGATATTTACTGAGAGTGAGAGCAAACAACATGGACGATAGGAAGAGACAGGTAGGCATGGAAGGGGGTAGACGTATGGGAAAACGTAAGCCCAAGCCAGAATCGAGAATCGAGAATCGAAAGAGGATTTCAGAATTAGAGGAATTTTTCTCTCTCTCTCTGTTGCTAGGAGTATCAAACAAAAAAGCTACCCTCAAAACGCGTTGTCGTGGCGACAGGCATTGCAAAGACCACCACCAGGTGGACTAATAGCTCTACTTTTCTATGTGCCTCTCACTTCCTCGATCTACCTAACCTCACTTAGCTCCAGGGAATCTGGAACTACACAGAGACAAAGCGGCTTAAACAGGGCATCGGGGAAGTCGGTTGAACGATAAAATGGACTTTGCTCTCAGTTCTGGATTCCGACTCGTTACTGTGAAGTTACATTCGCTTTGTATTTGCTTTATGGGATGATAGAAAAGTCACAGAAAGTGTATCCGCTAAGCACATGCACACCGAATGAAACTATCATATTCTGTTCTGAACCTATAGAAATCCTATAAAATATAAAAAAACGTATGTCGTGGGGCAGAATGACATTCATAACGGATTTCAACGAAGATAGGCCAATTAGTGACCTCAAAAGAGAAATTATAAAAATTATTGAGTTGTTCAGATCGGCAATTGTTATCAACATGTCTGCGTTCAAATGTGTTGCAGATAAGAATATATAAAAATAATATTGCCAGTAGTCTGAAAAAATAATATAGTCACAATTATGCAAATCGTTTCTTACGCTAATGCTTTTAAAATGATATGGTCCTCTGAACGAATCTTTAGATATAAATTTATTGCTCTCTTGTTTAGGTTATACTCTGATAAATAAAAGTAACAATTTATTGTATTCATAAGAAGACGGTACAAATTTATATTAAGAAAGAAGATATCCGTCTTCTGGGTTATTGCGCTGTGTAGTCTGGTCGATGTTAACCAACGTTTCAGAGGTCATACTGCCTCCGTCATCGCCCTGATGACGGAGGCAGTATCACCTCTGAAACGTTGGTTAACATCAACCAGACTACACAGCGCAACAACCCAGAAGACAGAAATCTTCATACTCACCGCTGTGAGAACCTCAAGTCTTACTTATATTAAGAAAGTTTGTAAGAAATATAATGAGATATATAATTGAAATTTCAATTAGTTTAAGTTGTTTTAGATACTAAGTTACGTGCAACTAACATAAATAACCATAGTTTGACAATAAAAATTGTTCTAGATACAGTATAATCTGGATTGCAGTTTTGTATGATTTGGTGGAGAGACACAAAGAATATTATAGTTTTGGAAGAAACGCAGTGACACGAATATAAACTGCACATTTTAATCATTACGTACCATTAAGATGAAGGGCAGACGAGTGCTTGGCCTGACTGATCAATAAAACTGGGGGTGGAGCGTGGATAACTGGCGGATCTGACTAAGTCAATTTCAAAAATTGGATTCTAGGTGTCGCATTAGCAATAGACAATTTATAAATATAGTTTCTTGCTTTTCTAGACATGGCGCCTCTCATGTATATATGTATTATTCTATATGGTGGATATTACAAAAAATATAAAATGGAAATTTCCCGGCCACCAAATGAGAGCCTCGTATTCTAAATTCCAGCATCCGACACATTGGTATAACCGAGTGTAGACGATGAAAGATGTGAGCTAGGAAGATTCACGCATGGCATAACCATTAAAAATATCGTGAAAGCTTTACAGCGACCATCAAGTCATTTAATGCACATAGAAAGTTAGGTTAGGTTAGGTTAGGTGGTGGGCATAAGCATAGCTAACAGCTTCATCATGATCGCACTTCGCGATTTGGGGCATCCCTTCCGAAGGTGTTACAGAACCGGGCAAGTTAGAACTTACTACACCAAACGCCATAAAAGTCTGTCCACCCATTCTCCAGTTATTGGATACGGAACACAGATATTTGTTGTGAAGACAGGTTGGACTAGATTCGTTATGCTCATGCGCAGATTATACTTAATGGCGACACCATAATTTAACCTCACAAAATTCAAGCAACTGTAAAGTTGGAATTGCCGAGTGTGAGTAGTTAAAATAACGAATTTAGAGTAGTCATACTTCCATACTGAAACTTCAGCCATTTTATAAATAGTTATGAGACACGCAATGTTGATATCAGTTATAAATAAGTTAGAAAAGGTTGGTTTAATTACGAGGTTTCGCATCAGATCTTACACAATGGCGTCACCATTTCAAGACACCGACAAGTTGGTATTACTGAATGCAGAAAGCAACGGATGATCCCGGAGAAGCCATACATAAGCCTAACGTGCATCCCAATTTAATGAGATTCCATCCACCCATTCTCTAGTTATTAGATATACACTAGCAACCTTTATGTCTGCTTTCCGGCATGTTCAAGGAATTTCGTCAACGTTCGATTCCCGGCGGTACCCGAATTTATAACATGTGTTGGGCAAGGCCGTGGTCTAGGCAACACGGAGTTTTCCTCCGTGGCATCCCAACAATTACTCCATTCACACACAGAAGAAGGCAATGGCAAACCACTTCTGGATCATCTGCCAAGAACGTATATGAACAGGTCCCAGTCCGAGAAAAGGATGGAAGGATCCTGTTCATATGGACCTGTCGTCAGACAGAACACTAAATAATAATAAGATGATAGCCCTATCACCGTGACGTGGAGAATCGAAGGTGTTTGAGATCGTTACGTCGACGTGCAGGCGGTGAAGTTCTTCCGCGACCTTGAAGAATGCAATTTGATGACGGCTGTCCTTGTTATAATGCTACTCGTCGCTGACAATGTTACGAACTGTGGTCATCGTTCAGTAGAGCTTACTATTGTGGGGGAGGTTGATAAAACCAACTGTTAAAAGCAATGATTTGTAACCACTTCAATTTGCAGACGTAACGATCAAGTATGGCAGCCGGGAGTTTTAAAATTATTATTATTGCATTTCATATCCACATATTTTAAAGGGGTATAAGATGGTTATTGAATACGACAAAGAGGCTCGCAGTGAGCGAGTTACTATGGGTTGTAACCTACTTAGTGAGCGGGAAGTTGCCGTTTGATGATAAAATACGAAGAATCTCTCCGTTACCTATTGAGGAAAACATCCATATTTGACTTAAATTGTGGCAAGTGTCGAATTAACAATTATATAGTCTACTGGGTCATAACGGCGAAGTAACTTTATGGAGATGAGTCCTTCTTGAGAAGCTCAGTTTGACAAGAAAATGCTCGCCTTTTATGGAACTAGAACATTTCTTACAGCGCTCACAAGAGGGTGCAACTGGTGCCTGTCCTGGGCCAGAGTAATCCGGTTTTATCTCAATGTTTAATATTAATTTTCATATTATATTCTCGTGTATTTCACTTGATTTATATTCTTCGCGTTTACGTAATTAAATTTATACACATTATACGCGCTCCATCAAATTGTCCTTGATTTTATAGATAAAATTATAAATTATAGGATTAGATTTTTAATGCAACTGATATCGTGGCTTGACTGAAAGGACTGAAGAAAATCACGAAAACTTTCAATACCCCTGCCGAAATTCAAACTTGGAACATCCACGTTAAAACTTAAGGAGTCTTAGCGCTACGCTATCCTGCTCGGAGCTAATATAATTTGGTATTGATTGTCTCATCAGACAGCTGTTCCGATGTAGGGCACAGCGGCTCTGCGGCGGGATCGCCTGCTGGAGGTACTCGGGTCGAAGCCGGCCGCGTGTTTTCTATGGTCCCCTCAGACGAACAGCTCGGTAGTGTCTTAAAACAGGCCACGGGAGGTGATTCCCACACTCCTCCTGATGCCAGTTCTAATACAGGAAAAACACAGCTGTTTTCCGTTGTTTTACTTAGTCTCTCCAGGCTAATACGAGTACAAAGAGACCGTGAACATATCCTGACAGTTCCTTCATAACAAACCACTAACACTCGCCGTGACATCTTTCATTTTGAGCGTTTCCTTGGAAGACTTGTTTCCATTTTTCTAATAAAAATGTTAAGTTTAAAAAGGACGCGAAGAGGAAAAGAAAGAGTGAGATGAAGAAACAATAGGTAATAAAATATAAAACAAACGAATAAGAAAAAAAATATAGACACAAATAGAATGGGAAAAAAGAACGAAAAGAGAAGAAGATAAGGACTTAAAGGAGAAAGGCGTAGAAGAATGAAGAAAGAAAGAAAGATAAAGACTGAAGAAAACGAAATAAGAAACGAGGAAACAGGACGAAATGGAAAGGACAGAACGAAAGATATGAAGGAAGAAGGAATGAGAGAAATGGAAAGAAATTACACAGACTTGCAAAAAAATAGCCTGGCCTTAACAAACGTTGAACGTAAAATTACAGAAGTAAAACAAACAGCTTTGTGCATGACGGGGCTGAGTCATTTGTATCCACGGAATGCGATTTACATATGGACGTTTGTTGCTAAGCACGAAGACCTCACGCAGTCCGAAGTTCAACTGTCCGTGCTGAAAGGGTTGCTGGGTCACCGTGACGCGGCCACTACTGTATTAGTACATCACTGGGCTCGCCAGATGGCAGAATGGTGCTGTTTTCAATCCTTTCTGACTATTAATTTCAGAAATCAACCCTAAAAAATTAGTTTTCGAGCCACGAATGCTGATGATTTCCTTTTTTTAGTACAGGTCTGGAAATTGTTTGAAGAGCAAATGTCTTATTCCATGATTCGACTTACGTCTTTGTTAGTATGTCCTTTGTTCAACAGTTAAGTGGTTGGGTAAACAAGGGCATTAAGTTTTAATGATAATTTTCGATTAACTCCATGAAGCAGGTTTCTTCTTAAAACGTTAAATCACTTAATTAGCTGGTCAAAAGATTTGCGACATTTTACTACAGGGGGTGTTGTGGTTACATTCCTTCAGTGTCCGAGATCCACGCATTGAGGGGAGGGGGTCATGCCAGGGCTGCGTTTAACAAGGATAAAATAACCTAACCCAAACACTGGCAGTTCAAACACAATCACATTGACGCAATCTGCATTTATAACAAACTCCGCATAGTTAGTGCAGTCACTTCGTTGGTCGTGACATTCCTCGTGTTTTATGGAACCCTGCTGTTCATTACTGTATTCCCATCCACTGGACGCTGTCGTGAGCCAGCTGAATCCAATTCACATCCTTAAATATATTCCTTCGAGATAAATTTTAATATTGTCCCACTAGCTGAGCCTCTAGGTCACTCAAGTCAGGTTTTCCAACCAACATTTCGTATGCATCTCTGATTCCCCCCTTCATTCTACAGGCATCGGCCATGTATTTTCTCTTGAAAGATTAGTAAAACGTAGATGGTGGTAATGAAAGAGGTGTGATACCAGGACACCTGCATGAAGGCATCCTACAGTGGCGAGAAGCTGTATGCACACTTAAGATACTATTCGCGCGCTTTGTCAAAGGAGTAGCTAGCAAGATGACACCGACCTAATACAATTATCCTAGCTCTCTCTCTCTTTCTCTCTCTGGCTCCGTACGTCACAGCCGTACACACAGCGCCATCTGACTACTTGGCAAAGCGTCGGTTTGTGACACACGGGACAATGAAATGCTGTACTTCATGTCTTATGTCCAGAACATAAAACGAGTTCTCGAGAAGAGAAAATCCCATATCGCTGAAATACGAGGTATGATCAAAAAGTTCCGAGAACTACGTGTTTAAATATGTGAATTCTTAAGTGAGACATTATGCTACAAAAATCTACAGTCTGTTCTGTTTCTGAGGCTGAATGAGGAAATAACATATGACAGTCATTTGTCTTGTAGCTTCTTTAACGCTCAATAATAAAAAAAATTAAGTCACATACAATAGTGCAAAAATTGCAACCTCCCTTGTTTACGGAGAACTTTGACTTTCGGTGATAAGTCGCGTCAAATGTTGAAAACTATCCAAAATTTCGGCAGACATTGAAGTTACCATCTTCAAAGTATTTAAAAGAATGGGGAGTACCACAAAATTATCTGTTACGGCAGCTGAGTCATAGGTTCGATCCTGGAGCCTTCAGAATTTAATTCAAACTCGTTGAGTCATCACTTCAAACATAGGAACTCCAGACACAAAATCAGTGGCCTCTCCTGTCGCCTGTCCCCACACGAAGACGCGCGAACTATCCTCCACTTTGACCCAGTGCAAAGCTCGAAGCAGTGTTCCACGACACGTCGGAACTTCAAAGGAATCATAATCAGAAACGATCAAATCACGCATAGGAGCCTGCACATTCCTTATTTCTTTACCGCCCCTTGGGTTATTTAGCAATGCTACACCAACTGCAGAAACCACTTATCATCAAATGGGATAAGAAAGTTTTTGTACAGAATGAAATAGAAAATTAACAAAATGTGCAGCGTTATAATTTGTACTCTTCGCCTAGAATACGATCTATTAGGTTATTAGACAGATTATACCAACAAGAGTGAGATAGTTTGGACATGTAGCACGCGTGAGGGAATTAATAAATACCTATACATTTTCAGTCAGAATTGTTCAAAATTCGGTCTCACTTGGGATCTAGGCGTAAATGATATAATATTAAAATTTATCTTAGAGTAAGACAGGACCTAACAGAGGGCATTTTTGTACGACGAGGTGATGTGAAACTTCGGTTTGTGTACAAATCGGAACGTTCCTCGACTATATTAGAGACTATCATCTTTTCAAAATGACGCTGCACTGTGGAGTTTAGTCAGTCGATTAAAATTGGACACCGTAGATAAGGAAGTGGTCGTGACCAATTCAAAAGTACGCTTACTATTCTTACATTCGTGATTTAAGGGAACAGGGGAAAGCCTAGGATGCAATGCAACCGTGAAAATTCAAATCGACTGTTCCCCGAGGAGAGGCCTGATCATGTAGTTCGTTCTCTCTGGGATCTTCCTGGGACACTGTAATAACTGCGGTGACCAGTTGGACGAGTGTCAGTGAGAGACGGTAAAAGGCTTCTGGTAAGGCAAGACATAAACCACTAGAAAAACTAATTCTAAGAACCGCTGTGTAGTCTATACTTAAAGCAGATACCTTACAAATGCTGTGCTAATAAGCTCAGTCACGTCTCAACTCCAGACAGACTGGCATGGGCGGTCCGATAAGAATTTTTCGCCAACACTAGGTCGTGAGGCCAACTGATTAAAAGAATATTTAACTGAGTGGCTACCTAGTTTAGATGACAGAGCAAATTTCTGTCCAAAGAATCCCAAGTTTTTATCTTAATCTACTTGTTTTAAAATATTAACCCAATGACTAAGGTAAACCACGAAACCCTTAGGCGGCAGTGCCCTGTATCCTGGGCCATCTGAATTATTTTCAACCAAAGTCGACCTTCTCTGGGGGTTTCACTGCCGTCTGCTGCGTATCATCCTCACTGTTGACATAAGCTGTACCACTACACACCATGTAGGCGCTTGGGGGGAGGGGGAGAGCAGAGGAGGTATAGTTCCTACTCATTCTTAACCTCGGCCGCACTTTACCCCCGGGAAAGGAACCCGGTACCCACTGGACAGGAGGCTGGGTGGACCTCAGGAGCGATCTGGATGCAGAGGCTAGAGGAATATCTTCTGCCAGAAGGGTTCATATTTGACACGTAATTTTCGTTGCTTCTCGATTTCTCCATTGGCTTTGTGCTCGCTCTGAACATTCTACGCTGCAGGCATGGGACATGCAGGGGGAGAGTACCTCTAGAAGACTGTCCAACATGGAACAAACGGGTAAATTTATTGCCTCGTCAAATTTGAACCACCTACGTAAGGTCACATAGCTGGGGCTCGAAGTATGGGCTTGGGGCCAAGTTGTGTCCCGACCAGACTTGCCTCAAGGCGACAGACGTGCCCCACTCCACACTTCTACATCCCCCAGCGGCTCCGTTTTCTAATCAGTTGCGTGGCATGCAGCAGTGGCGCCACACGTGTTGGCGACAGGAAACTAATGAGGGCCTTCCTGCTACAAATTGTCGGGCCACGGCTCGGCACCTCATCTCTCACCTCCCTCCCCCTGCCTACCCTTAACTCCGTGTCCAGGGCACGGGGCGGGGGTGAAGAGGAAAAGACGAGATTCAAGGATGGAGGAATACAAGGAAAAAATCGCTGTGGATTGGAAAGCGAAACGGAAAAATGATTTGACAGAGTGGAAAATGATGGGGTTTGGAAGCAAAGGAGATCGGCGAACAATTAAAACGTTCCATAGACCCGCTGAAGAGAGAATTGGGAGACGAAATCTGTATCACTCGAGGGAACTGCTCGAATATCAGGGTCGGAGATACGTTGCTTTCCAACGCGGTAGAAAAACCACGTTTCGAGCAATGTCAGAACCTAAAAAAGGTACATCGAATGCACACAGAAATAGGCCACTACTGTCTCCTTCAAAATCCTTACGTGTCAACCGCTTGTGATCATTTTCTCACCACATTCAACTAAAAGCAAAAATCCACAATGAAGACGTTCTTCTACATGTTTTTTAATTCGACGCCCAAGAAGACGCTATACTAATACACTAATGCTAGACTAATTCTAGCCCTGAAGATGGAGGAATAATGTTTCTCCGAAACGTTAGTATCCACCTACAATTGCATACGACGTTATAACCAAGAAGACCAACATTTGCCTCAAATCTCGTTGAACTCCGAGGAGTACAGTCCACCCTAAACAGTTCATAATAACAGAAAGCAACTGGGTTTTGTGGAACCCGAAGGCCATGTTTACGTGGTCCAGTAACTGAACCCTGTCCTAAGCTGTATTAAGCCTCTGCAGTTCATCACATCCTAACATGTGGCCTTCCATCTATGTGAAGGTCTCGAAAATGTTCTTTTTTACTTCTGGGTTCTTACTAAAATTATCATCTCTAAAATAAATTTCGAAAAAAAAACATGTGTGGAAATTCAAGAGCTCAAATTCGAAAAATGTTCTTGTGGGTAACGTTTTCCCCTGACGTTGGCGACTTCTAAAAGGGTGGTTTCTACAGGGCCGACTCTGTTCACTGAATCTCCTTTTGAACAAGGATGAATAAGTGAAGTCCACTGTCACTTCCGGTAGCAATTTCAGTTCCTTTCACGCATAAAAGCGGATCTGAGCCAAACAGATGAAGTCTGACGCGCGAGGCCAGGTTCACATCTCTATCTTGCTGTAGACCTATGCATATATCCAACAGTAGTGAGGCGTAAAGTTTTAAACAAATGAGAATTTCCTTCGTCTGAAAGTGTTAGCAGGGCGAAGGCTTAGGAGGAGAGAGGGTAGACACTAAGAGGATTTAACCCTTCTCACTCACCCTTGCCAGCAGCGGCCCCACTACAATACACAAGCGTTTAAACGATGTAATCTCCCTCCAACCCTTTCGTCTGGAGTCCCTGGGTTTGAAACACAAGACCTGGTAAGCCCTATAAGAGGAGAATTAAACTAAGATGAACGGAGGGTTGAAAGGAAGTAAAAGAATGGGAGATTTGCTAAGCAGAGACGTATATGAGTAATACATAACACAACAGAATAATATGATGGTTGTCTTCTGGGTTGTAGCGCTGTGTAGTCTGGTAGAAGTTTACCGACGTTTTAGAGACCCTTGATGCCTCCATCATCAGGGCGATTATCAAGGACCTCTGAAATGTCGGTAAATTTCTACCAGACTACACGACCCCAGAAGACAGTCATCTTAAGACTCATCGCCGTGAAAACCTCAAATCCTGCACAACAGGAAATCTCAGAACCAAACGTTTGAAGCGGAAACATTGTTTAAAACACTCAAGAGATTTATTAAAATCTGCTAGAATTAATAAAACGAGAAAATTTCATTTTCCTGTGGAAGGTATCGGCCAGTGGGCCATCAATGTTTTCCATTCCTACACACGCAGAATTAGGTCTTTGTGACTTTACAGAACAGAGAACGAAGACGTTTAAGAACAAAGTGCGAGGAAAATATTTGGATCTAAGAAAGAGACATAACAGGAAATTGGACAAATAACATGGCTCTCCATAACGTGTACTCTTCACTAACTAAATACGAGAACTACAAGGTAATGTCACAATGTAATTAAATGTGATGCCTGTTTCATGACAGATTTCTTCACAGTCGTCTGAGACCTGACAAGTATCTATAAAATTCACACAAACAGAAGGTTGGTCTTTATCAATACTTAAATTTTATAGGATTTGAGATTTTCAGGGCGGTGAATACGAATAATACCAACGTTTCAGTGTCATGACCGCCCTGATGATGGAGGCAATAAGAACCTTCGAAACGTTGGCAAACTTCTACCAGAGTGCACGGCGCTACAATCCAGTAGACAGTCATCACTGCAGTTTTGGTTACAGTGTTAATTTAACGTTTTCACCTTACAGGACATTCAAAACCAGATACGTGCGAAAGTAAATTCAATAATCCGTACAAACCTAAAACACACTTGTAAATGTATTTTTAAAGTTACAACGTGCTTAGTTTAATATAATCTTAGGGCCTACATGAAGGAAGCTACAGGATTTTAAAGAAAATTACGTAATGACGTGATTAATAATTTTTAGTCTTCATAAAATAGTCAATTATTAGGATCATTAAATTTAGGTGGGTGAATGGGTGGAGTATGTAGCGTCCATCTGAATAAGAAAAAAGCTCACACAACTTTGGTCGGAGAAACTGAATGGAAGAGACTGCTTAGAAGGTGTAGGCGCAGATGGGAGAAAAACATTAAAACAGATCTTAAAGAAACAGGGTGGGAGGATACGAACTGGATTCGTCTGGCTGAATATAGGGTCCAGTAATATTATCTTATGAACACTGTAATGAAGCAGCGGGAAACAGCTAAGGGCAGAGAATTTGTTGGTTCGCTAAGCCACTGTTAGATTCTCAAGAAATACTAAATGCATTTAGATGAAAACGGGTGAGGAGCTCTGATCAGGAGATAGTCAACGGTCTCTCAAATATTTTTTTTATTTTCAGAATCAATTCATTTTCTGTGCTAAAACGTCAGTCGACTGAAATAAGCAATTCAGGGTCACTAAAGGTTGGTGCAAATTCAGATGCGTACGTCGTGATTTACGTAATCGTGTTAGTGTCCTCGCGGTCTCGCCGGAGTCTTTAATGTCTGAACCTGATGATTATTGCTTATTCAAACAAACCGATATCCTCCATCTAACGTTAGAAACCTAACGTTTCATCCCAGTAGCAAATTCAGCTTAACAGTTCTGGAAATAAACTTAAATTAACTTTGCCTTTTCAATGTACACTGACCTCGAAGATTTTAGTACCAAAAACATGGCTGTTTGTGTTTTACGTAACCAAGATAAACAGTCCACTTTCCTCAATCATCGTTTCTTCATATATTTAAGGACAATCTTTCGAGGTGTAAGATGTAACTCTTCTATATGCAGCCATCTCCTGTAATAATCAGCAAGGCTTCGATTAGCCCAAATATTACGTTTATTAACATTTTCATATGATTCACAGAATAAATAGTTATTTAACCTTACCCCAAATAATATTGAATAGTATTGAGCAAGTGTTATGTTTTCTTTAAGGTACGGACTGAATTTTTAAATATTATCAAGAACTTCGTGATTCAAGAGGTTAAGCCGTGTGGGTTAAACAGAATTACGAACCGGAAAGAACAATTTATTACTGAAATTGGGCATGCGATATTTCAATCGATTTGGTAAAAAAAAAAAAAAATAAGGGAAAGGAGAAAGTCAATGGGCTGAGATGACAGAGTAAAATAAGCTGGAAAAGAAAGAAAGAAAGACACAGAAGAAGGGGATTAATAAAAAATAAAACTCATTAATCATACTCTCGAATCAAGTCTCTCAGGGGCTAAGACGAGTCATTCCGAGTGACAAAAGAATGTCCACGAAGATCAGTTGGATTTCTTAGAACGTGGAGATGAGAGAGTGCACGGAGACGAGACGGAGTAGGAAATAGAAAAAAAATTAATTTCCCTAGCAAAGTAAAGGCTTATCATGAGGGTGGGGTTTAGAATGACGTCACGGACGAACGGGCGGAATTGGGCGGGGGGTTCCCCGGCTGTGGGACGCCCCATTGGTCCCCCGCAAAGCATGACCGCGCGCTGCTATCCGTCACACAGCGCGGGCGTCTTCTCAACGACGAGCGTCGCGACGCCAAGCGACCACAACACACACCACCAACAACAGAATGTTTTGGTAATAGTCCGATGGAGGGGTTAAATTCTTCGTTGCAGGACGAATTTCACAGCCGAAAGGAGACATGACAATACCAGAAGCGCATTTATTATAAATTACTTATGACATTTTAACTTCAGATTTCAAAATCCGTGTTTATTTTAAACTTTAATGTGGCTGTGATAATTATCATTATCACATAAATTCAATTTCATCTTAGTCTCATCATCTTCACATCATTTGCAGTGTTTCTCATGTTGCAGATACAATATTTTTATAATCAAATACATGATTTGCACGTTCAAACCAATATGAGCGATTCAAAACACAACACAACAAAAGTATTTGGAAAATCTCTAACTGTTACTCCACTGCACGTCTTTTAAGATTATTTTTATACAAATGTTTACAACATGCTAATAATTTATTACTTTAAGAATCTTAACGATGAGTGGTAACTTTTTTAATTTTTTTTCTTCAAACTTATAGGTTGTAACCGTCCACCTTCTTCGATTTTGCCCCAGCTAACTCAGGGTCACTCACGGGGATCGAACGTAGAATAAAGTCACAACTGCACTTAAAATTCAGTATATTTATTTAGTAGTTTCTTTTACAGAGAAACTTGCTTATAATATAAATTTGGTATCTCTCCTTCTAGAGACTTTCTTATAATATTACTTCACTGGTCTCATTCCTTCGAGAGACCACATACGAGTCCCCCAACTAGTCTTTTACTCATTATAATCACCTCTTTGTTCAAAGGGACTTCGCCACAGCTTGCCAACACAGCATTCTTTCTCATAACTCCAATACACAATCATGAATAGTTTGGTAACAAGAATAATGAAAGCATTGCAAGCATACGGACGTCAAAACAAGGTCCGGCCGGTTATAAGGCCTATTTAATTAATATTACTGTTAGTGCAACCGCCGTTTGAATTGTAATTAAGCCTATTTTTAGGCCACAATACCCCTCGATCTAGCCTGACGTAATAATAGGGATAATATGTCTGCAATAAATAACATAAAACGATCGACATAACAAATTCTCATACAAAAGATGAAGCTTTTTTAATTTGAATTTTTAATCTACTGTTGTTAAGGAGATTAAATAAAGAATGATGAGATGAACTGAATTGAGATATAAGAAATGTTTACAAAATTTTGGTCGAAAAACTTGAAGATGACCATTTGTTTGAAGGAGCATGTGGAAAACTAAAATTATGGAGGCTATGTTTTAAAGGAACAACCTGGAGTTACCTCTGAAATTTGGAGTTATCGAAGTTGCTAATAGAGCTCTCATATTATGGGACGTCTTAGTTTCGCACTGCTCTCTTTAAGAGACTCAGCTTTAACAGCCTATTTCTTTCATAGTTCTTGAGTTTCTTCACCTTTCCTCTTTCGTAGGTATTGAATTTTCATTTTGGAGTCGTATCATATGAAGACGCCGTCAGCATAAATGTGAGGGTTCCCCTGCTTAACACTGCCGGTAAGACAAAAGAATATTTGAAACTTCACCAAGGTCTTCAGCGAACACAGTGAAAGGGATACGCTATTGAGTGTCCCCGTACACAGAATTATTGACACAAAACTACTTTAAAACGCACTAATATCATTCAGAAAAAACCGTGGTGCATTTTCAATACGACTGTTTTAAAAATTATGATCACATTAATTTCCGAAAATCTAGATTTGCCCGGATTGCCGAAAGGAGAAATTCCGTGGGATAATACGTAAGCTGCAATGTACCAGAAGGTATAACAAGGTGATGAGGAGAGAGAGAAATGCAACGAATAAATTCCTTTAGAATGTCGCAGATTTCAAAATTCTTAATTGTATTATTAAATATTTTGAATTATTTTACTTCCTGCTACTAATGAGAAGCTGTGTCAGGAATATTTTAGAACGGCTATTCACAAAATTACTAAGGCACTTTTCAGGAATTTAACTCAAAAATGTCCTGCCACGTTAATAATTTCTCTCTCTCTCTCTCTATCTCATCATTCAACTTTTTGTCCCTGCCCGTAGCACACGGAAAGCAGAATAACTTGTGGTGTAATTTAGTGTTCCCTAAAATCACAAATCACACATATAAAAAAGGTAATGTTAAAAAGTCAGGTAATGTCTCCGGCAGCACAACGTGAATACATGTGTGGTAATGGAGGTATAGCTCCACTCTTTCGGAAGTGAGTGATCAGCATCGCACCCCGACCGTTTTAACCCCAGGGAAAAGGTCCCCGGTTCGTTTCGGATACTGGATGGGCACGCCAGAGCTGAAGACGTAATTTCCCATCCCCAATTCACCTAACAGAAGCCGAGACCAGCGTTGTTTCAACATTTTAAGACGATCCATGTCGCACCTCTTCGTTTGTTACCTCTGGAGGAACGTCATCACTCGATGTTCGCACGAGACAGCGTTCGATAACCAGCATGAGAACTATTTTACGCCGTCTACGCCGCGCTTAAGGTAGGATTCGCTACCCTTTGAGTGTCTTGGTGTATGGTACGTAATTAGCATTATCAACCCTTGCCTCTCGACAGCCCTAAAGGGCGCAGCAGACACAGCGACATTTACAACTTAAAAATATTCTTTTCTCTCTACACTCCCACCCCTCACCCTCCACGAACCACGTAAAGGACAAGAGGCGAAATACTTGGTACACCACTGGCAACTCCATCCAACCCCCAACCCCCCAACTCTCACGGCAATCACAAGCAGCTAGTCAAGATACGCTTTAAGATTCGTTACCTACCGCGTTCACTTGAAACCATCAGTGGTCCCTGTCCTAGACCAGATAAATCCCATCGACAGTCTCCTTTCCTATTTAAAACTCATCTTAATAAAATCTTAATTTCAAGGTAAATATATAGTTGCCAGAAGATGGCTGTCTTCGGGGTTGTAGCGCCGTGTATTTGCCAACGTTTTAAGGGTCCTTGCAATCACTCATTGCCCTGATGATGGAGACAGCAAGGACCTCTGAAACGATGGAAAATACACGGCGCTACAACCCCGAATACAGTCATCTTCGTAGTCGCCACCGTGAAAACCTCTAATCGTACTACATACGAATTGCAGTAATTTCGACCTCACAGAAAGAATGTGTAGGCGGCAAATATCAAAGAGAGCTCATCTTGGCAGTGCATCACATTCATGCACCAGTTCCGTAATACGAGCGGAGCTGAAACATTGTCAGTAAAACAGGAACACAGAAATAAATTATTAGCTACAGAAATGGATTATTTAAGGCGCTAGGCAAGGATACTACGGATGGATACAATTAGAAATGAAACACCCAGAACAAAACTCGGAACAAAGAAAGACATTTTACAGCAAACACAAAAACAATTAAGCTAGTGCGGTCACGCGAATGGAGGACAGCAAAATTGCTAAACGGGTTGCAGAGCGGAATCCACAGGGGCAAAGAAAGCGCGACGGACCAATCAATGCGTGGAAGGATGGAATTACGGACAGTATGAGGAAAAGACGTTTGAATGATGAAGAATGTTCGGATCGAGTGCTTAAGAGAAAATAAATATGTCTTTGGGTTGAGGAAAACTGTGTATAAACAGAACAATTCCTAATTAATTAAAACCCACCCCTATGGAGCACCTATTAAAATCTCTAAATTCGTTGTTCAGTCCGTTTGTAAGCATGAAAGAACATAGGAACGGCTGAAAGGATATTAAAATGAACTTTATATTGTGAAGTTTTAATAAAATTTTTCAAACATCTTAATTCTACTGAGAATCAGACAATAACGAGCCCTTTACTAGAATGAATACACGTGTTTATGCAAGCCGAAAGTAGTGTGTGGGATAATTAATAATATTAATAATTAGTTTGGACGTCATGGTTACTATGGTGACCTAGTTTATTTCATCTTAGAATTGGTGTCGACGGTTTGAATCAAACTTGGGCCTTCACAATACCAAATATATATCAGAAAATAATCCCGCGCTTTATTTAGAATTTCTAAGGACGCTCAAGATTATGTGGGCCCTGCGAACTACCCCGAACTTATCGCTTCTGATTGGCTAAGTTATCCGTTCCACATTTCATGTCCATGTATGGGAGACACGCATGCTTTGTTCAGCCTGACATGGAGGCCCTTTTAACGCTAACACACACAGTTGGGGAGTGATCCTTACCACTGCATCATCAAAATTCCAATGGCTACCCCATGCTTCACACCAGATGTGGGACAATTACAATTAACCCTTATAACCCCGAAGCCTATTTGAAAAATCCTGTTGAAAACACCCAGGCCAATTTTCACGTGTTTACAGCTTAAAATGTAAAAATTCACCAAGATAAGAATTTTACACACACACATATGAAAAACATCAGATACTGTGGTTTACGAAAAAAATTCTCATAAATTTTGTTATACTTAGCTTATAAATAATTTTGAAATATTGAAAAATAATTTTTACAAAAATATTTTCAGGAGGTAAAATCATAAATTGTGTTTTGTCTTCCTCCTTCATCACTCACCCTGCAAGAAAGAACATTTCTTTCTGCATAATTTGATATGTTTCATGTCTGTACTGTTATCTGTTCCCGAACAACAATTTTTGTAAAATAATGCACACGGAAATTCAATGTCTGACATGGTGTCAGCAAATGTGCCTTTTAATTCTGCAGCACTGTTATCACTTTCATTATAATCAGACACACTTTCCGGAATAATGTCACTTCACTATAGTATCCAAATAATCGAAAATATCGGCTGCACACATTATTGAACTTGGACCGAAGTGAGAAATCTAAAAATACTAAACCTATACACAATAAATTAAGCAAAGTATCGAAACGATATCATAAGCAATATATAAACGTAAACTAAAAACACAATCACAAGGCTAAACACTTATCTTAGCAAAAATACAGCGAAATCCACAAGAAATAATTGTAAGCACGCCACTAGGTCCCCTTCCGAGCTCAACGAATTTTATTTGTTTAAAAAAACATTTTTTGTTAGCCTAAAAGATCGAACTTTACAGAAAAACATGAACTGTGGTACAAACTATCTCATGAGCCTTGTGTTGCCATCTGGATGACTTGTATGTAATCCAAACATTAGATTTAGTAGGTAACGACGGATCGGCCGGCTGGTACGCAAAGGGTTAATATTAACAAGTTTAAAAACATGGGGTCTAAATAAGGGTGAGAAGGGGTGCCGGGAAATTTCGAACGTAATATTTCAGTACCAAGTCAAGCTTTGTCACAAAGCATCGGGTGCTGTATCAGAATCTGTTCTTGCGTTGCAGCGATCCCTCACCACCTTAGCATCGCAGCGACGGATCACTCGTGGGGACCGTTCGGGCGAGTGACGGGCGGCTACGCCCACCACTACCTGCCGCCCCACTGCGGGGCACCGCCAGGGCTGCACGCTCCGCACTTCCCGCCACACGTACTGGCACTCACCAGCCCTGAGCAGCCCCTTACATCGCCCACTAGACTGTCTTCAGGTACGGCCACGTCCGCAGCGTAAGAATGCGCTGCATTCTGCAGAATCTGCCTCCGACACCCACAGTCAAATACAATTAAGACTAAGAAATTAAAGATGAGATGGGGAGCATGTAGTGAGCATTGGGGAGAAGGGATTATGAAACTTTGTTTGGAGAGGCTGGTGGAAAGAGACGCACTGCATGGCCGTGTTCTAGGTGGGAGGATGATATTAAAATGGAACCTACATAAATAGGTTTTGAAGGTGTAAACTGAATTCTCGTGGCTCCGGATGAGGTCTGGTGGCGGGCTGTCGTAAACACATGAAAAGGCATGGACTTTCTTTACTAGTTGAGCGTACTACCAGCTTCTCTGCTCTATAGAGTTATAATAACAGCAGCAGGTTAATCTCGCTTGGACCCTGTGATATACGAATCGGATACGTTTTCTTTCAGTTTCGGAGCCCCAGGGCCGCTCATCCAGCGACACGACCCTAGGGCCCATCAGTATCAGCGTAGCGAGCCACAGCAGTAGCAGCACGGTCAGCAGCCAGCCGACGGTAGGGACAGCGAGGAGTCCCAAATCAAGGCGCCGGGGACAGCACGGACTGCTCACAACCGCCCCGCGCCTTTCACCCACAGCCGAAGATACCGCCACGCCAACTCCAACAGTCCAGGATGCTCCATCGTCGTCCTCATCAGCATCTCCTCTCGAACCCGCACCGCCTTCACCCCCTACGATACGATTCCCACCCACGGCGCACCCACATCCTCACTTCCATCCCCTGTTACACCACCACCACCATCACCCTGGAGGCGGGCAACATTCGGCGTACTTCAGCAGTGCAGCTGCAGCCGCGGCGGCTGCTAGTCTATTTCTTAACACCCCTTTGCTACCACCGACGTCACAGTGGTTATACTCCCAATTATATGGTGGTGGGGCCAACCCCCTGCACACACACCTACACCCCCATCTTCATCACCTAACCACAGCGCACAGACAGCCGCTGGCATTGCCGTTAAGACGAACAACTGTCCCTGAAGTGGAGGATAACACACCAGAAGCCCTTGTGACAGACAGCGCCACTGCAGAAGAGGCTCGCAGTAGCTCTGCTTCTCCACCTGCAACGCCGACGAAGAAAGTAAAATCATCGGTGAAGCCATCCACGACAACCGCGGAAACTACTACAAGACATTCAGACGTTTGGCGGCCATATTAGTAACTAAGGGCGCACGATTTGCCGAT
>NW_019059621.1:133997-147850 GCF_000696155.1 Zootermopsis nevadensis
TTCTAGATTAACATTCAGTAATGGTGGCGGTGGTGATGGCAGGTGATACAGAAACTGTCATTGAAATGATGTGACAATGTATACATGAACTTGAGAAAGCAAAAGAATTTATACTCGGTAGAAGTATTCTTGTTTTATCACAACGTCACGTGATCAAAATAAATTTATCCTTAGTTAAATTTCTTAGTAATTCTAAATGAATTTTTAACGATCTCTGGTGTTCATGGATTTGGTACGTGTACGAGAGTAGAAGCAACATAAATACAGAACACCAGTTCGAAAATATATTTTCTCTTGTCTTAGGTTTTGAGTATTTGTACCATGTCTTGTTCTGGACAGTTAGTCTAAATACCATCTCTCAAGATTTGTTCCAACTCAGAACAATATTTGTTCTCAAGAGATGGCACACGGCGCAAATAACCAAAACTCTTCTTTATTATCGAATAAATTGCTATAAAATGGCAGAAAGAGCTTAGGTCTATGTAGATGCATAGCAACCAGATGTCAAAATATTTCTTAAATTACTTTATTCAATATGTTGCACAATATATATCAACATTAATGTCATCCAAGAGAAAAGGATTCCATAGACGCCACTGCCACCTGAACTCGTGTGTGGAAGATGTCTACAGACTTGATAATATTTTACAGTTTCCAATGCACAGCATGTTACAAGAAGGACCTTTATCTATAGTGACTTATTTTAAACTTGTTTCGTTAACATTTTAGATCATAAACAATATTATAATATATGTATATACACTAACACAAGAGGCACAAAATGTTTTTGTTGTTAAAAGATGGCATTCCGTCTTTGTGACACTCTCAAAGCTTAAAAAATATTAGTTGACCATTTCAATGCCATTCACGAGATATCTCACTTAGAAAATCTCAACTCGTTAAAAATCTTTGATTCATTGGATATAGCAGGTTTACGTTACTGTATATCTAATCTTATAATCACTGATCATTGCAATGATTTTGACATCTTTAGTGATCATTTGCTAACTCTTAGGTATATCCTAAAGTAGATGGTATTGCTTCATTTATAAATCATATTATTTTTGGCTTTGTTTTAATTACTAATCTGTCAGTTTGCTAGTAACTTTCTTATTATTATATGATTATTGTATTTAGTTTATTTTTTGTGTTGTATCTGTAATATGCCGTCTGGCTGTTGATGCAGCACTCTAATAAAAATAATTGAATTGAATTTCTATTCGCGAGGACCTCTGTTCGAATCTCGGCTGGTCCAGCGTAAACTTATTCGTAATTTTCCTCAGTCTCTCCACGTTAACTGCGGTACATTCCCGTGGAGTATACCACATCGCTTCACTCTTAAAGATATCATTCATGGTCATCTTCCTATGTCTTTCGGCACTCTACAGCTGAAACAGCGTCATTGAAGAACACAACTAAGTATACTAGCAAATGTAATCAAAACCTGTTGATTAGTTTTGAATCACGGGGACTGTCAGACACAACACTGCGCGTAAAATGACGGTACTGATATTATTTTTGAATAGTTATCAAATAAATTACTTGTTTTATACAAAGCAGGGGCGTAGCCACAATGTAATCTTACACAAAAGAAATACTTGAAGAGAGAGTTTTATGACGATGAAAAAGCTTTGAGAGAAAGAATATAGAAGGGGAGTCATCTTATTTATAAAAAAAAAATGTAAATGGTCAGTATTAACATTCGTGTTCTTGTGAGTGGCCATTACCCTCATAATAAATTATTCTATGAAATTTACACATGAACATGCCTACTACTTACAGCATTTTTTCCTTTCCTCTTAACGTCCTGTTGTCCTCGTTATTTTACTGAAGAGTTGTGTGTATTAATTGCTCTTGGGATTTCTAATAAGAGTGAGGTAGAAATTAAAACTTTACAAAGGAACTGGGATACTTTACCTCCTTAGCTTCCGTGTTCTTTAAACAACCGAAAAAAGAAAAACAAGTGAGATGCACATGTTAGTTAGTTCAAGTGATTATACTCCGCTATTCAAAATGTCATAATAATTTCTAAATTATTCCATTATTACACACAGGCAGAAGGGATAATTTGTTGGCAATTCCAAATCACCGCAAATGAATGAAAATTACAGACCTAACAGTCTGTACGACAATTTTTAAAACAGAGAAAACATTTTTCTAAAAATAATGTGTTGAACCATTAGATTTTATGGGTTCCTCGAGAAGTTACGAAAATTGTAGACTATTGACTCTTACCTTCTTTCTTTTAAAGATAGGAAACACAAAAGTTATCACCTGCGGAGTAACCAAGTCGCCTTCCTAAACTAATCAGGTACTGGCAACCCTCCTGCACGTCACGCCCAAATGAATCCATAATAGAATCCGTTAAACAGGAATTTGGAACCGTTCCAACATTGAAACCTGAGGCGGAGTGCAGACGAAGTTTGAAGAATTCTTAGTCTCCACAGTATAAGGAGGTTACAGCTCGGCTTCAAGCTCCGACCGCTTTAATTCTGGAGACAAATTCTCCACTGCCATTTTTATCGGAGGCTACATGGATTATACCGTACTGGACGAGGTAGTACAGAGTAAATTTGCCACCACTCCCTCCCGAACCCTGGTCGACCACCCTCTAACCAGTTGCTTCACAGTCTGAGTTATCGGGACTCCAATTATCCTCAGTTTATAACTTTATTAAATGACGCTTTCTCATAATAGCCACATAAGTTACATTGAAACCGCAGCATCCCGAAAACAAATTGGCACCCAGACATTTCGAGGTAAGAATGGAGGCCGAAACTATGATCCTCTTTTGTCTACACTTGTTCTAAGAAAAGCTACCGTACCCTTATGAAACATCATTTACACCTAAATCCATGAAGTATATTGCCACATTATTATGTAGAAACAGTTGTAAAACACGGATAACTGCAATTACGGCCACCAGGATCGCTGCAGTCCATCACAAGAATGGCTTGTAATGTGAGGTGCTGGGAGATTCATGTGACACTAACGGGAGGCTCTTCGTTCTGGGAGAAGTAACAGGGACCGTAAATTGACCGGGATGTTGGAGGGTCAAACATACCAAGAGGCGGGTCAGGCCAGTTCAATGTCGCGGGCCAGCGAGAGTTCACTCAAGGGCACCTCCTGCCCCAGTCTCGCGGCGACTTCGTTCATTCTTTGTGTTCGTCTGTGACTGCCGTGCACAGGAAGGGAGGTGTTCGCTATATCATTCACGAGGTGAAAGATATGAGGAAAACGTTTAAGACTCGAAACAAGTTATTACGACTATAAGAGTGGTCCAATTTCTTTCGTCTCTCGGGTAAAGGACAATTTTAACGCCGGACCTAGGGGCCAAGAAACAATTCTTCGCATTATTTTTGAAAAATAATATCAGTTATCGTTGTCTTTAATAATACTTATTTATAAATGACAACATAATTTGTGCTGGATAGAAAGTTTATTGAATACGCGCAAATTACTACAAAGTTGCACATTTTAAAAATTTTGTTCTGTACCAGCTAGTGTCTGACATAATTCTTACGTGTAAACACGTTTTCAATTCCTTTGGAATAAACAAAATAAATTAGCTTCTAGTAACCAGTAACAAATTGTCAAATAATTTCGCGGGATTTGTTACAAGTGGTTTCGGCCCGGTTACGTCTCGCAAGCCACCGGTTGTACCACGCTGAATTACATACATTAAATTCTGTAGGTGGTAGTTTGTGGTGTGATAAAATACTCGTAATCATTTGACAATCTACAAGAACGTGGAGAACGAGAAATTACATTTGAAAAAAAAATGAATGTAGGACCGAAGCGATGTGTTTATTATTGACTCATCAAAGCAACGAAGCGACGCACTGAAATGACCCGATCTTTACGTGTGAACGGAATTTTAAAATTTTGTTCATAAAATTTCTAAATTTGAAACGTGAATCTACGTTTTCGTACACCAGACTTTATAATGGACTGCGGTATTTTATGTTAGCTGTAATATTAAGTGTAGGATGGTGTACGGGGGCCATGAACACTGATCGCTAATACGAAATGAAGTTCGGGTGTTCGAACATTGTTTTTCTCTGCTAGTGAAAAGTGCTGTTCGTATTATTAATATTTGACTGCAATTAGGAGGCAGATTTATAATATTAAAAATTCTTGCTTTTATCCTAGTACCTGATATATCAATGATACAGATGCACTTGTTATCAGTTCGTACCATGCACCGACAACATCATGCATGTCCACCCCCCCTCTCCTCCCCCTTCACCCCTGCTATATACATTCTAGTTTGCAAAACCTGTTCTGAAAGTTTGGAAAATATGTGTCCCCGGGGATTTATTAAAAATTACCAACATGCCATGCAACGCGTTGAAATCACAATAATGCGGTGCCCCTATGACGTCACTGCATTTTCTATCCCGCGAGTTTTCAATCCCCGCTCTCGAATATATACCAATGATTTTTGCATCATGTATTCATTTATTGATTGCACATACACACATATGGTAGGGAGGTTGAGTTTCCAATTCCTCTCTTTCACCCCTCTAAACTTCTGCATTTTTTTTCTACTACTAGTAAAATGAAAGCTAAAATTGCATTGTTTCAATTAATTAGTGGAAGTACAGAATGGGCACTGGATGCACGTACTTGTTTTTTTAATTCGAGGGTAAACCAATAGCAGAGCGCCAATGCAGTTCTGCAGAACACACACACACACACACAAAAATCTATCAATTATTTCACGTGCACTCAACATTATTATCGAAGCATAGGACCGCAGATAGTGGGAGGGGGTGAAAAGCGCAGGGCGAGGTTTTACAAAATGGATGTCACTAGCACAGCAGGGGCACCTGGCAACCAACTCCACCCCTCGCCCCTAAAAAAAAAAAATAAACAGGAGGGCGGGTACTGCACAAAAATTATGAAATATTCGCGCTGCGTTTCATCAAATAATGTTTTTTTTTTTAAAAAAAATCCTGTAGGTAGTAAGGTTTGTTTCAAAAGGGGAGGAGGTTAAAAAGTTGTATACCCTGCCCCATTCCTGCACACGCCTAACCGAACAGTACCCAAAACACCCGCTGTGGCGGCGGTATGGTCACTTAATGAGATATTTATCATCGATGGTAACGTTGACCGCAATGTGTGTGGCTTTTTCGGCTAAAATAAAATGATTAAGAGACGAATATGCTAAAAATATATTTTTGAGGCCTGCTTTTCCATCCCTTCCCTTTTCCTGTCCCCCCCCCCGCCCCCGCCACAAAATGCTGATCAAAATATTCGTGTCTGATAAATACTGCTGATTGCATGCATTGGTGCAAGCAGTTTTATTAAAAAACAAAATAAAACAAAACAATGCAGTTCCCTCGCAAATTGGAGAAGGTATAAAATTCGGTACGTAAAAATTATGTCATTATCAACGAAATTTCCATACAAATTGCTGCTTGTTCATGTTTGGTACATTTGCCACCTTCCGCCGTTCAGGCTTCGGGTGTTTCTCTCACACGCCTACATTTCAATTCACGCAGACAAAAGTTCCCAACCAACCAATCAAGCATCCGATTCACTCCGGCAGGAGAACTCTAAACTTCGACACCGCCAACGCCCGCCACTGGACACGACCCTGAGCCAGCTGCGTCCTCACAACTTACTTCTCTCCGATCCGCGTTAATCGGATACTCACGTCCCTTACGAGCGCCCTAAAAGACTTCCCTACCAAAACTCTAAAAGCACATTCCTTCTTCATCTCTCCCATCTCATGCGCGTGCCCAATCGGGAGGTCTCGGGCTTAATTGTCTGCCCGGAGACCGGCTAACCTAAGCGAGTATTTCGTGACTTTGCGCAGCCCCTCCAGGAAAATTCCGGGATAGAATCTTAAATTAGGCCACGACCGCTTCCTTCCACGCCGTTTTAAATTCACTATTAACTGTCATCTAATGACCTGAAGTTACATAGTTCAAATATTGAAAGCATCGTTCAGTGAACTATTTTATTTATTATTTAGTGTTCTGTCTGACGACAGGTCCATATGAACAGGATCCTTCCATCCTTTTCTCGGACTGGGACCTGTTCATATACGTTCTTGGCAGATGATCCAGAAGTGGTTTGCCATTGCCTTCTTCTGTGTGTGAATGGAGTAATTGTTGGGATGCGACGGAGAAACCGGGGAAGCCCCCGGAGGAAAACTCCGTGTTGCCTAGACCACGGCCTTGCCCAACACAAGTTATAAATTCGGGCACCTCAGTGAACTATAAACAAATAAATAAAAATGCCTACCAATTGCATCTCATACATTTCGGTAACCTAAGTGGCCTGTATGTATGACGGAGGTCCTAGACATGTAGAACCAAAATCTACCTAATTAAATGGTGAGATGCGGGATGTCACACCGTGTAGCCTGGTTGATATTGGCCGACGTTTCAGAGCAGATTACTGCCTCCTTGCTCATTGTCCCTGAAGAAACGTGTATATTTTTATACTGGATAAATAATTTACATCCAACCGTTCAAGCGAAAAGCCAGGCTCGATTTTTGTTTAGGAACAGCATTCATTTTTTTCCTGCTCTGAACCTTGTACCTAGGCAATTTCAGATCGAGCTGCGTGGAGGAATCTTGGTAGAAGTTAAATAAGGGTTGGTGCTCCTAATGAACTCCCATCTACTTCAACCCTTAGTTCTTTTATTTCCGCACCCCTTCACCTTCTCATTTATAATAAGAACCCAACTTTATAAGCAACTCCCACCCCAAACATCTTCCACTTCTCATCCCCATCCAATCATCAGAAATCCAAGAAACTCGTATTTTTTCTTCTCATTTTTCTTTCCCCCATGCAGACTCTGTGTTGATCTATTTCGACGGACTGCGAGTTCCCTTTACATGCACATCAGAACGGCGAATCGCAAATGGCCTGAAATTATTCATGACAGAACACGAGTGGAAATGAGTATCCCATTTTATTGTACATATTTTGAAACCGACAGCCTTCTGGGTCATTGACGTGTAGTCTCGTAGAAGTTTACCGACGTTTCGTAGGTACTTACTGCCCCCATCATCAGAGCGATAAAATGTTTAGGCTGTGCAATTTAAGGTAAAATGATGTCGACTGAAATTTACAATAGAAACTGGATAAAAATGTAACCGATTCTAAAGTTCGTCACTTATGAACATCAGACGACCCCAAGGCCTTGAGATCACGGGAGTACAGACCATTCAAATTCTTTGTTCAATTTTCGATCATATATGGACAGATTAACAAGACTGGGTTGTTTTAAAACAGCCTGGAACTGCTTTAGAGCATACGAGACGGGTCTACACAATTGTTTGAAATGAGACAGTATCCAGTTGTAGATATGAGCAGAGGGAATTTGTTCTCTATTACGATTAAATAAATACATAAATGAGAGACGATATAAAAGTGAAGACAAAGATTGAAACAAAATTAAATTAGGGCAAAGACAGATTTGTCGTGCTTTTGTGAAGATGGTGGCGAACCAATGGATTATAAAAGGACGTCGACTTGTTTCATAGATAGATAGTAACTTATGAAATAAGACGCTGCACCATTCTGCAAGCTAGTTAAGTAGCTAGCAATAAGACTCAGTAAGATTCTAGTTGGTAACTGACTGCAATATCTTTCATTCTGCTGAGATATAGCGTTTTCACGGCAGTGAACAAGTTTCTGATCTTTTGGAAGTTTAGTATATAGGCCTTCCGCCTTTTTATGTATGGAAGTTTCAGCGTACATAAAACAAATCACAATTATCACTAGTGCGCATGTACAACCCGTTAATGACGTCAACTTTCATTACACGTGCGGCATATTTCAGGCCGTATTTATGGTCCATTGTGCTGTGTAGAAGCTTTATGTAGGTTAACCTTTCGTTATGCTACAATGGAATCTCCCAACTCTAAAAATAAGGAAACAGAACATTTACGTTTTTCCGGCCAGATGCACTGGTATGTTACACAGAACAGCTATGTAAGAAATAATCCCAGTTTATAGACGATTTCTCTTTTGCAACAGGGGTGGTAAAACATTTCTCGTGCGACTCTAGAGACAGTTCAACATAGATACGTTTTATATTTAGTGAAGTCAAAATTGGTCTTGCTTCGTATTCGGATAATGTCTTAATTAGCATTGTGCACTTTATCCGTTCTCACTATAACATGCTTAACTAACCAACTAACTTACCGGAGCAGAATCATTCCTGAAAAGATAATATACGCTCAGATAATCAAGAAATTCCTCAAATTTGTAAAACCGAAAAATTCATTACCCTTTTTACAAGAAACTGCCAATGACCGCTATACCAAGGCATAATTCAATTTACACCCTCAAACCTGCATCTCTAGGGCCCACTTCCACATTATCCTTCCTTCTACGTCAAGGTCCTCCGATTAGTCGCTTTCCTGTAGACTTTTAAACTATCTCTAGGAAGCAATGGCTGCGCATCTATTCGATAAGTTTCCTGTGTTTGGGCAATAAAACTCTGATGCCCTCTAAACCGCATGAGACCACAAAACCACTTCTTACAGGCTTTAAGAGACACTGGGAGGGTGGGTTGTTTGGCACGTGTACCATTTAAAAAACCCAATAAAGTGAATATTTTTAAAGAAATATTTGTAGAAAACCCAATAAATGCAGAAGTACTAACCTATTTATTCTCCCACACATATTTATTCTCGAAAACCTTTACCTCTTCTGAAACAACATGCGACAGCAACAATTACTGACATAACAATAACAATACTAACAATACACAGCTTTCTATGGTGCGTGTCGTATACACTCGAATACCGAGACCGAATATCTGAAAAGTAATATTCACTGCAGTGTACAGACCTAAAATAACCAAATAAGAACTTAATTCTGTGTAGAATCTTGCTTCCTTGTAAAATAACATCCTATTACAGCATCGTAAATATTTACTGTACGGCGCATTGCACGCCCTGACGCATCAATCAGAGCCATCTGCAAAGGATTCTACTACTAAATGCGTTGCAAATTCCACTCACATTTCATCACAAGAGACGCCACTGAACCTGTCGTCCTCTCGTGCCCTGTGGTCTTGGTGGCTGAACTCTGCCGGGAGACCTTGTTAGGGCCTCGACCCCTATAAAAAGAAAGTGGCAAACGGTCAAATTTCTTAACACTCAGACTTTACAGGCTGCTCTGGTATTGTAAATATCCCTCGTTAAATTTAGACGTCTTTATTGGTCTCGGAGTAGAATTGTAGCGAGAGAAGGTCAGGAAAGGAGCAACAGACGGACAATGACGTTGGCAGTACAGCTTATGACGGATCTTCGAGTATCCTGACAAGTATTTCTTTGTATCGCGAGGCGAATACGTGGAATCAACTTAAAGCAGAATACGGTCGACTTTTTGTAAATATTTACGCATTTATTTCTTCCAATGCTAATGTATCTGACGTAACTCTAGTATTTGGAATCAAAACAGCGTCATTAAATATTCTATCAGTTAATCAATCCCATACTTTATAACGGTGAAAGGCGACGCGGACTAAAACCTACCTCTCGCCATTAGATAATTATTATTAGCCATATTCATCCATGCCCATATCTTCCTTGATTTAATCACAATAATAATATATAGTAAAGAGTACAGATTGTGAAGATTCTAACTGATCAATTTTCAGACCCACACTACATGTCCGGTCTTTTTGACTTTGTCACCTTAATAATACTTGAAATCCTGTTTGTGACCCTTCCTTAGATCTGAATATTGTCTTAAGAATTTTGTTTTCAGACGTACTCAGTGTTACTTACATACAAAGACTACGTTTCACAACCATACACCATGAAACAAGTGTTAAAATTAGTCCCGTGTCCTTCAGGCCTTTAGAGAGGACAACTGAAATATCCCGAAGTTGTACCGCTCTCCGACGCTAAGGCTCCTTCACTTTTCACCCCTGAAGCGCCTTCAAGGTCTTGACTAGTTTATTTGCGGTTAGGTTTGTACTGATCGGAGAAATTTTTATTGCTCATTCACGTCAAAACCTTCGAACGAGAGTAAAGAAGAAAGAATTGAAAGTTTCCTTCTATAATCTGCCCCTCCCATTGAAGAACAACAAGACAGGGAAAGTATCCCCTCATGAAAAGTAAGTCACTGACCCCAAGAATATAACCTGGAGCATGAAGCCCACCTGGCGATGCCAGAGTTCGGGAACTGGCCGGAGAAACTCGCACATCGGAGTTTCATATATTTGGATTGCCAACCGCGGGTTGAAATTCTGGTTGTACTACAAGATAGCCACTTAGCAATTATTCAGTTTGTGTTAGTTTTAAATGTTAAATCCTGGCAAAAACGGTCAGCGCCTCTAATAACGCCAAATGAGTTAAAGACAAGTATGGAGGCTTTGAGGATGGAGATGAAGCTCCACGAATTCTAGACCTCTGCACTACACTAAGTTGAGGGGTCTCCTTCGGGGTCCTGGCCCTTTACAGTACAGGGAAATAACACCAAATGCACACCGGATAGGGCGTTCGGTGGGCACTGTATTCATCTGGAAAATGAGGCGAGGGACCCTTATCGAAATCGAAAGTTAGTCGCGTAGCGGCTAAACTTGCTTAGCTGTACAGTTACAAAGAGTCAGCGGTCAATGGAACACTTTATTCAGACGAGGGCTGACAAAAGCTCCAACATGACATTTTGAAGAAGAAAAAAGTCGGTTCGTGTCCCCCACACTACTGTGTGCCACATAAAAACGGAGAATATTCGAGTTCATGGAGCGGGTGTAATTGTAAGTGTTTATATGCGGGACTACCGGATTAAATGTTCGAAGTTCTCACTGGACCGATTCCATCATTCATTTTGATTTTATCTCTCATCACCAAAACATCTAGTGTTTTAACATTCTTCATCCACAATTCTATGCTGATTTTAAGCATTCACTCCTAAACAGTATTTAAGAAAAATTTGTGTAAATTACATATCCCATATGTGTAATTATTTGTATTTAATTTTTCAAATCAATGAACCATTTTAGATTTACAAGAAAAGTTACGTACATACTGCATGAATTAAAATAAGTACAACAATACGCCTGAAACAAATTAAAATTAATCGGTAAATCAAACTAAATTCCAGGCAGTAATTTGGTGACTAAAGTAAAACGACCCTGAGTAACAAAGGAAGGGCATAAATACGGCGTCGCGAAGCCACCCGACGCCATGCAGAAACTTCTACGTCATCACGTTTCAAAGAAAATATTGCAGCAACGTGGAACGGAAAAGGGGTTCCTCTTTTTCACCACCAAGAGAGGGTAGCAGCTCCAAGACAAGGGATGAAAGAGCTGTAATGAAAAGTCTAGAGAGAGAAGAACAGTACCCCCTGAAGCGCTCCACCTTTGCTGCCTGGTAGTAATGAGAAGCCAAGTCTGGAAGTAACCGGAGACGCACAGATGTGGGGGTGCCACAGATACAACACTGCAGAAGGCAGTAGTCTTCTCTAGCACAGCCAACAGCGAATGCCTTAGATTGTGCGTCTAAGTAACTGATCTAGTAAACGTCTTCTTCAAATAGGGGATTTAACAAGGAACTCTGTGATATTTGAGGTTTACACGGAGGTAAAATGAGGAGTACGGTCATGTGGGTTCTAGCGCCGAGCAGGATTGCTAGTGATTTACTAATTTTGCCTAGTAGTTATACAGTTACCGTATTGGAAATTACTGTTAAATGGATATGAGGTGGATGTGGTGATAAGATTTGCGTACAGATTATTGGTAGGTAGGTTTAGGCGACCTTTCTGGAAGACCGAAAATGAGATGGGAGGCTAGAATTAATAAAGAACGGGAGGTAAGTGTTAAGTGTAGCTGGATCAAGATCATTTCCAATAGCGGGCTTTGATCAAGTCCGCACCCATTGGTTCATAAAGGGAAGGTGTGTTTATTTCAATATTGTCGCTTTTAGACAGGAGACATGAAGAGCTGATGGTAGCAATCATCTTAATTTAGAGAATATCTTCGTCGGTTTCTCAGTTCATGGAGGTAAACCAGGTTTAAGAACCACGGTCACTGATTGCTAGGCATGAAACAACTCGTTAATTCCACGAGTAAACTTCTCCGACTGGAAATTATTCGTTAAAACTATGAAACAGGAAAACTAAGAATGACTGAATAAATACACGTTCTCAGAAATTACCAATGAAATCACTCCGAATCAAGTAGGCTTAACGGTATTCCAGACATTGCAATTCATTCTGCCGGTGTCATACGTCACGCCATTATTCTGCGTCGTCGGTAGGATAAGGATGACTTCACGTGGCGAGGGGAGGCAGTTTTGGCGGAAGCAGGTTATGAGGGAGTGCGGTGAACCGGTTGCGTTTTCTCGGGAAACCTTTGTGTCCAACCAACCAGGTAGGAAGGCAATATCTGTCGACAACAAAAGAACGAATGCCTAGCGTCTCCTAGGTGACGAAACACGTCTTGCCCACAGCGCGACGCACCTTGCCAGGCCGAATTAGTTCCCCGCTGGCAACTAGTTTCCGTGCAGTTGCTCCGTGCTGGGAATAACGAAGGGAGACAACGACTGAAAATAATACACGGCTTGAGTCCAATAGTAATTAAAGAAATTACTACTAGAGCTTTCCTTCCATTCATTCAATCTGTACCCCGAGTTCTGCAACACAAATGCAACAACAACAACAACAAAAACGTGGTTTAGTGGTCAATTTTTATGATTAAATTCCATTACCACATTTCAGACTGTGTTAAGTTTGTCGCACAAACTTACAAATTTCGCATTATGGCCATCTTTATGTTGTTAAATATGTCTGTGGAACAGAGACGTTGACAACATCACGTGTTTAACAAAGCTACCGGAATGTTTACAGCTGTGATCACAAGACCCCACTATTCGATCACATCCCGAACCAGTTAACCACAATCCACACATTTATAGCCAGTTCTTTAATAATTATTATAATTATCATAATTAATTATTAAACGCCACCTAAATTGTTCCTTCTGTTCAGATTTACCTAAAAATATTAAAATTCTAATGCGCGCTACATGTTCCACCCATCTCACCCTCGACTTTGTAAATCTAATAATATTTGTTACCATATTAACGTTTCGTAGGCCATAACATTTGTAAATGACTTTTGTCTCTCGCCATACAAAATTTCATATGCCTAGCTCTCTAATGGTTCACTATTTATAATCATCAAAAAGAAAGGTGTTTTATGATAATCTGCCTAACAATTAAAATGCTATCACTAGAGGGATACGCACATAAGCAAAGTACCCTTCTATTTAACTTTAATTACAGCATAAAAAACAATTATTTACCAGAAAATTTCGTAGTGAATCTCACCTCTTACTGACCTATACGACACATTTCTGACACGATCTTCTTCAACATAAAAATCTTGAAATCTAAACCAAAGCAGAATAAGGATAAGAACAGAGGTACTCCTACCGATTCATGCTCGCTGTCATTTCCAAGAGCATTCTCGTTGTAAGACTTGAGGTTCTCACAGCGCAATAACCCAGAAGACAGAAATCTTCAGCATTCTCGTTCATTCCCTGGTTTTTAATAATAAAGTACTTTAAATGATTCAACTGAATCTCAGCGTTCATCACGATTTTCTACTTCACAGGGGTTCCAATTCCGAAAACTGAAAGGCTGCAAGAGGAAGACTGCAGCAAACTCAGGCTTAGGAGGGAAGGGAGTTGGGAGGTCGCGGGCGGAGAGGGGGGGCATGCCGCCTCCTGAATCTCGTTATTTGAATTATCGGCGTGGAAATGATTCAAATAAATTCATCAGAGAAAATGTTACAACGAAGTAACATGGCTAGCAAGAGAACTGTGTGTGTGTGTGTGCTGTTATACACGACACAAAGGAGACAGAACTACG
>NW_019059621.1:152102-162689 GCF_000696155.1 Zootermopsis nevadensis
CAGTCTATACACAAACGTATTTAAAATGTTGTTGTTAAAATTTATATAACACTATAACATCTGTAGTCTGAGTCACAGATAGTCATCACCCGCTAGCAGACGTAGGATACATCACACAACACAAAATCGAAAATGAACGTCTAACTACAGACATGCAGAGCATTATGAAGACAGAAAAATCTACAAATATACCTATAAATCAATAAATGCATTGCATCGAAATATATAATAGTTTTAAAATGATAAAAATGACGATATAAACCTGAAGATGATGTTCATAAAACATCGAAACATGTCGTACAATTGATAATAAGCGCCATAATAAATGTAACATCATACTACGATAAAAGCGCCATAATATAACATAATATAACTTATTGTAATATTTTATACTACAGATGTTATAGTGTTATATAAATTTTAACAACTACATTTTAAATACGTTTGTGTATAGACTGTGATAGTAAATATATATTACCTTTATATTATACTAAGAACAAATGTTATCAACTTTCTAAGATATGTTTTATTGTGGATAGTATGACAATGTCATACAGCTATTTTATTTCTTAATTAGACACTACTTAAATTTGTTCTTTTATATCAAAAACCACGTAGTTAACTTTGTTAATTAAGCTACATTATTTGGTTACTCAGACAGGTAATAGTTTACTAACCATGATTATATTAGTCGACCATCTTTAAATGACGACAACCAAATCAAAATTTCATAAAAGTCTGGTGGGCAGTTACAGAAATTAAACATATATTAACGCACATACTTAGTGTAAGGCACGCATAATTATTTATGTACCAAACTGTACCTCCCTCACACAATTTTCTAAATTTCACTTGTATCATACGAAAATTAAGACACATAGTTTGAAAGAGTAGTTCAACTGATGCTAAAAGCTCTATTAGTTAAAAACACACAATACTGCTACTAAGTTAGAAAAAAGTCAGAAGAACGAGTGGAAAGGTGGGGTTGGAGAGTGTTTCTTATTTACTTCTGTCCCTAACAGAACTGAACACTGCCAGCTTATGCACTCTCCAGTTCTTTATAAATACACGTCTGTGCATCTTTATTAAGTGTTTCCGAGAAATACTAATGATTCCGGTTAACTTTAAGAATTGTCATACAAAAAGGCTGCAAACTTAATAATCTTACTTATAAATTAAAATTGGATATTACTAGAATGTGGCAAATGTTAGCAAAGGAAAATCTTCATCTTTCTTTCTTTGTATGATTATGCTATCTGCATCACGAAGCTGACATCACGCACTAAACCTTTATGTAAAATACTGCAGTATTTGATCATAATTTGTAAGCAGATGACTCATATGTTTAGTAACGAATGCGTAAATACACAAAGACGTGACATGCGTAAAATACAATATTCATCTGCTTATCAACCTTGGCACTGTGGTAACTGATCGCCAGCAGCGCCTTATTTATGAAACGCGGAAGGAACCCACGACAGACAATTGATAGGGAATTGTTCCTCAACCAATGTTTCGCGGACTGATGCAAATGGAAAAGTTTTTTCTTCATAACTAGCAATTTTATCCGTGTTTAAAAAAAACTGCTGATATCTATTTTTTGTGGACTATCCCTGGCAGCGTTCAAATTTGTAACAGGCCAGCGACAGAGTTGCCAGGGAGTTTTATGGTCGAAAACGGGGAGCAGTTCTACAAACATTACATTATTAAAATACTAATATGCCTGCCAATTTCAATTGTTTTGTCCCCTCAAGCTAAATATGGGTGATGATAGCCCTTACATTGCAACGACACAAGAAAAGTCCCATGTTGATGTTTTCTGAAGAAACCGTGGTCAGATGTGTTGAGTTGTCCTCCAGTCTGCTACATAAAAGACTGAAGATTAAAGTTATAATATTACATTATGTGATATTTTAATGTATCCTTGTTTTGTATTGTATTACATTACAGTTGATTAACTATGATGTAATGGGTCCATAGAATTTCAAACGTTGGATTGTCGAAGCACAGCACATATTATGTCACTTCTGCATACAGTTATTCAACTGTTGTTTTCCTTTACGGGAAACAAGTCTATGTCGGTAAAAAACAAATAAAAAAACAACTCCAACAAAAGCAGTAGACCTTCAGCGAGGAAACAAAAGTCTGTTGCCTACATTTACCACCAGAGTGCACTATTGTCTTATCTCGTGACCCCAACCCACGAAGGAAGTTCGCCTGTCTCTTGTTTTCACTTTTCCCGCGTAGCGAATAAGAAAACGAGGACGTTTTTACAGTAATTAAGTCTCTGATAAAAGTCCCCCACTCTCTGCTGCTCCTGGGTATTTAAAAGTGTAGACAAAGCTGAGATGAGCGGGCGGTAATTCTCTGCAAATGCCTGCCGTTTCTGACTGGGGAAGCTCGTGAAAGGAGGAAGAAAAAGGTTTAGGAAGCCGAGTGAGGTCACACGTTTCTTGAAATTAAGTGAAAATGTTAAAATGTAAGCCTTTATCTGTCGGAAAAAAACAGTTAGCCGATAAGCCATTCTGGTAGAACTAACATGATCCGATTTACCCTACGCCCCATGCCTTCTATTGCACGTGATTCATATACAGGATGAATATAAATAAAGTAGACTAGATACTTTTACTGTGCCCTGGGACTCATCGACTTGATGATGGTGGCAGTAAAAATATCCGAAACGTCGGCCACTTTCTACGACACTATATTCCGTTACATCTCACAAGACAGTCAGTCATCTTCTGGAACACGCGATGCTCGGCAGTTAAAAGCCCAGCCTTCGTACCAGAACTAAACACACCTAGAGCATTCGACTCGCTCGATATCAGAATAACCAAAAACTGTCTTATCCGGGAGGTCGTCTTACACTCCCTTCCCCTACGTTATCCAAATGAATATTTACTTGCTTCTTGCCTGAATTCAAGATGACAACGTTCAGACACCACATGACACACCACATGAGAAGCCTGTCAATAGCAGAAGATGACTCAAGCTTGTTTGTCTGAGGTGACAGCAGTTTTCTTTACTCAGAAGGAAGGAAGGCAGGGGGAAAGATTTCTCGAGGGAAAGAAGTGTGAACTGTGTCACAAAGAATCACAACCCCCGTGGGAGACTGATCAACCCCCAGTAACTTAAAAGATAAAGAATTGTTTTTCATCGCCCGAAACTGACAAGCTGCACGCTGGTTCTCCGCTCAAATCTGAGATCACGTGACCTGGAAAAGTGAGTTGGCACAAAATAGGTTGAATGAGGAGTCCGACAGTCGGATAGTTCAGGAGGCATGTGAGAACCAGAATCCGGAGGCTCTGGCCAACGTAACTGAGGAACACCTCTACTGTCACAGCTCGATGCTTAGGTTTTGTCCACAAACAGAAGCTAACCGCTAAAATAAATCAATCGATTAACTATCTGAATCAGATAATTTCAAGCTGCTAACAGTTTTCGTGTTTACAAACATTCTCCTATAATCTCCCTGAGAAAACAAACAAGTTTGTTTCTTAAATGAAGTCCAAAATTTACTGCAATGGTACGTAGTAACCTGTATAAGTGGATTTTTTTATTTTGGCCATGGTACATATTTCGTTTTCCGCCGATTCTTACTCTGGCCTGCCAAGATCTGGGGCTAGCTAGTCACCGAGCTACAGAAATCGACTTCACTGCGACTAGAACCCATAATATTTTTCCCCGTTTTTTTTCGTTGTCTACACCCTTTAATTTCCTTGCTGATAGAAGCAGCTTTGGTCTTAACGGCGTTCTTCTAACATGGTATGTTTCTAACACATAGTAACTGCCATCACCAGGACGCTTCTCCGAAGTTTACACCTTTGTAAAATATCTTTCTGGTCGCAATGAATAAGCATGCCAAGTTTGGTACAGAAAGGTTTATCCGTTCTGGAGCTATGAGCTAATATACATACACACATCGAAAATCTCAATTTTATATACAAGTTAATAACCTACAAACACTTAAATTCATCAAATGAAATAAATCTGTCGATTTTTGTTAAATTCTGCATGCATTTTACTCTTCTGTTCCTCAGGAACTATTCTGATTTCCGATTAGATGATGACGATACACTGTTTAAACTATGGAGCGTTACTCTTTAACACAAATTAATTCGGTGTGAAATTTCTTTATTGACGAAGAGTAAGAAATCTTCAGTCCCGTGGAGAAACAAAAGGGAAGTATTCTCGCTTTATGTCTGTCAGTGTACAGCGAATCTCTCTCCTCTTCCTTGATGTATGCCACATGCAAAGCAGACACATACAGTGTGTCTTTCCGCTGTGTTATGTATGACGGGCGGGAAAAAAATCACGAGACAAGTCACGGAACGAAGAACATCAGAAACTGTCTTGCAAGATTTTCCCCCTTGTCTTTTATTTTAAAGCCAACAACATGAAAATGCCTGGGGTAGCCGCCATCACAGTTCCAGCGACAGGGGTACACCACGCCACAGCCCGCAAAACAAACGAGCGATGCAGTGCACCGTGAAATCTGCGACGACAAAGAAACAAATGACGACGGTGCCGAAGACAAAAGATTTACCAAACGCTGTCTTTCTTTTCTTTTCTTTTCTTTTTTTTTTTCCACCCTACGTTTTGGCCACAAATTCAAGAACTTCTACATTGGTCTGAAATGTACGTCATACCTGAACACACAGCTCGATTTTTCATATCAACGCACATCTCAGGATCTGAAGATGACTGTCAGATGAGAGGCTGCGCCGTATAGTCACGTAAAAATTGGCAGCATTTTCAGACGTGTTTATTGCGTCAATTATCAGGAGGATGGTAATAGAACCCATAATATTTTTCCCCGTTTTTTTTCGTTGTCTACACCCTTTAATTTCCTTGCTGATAGAAGCAGCTTTGGTCTTAACGGCGTTCTTCTAACATGGTATGTTTCTAACACATAGTAACTGCCATCACCAGGACGCTTCTCCGAAGTTTACACCTTTGTAAAATATCTTTCTGGTCGCAATGAATAAGCATGCCAAGTTTGGTACAGAAAGGTTTATCCGTTCTGGAGCTATGAGCTAATATACATACACACATCGAAAATCTCAATTTTATATACAAGTTAATAACCTACAAACACTTAAATTCATCAAATGAAATAAATCTGTCGATTTTTGTTAAATTCTGCATGCATTTTACTCTTCTGTTCCTCAGGAACTATTCTGATTTCCGATTAGATGATGACGATACACTGTTTAAACTATGGAGCGTTACTCTTTAACACAAATTAATTCGGTGTGAAATTTCTTTATTGACGAAGAGTAAGAAATCTTCAGTCCCGTGGAGAAACAAAAGGGAAGTATTCTCGCTTTATGTCTGTCAGTGTACAGCGAATCTCTCTCCTCTTCCTTGATGTATGCCACATGCAAAGCAGACACATACAGTGTGTCTTTCCGCTGTGTTATGTATGACGGGCGGGAAAAAAATCACGAGACAAGTCACGGAACGAAGAACATCAGAAACTGTCTTGCAAGATTTTCCCCCTTGTCTTTTATTTTAAAGCCAACAACATGAAAATGCCTGGGGTAGCCGCCATCACAGTTCCAGCGACAGGGGTACACCACGCCACAGCCCGCAAAACAAACGAGCGATGCAGTGCACCGTGAAATCTGCGACGACAAAGAAACAAATGACGACGGTGCCGAAGACAAAAGATTTACCAAACGCTGTCTTTCTTTTCTTTTCTTTTCTTTTTTTTTTTCCACCCTACGTTGCGGAAGGAAATTCAAGAACTTCTACATTGGTCTGAAATGTACGTCATACCTGAACACACAGCTCGATTTTTCATATCAACGCACATCTCAGGATCTGAAGATGACTGTCAGATGAGAGGCTGCGCCGTATAGTCACGTAAAAATTGGCAGCATTTTCAGACGTGTTTATTGCGTCAATTATCAGGAGGATGGTAATAGAAATAGTATGCACCCCTGAAACGTCGACTGATCTCAAACGAGCCTAAACGTCGCAGCATCGCAGACAGATTATTAATAAACAATGAATTGGAAAGGATGCGGAAGGAAGCGACTGTGGCCTTGTTCAAGATACTATCATAAAACACCTCAGTTAGGACAGTCGGTTCTCAGGTTAAGATCTGAACCCGTGGCCTCCTACATAAGAGCAGGGCCGAGGTGTAACAATCAACAGAATAATCCTCCGAACAAGGATTAACAAAATTAAATTTACAGCTTCGAGTAATTGTTCTAATCTCGCACTTTACAAATTTTCGTTTTGCCCTTCTGGGCCTTTTCAGAGAATCAAAAGAATTGACTAATGTGCCGCGTAAATAGAGAATGATAACAAGACCGAGACATGACGACCGGGGCACATGTATCCTGACACGCTTAGCAACTGTCGGACAAAGCTGACGACACTCTCTTGACACAAACCATTAGAAGCCAGACTCAAGGCTCTCTGCCCCTACACGGCCCATTGCATTAAAACCCCGGGACTAGAGACTTTTAACCCCACGTTATAATATCTGGACTAAGAATAAGCGCCAGCAAGCTCTGTCACTCCCTTCCCTTCCAAGTATTTTAAATCATACCAACCCTCTTCCTCAAACCCCCTTCTCCGCCAATTGCATTCCCATCCTCATCTTTCATAGCCCCTTTTATTGTTAAATCTACCTTGTGCATCTTTCAGCCTTCTTGTGCGATTTTTAAAAACAGCTTCTTTCTTTTCAAACCAACCCCCATCTTCTATTTCACCCCGTCTTCCATGCTGTCGTCATCCTTTACAGAAACGGATACAGGGAGAAAATAAAAAATTGAAGGCAGGCGGAAAACTAATGTGTCTTTCCTCTGGCCGGGCACACGGCACCGTTCAAATGAAGTTCGCCGGCTCAGAAAGGAAAAAGAGGCAAGAGTGAGCTGCTCCTACTGAATGACTGACACTAACTGACTGACTGGCTGACTGAATGACTGACATTGAATGGCTGACTGACTGAATGACTGACAGACACTGAATGATAGGCTGACTGACTGACTGACTGACATTGAATGGCTGACTGACTGAATGACTGACAGACACTGAATGACTGGCTGACTGAATGCCTGGCATTGAATGGCCGGCTGACTGACTGACTGACTGAATGACTGACATTATTAATCCAACGTCTGACTGACGGAGCAAACGAATGGCTGAATAGCGATTTTAGTGTCTCATTAACAGACTGGAAGCACACGAAACTACAATTTAGTAACACACACTTCTGCTTTTGGGGATGAGCGGCGTCGAATGTTGAAATTTATCCAACGTTCGGCAAGCATTGCAGTTGACATCTTCAGTGTAAATATGTAATGGTTGGGTATTTTAACAGACTCATGTAGGGAATCCATCTGTTCCTGTGAACACGGTACTGATACTGATAAGGATCTTACGGGAGTAAGTAGGTTGTGAGGATTGGGGTTGGATGGAACTGGCTTAGGATCGCGTTGAATGCTCTGCTTTCGTGCTTCGATGTTAAACTTTGCGGTTCCGCTACCACAGTGTTAACTACTTAGTTTACAGTCACATGTAGGTAATTTGAATATAAAATTCTCGTGCAAACTAATTGAGGAACAACGAGCTAGATTAATTAGTATTCTGGATGAAGACTGTCGAATTCTATAGGGAGAAATTTGTAAAAGAAGACCAACAGAATGTCCGTACCTTAATAGCAGTCTCTTTTGTTTTGAGGTGTAGAAGAATTGTGTCAAGGGGGTTTCAAAAGTGTCGACGTTCATTGGAAATGCAAGGGAGCCCCCCGGGTGTAAATTACCTCTCTCTCTCTCTCGCTCCCACAAAACACGAGATGTTTGGCAAAAAGAAAACCAAATGAAGTCTTCACTGGTGCTCCTATCTGTTACACACTTCGCTTCTCACTTAGATAAACCATTCTTTTCAAGCCACTTACCACCGAAGCAAGCTCCTACAAGATTTGCATTTTAAAACGGACGTGGATTTGTGTTTTCGGATCATCTCAAACAGAGAATAAAAATGGGAGTTAATTTATAACACTTTGCACAGTTAGGACTGAGAACTGGGCGGAGGCGAAGGAGATGAATCTTTAAGACTTTAACGTCCAGAGTTCAAGACTCCCAGTGACCCATGTAAAATGGGCCTACTGGTTTAGACCAAACAACTTCCAGAAATCTTCATCTTCTGAATAACTGCAATGACTGGATAAAAGGGGCGATTTTACTCAGCTTATAATTTACTATACATTATTGTCGACGTATATCTGACACAAAAACAGAACATTAGAAGCCAGGCCATAACTAACTCGAAACATGCAGATTCTTCGCGCAAATGTTGTTCAAACGGACAAGAAATCAGTTGTTTATGCTCATAAAAACTAAAAACCTATTTGGGGATACTTTTGAAATCAGTTGTTTATGCTAAACTAAAAACCTATTTGGGGATACTTTAATCTATTCATCATTTTGCAAACCCATAACATCAACACTCCTCTAAACTCAGATGTTAGAAGTGGCTTGTTTCCTTGAATATTTCAGAGAAAAAGTTTACTTGCATTTTTAATTTTTGGCATTCGTGGTACATGCCAAAACCCACGTCTTACATCAAGGCCAAACGGATATTTAGAATAAAAGTGATTGCATTTTAAACATACGTATTACACCATTTCATTCTTTATTCAGTCCGAAAGTTAACTGGATTAAGCAATGTACGTAATTGATTCCTCGTCACACGTATTTGCAGCGAAGTCAAACACTGCACCTGCAACGCTTCCGTCAGACTACACGCCACACAGCAAAGCAGGAGAAGTTGCCGAGTCGGCATTTTGGACGGGGTTTCACAGCGTTTCGGAGCTCTGTTTATCAAATTTTTTTCAAGTAACTGATTTCACCTTTCTGAAAGGCTGTTAGCCGCCCATCTAGGCAATAATTCCCTGCAGTTTATGGAATCTGAAGGTATATTACCGCGTTTACAAGAGTCCGCCAGTACTTCCACACTTTCACACCCTTCTTGAAGAAAATTTTAACATTAACATTCAATCAACATCTGGTGATCACTTCCCTTCGAGAATTCCAATTAAAATGTTTCTACTGGTCCCAGTCGAGGTCCTCTTTAACGCGATCCCTGTCACAACTCCCACGCATGCGTGTACATAATTTCATAGACACGAAACTTGTCACGTGGAGTTCCGTGATTGTCAACTCACCGGCGAAGTAAGTGAGACAGTGACTTACAATAAGCTCAGATGACGCTTTATCAACTACAGAAGTCATGAAACTTCAACAGCAGGTAAAATTATGATTACGTGTTGCGAAATGGAATCGTCAGTACATGTTTAAAGCAACTCAAGCCTTAAATTAACTTTAATTTTAAAGAACACTTTCATGAAATAACTGTATGCTTCGAAATTTATTGCATTATCTAATATAAAAGTCAAAGTTCAAAAATATATTTTGAAGATATATTTTACAAACATAAGAACGGGGTCTGATAATATGGCGTCCAGGAACTGCAATATTACGCGTTAATAACATCACTGACTACCATCATTAGTGTTCCATGTCTTAAGCCTAATGGTGTCTCAGCACCCTCTATCTCTGTCTGTGTGATAAACAAGTGTTGGTCGGTCGGCGATCATTTGCTGTCAAGGGATTTCGGTCTTCAAGGGAAAATATTTGTCTTGGTCTGTAGGTGTTTACTTCTTCAGATTTTTCCGTAATTTTTGACGGGAAAATTTCAAGTATGTAAATAAATGACGGCGTCATCACACGGGTTACAGCGCCGAATGTTAGTATGAATATAATGAATGACCTTGAATGGATACGAAGGGCAAGAGGGGTTTTGCTTACACCTAGCCTACCGCCTTCAGAATATTTACAATTAAATAATGAGATGTTGGAAGACCTTGTAAACATTAGACTGAGGCCAGAAATGCTTAGAACCTATACTCAAAAAAGCCTATATAAACGTAGAAGAAAAGTGACTGAGAAATTGTGGCTTTTATTCTGTTTGATACTTATATTTCAATTCATTTTTGGTTATTTATATGAAAGTTCGTAAGTTGCTTTAAATCTTTCGACGCTCCTGATGTGGATGTGTTAAATTATAATCGGTTTCACTTTTGTCTGAGTGTGTACCAGGGCTAGCTTCTAGCCTAGCGTCTGTGTCATACACAGTAGAACCCTACCCTAGCCGCCAATTCGCTCCAATTGTGTAGCGAAATTTCTGCACATTGTGTTAAGATAATGACTACACAAGTGTCGCATATATTTCACAAATTGCATCCCATCGTCTGTCTCTCTCACACACATATACATACGGATCGTATCTCTCTCCCTCTCTTTACTAGCCCTGGGTTCTGTTCTTCACAAGTCCTGATAATGGTAACCCCCACCCGTACGTAATTCGAACAAATGACGCCTGGCGAGCGGCACCCAAATTAGATTCCCTTTCCAATAAGGGTTGGACTCAGGATCTGCAAGGCTGGAACTTGTAATTCAATAACTGGCCTCATTTTAGGACTTGGGCAACATGTGTGGGGTCCTTCTGGACTATTGATCCAGGAAGGCTGAGGAAAGCTAGGAGAGGGTGGGGCGAAGGGGGTGGTTCAAA
>NW_019059621.1:179699-193202 GCF_000696155.1 Zootermopsis nevadensis
TGGCACGTTACAAAAGACTATGGTACGGCGGCGGGGGGGGGGGGGGGTTGCTAGCGGTGGCCTTTATATGAGATTATTAACGACGGACTGGAGAGTTGAACTAAGCTCTGAGACCGCAGCCCTAGTCTTGTTACAGAAAGCTTCCAAAACGAAAGATTTATGATAACGTGACCTTGGCTCTATCCGAAAGTTTTGAAAGAAGCCACTAGCCCAATTACAAAGTTATTGGTTTAACTAGAGGGAAAAGGCGTGCGTTACTCCGCACCAAAGCTATCCCGCATTTTCTCCAACTGAAAGATCTTCAATTGTCAGTTTAGTTACAATCTAACACTCCAAAAGAAAAGAATTGTTGCAAATCTATTCGTTGTATGGTGTTAAATGTACAGAAAAGAAGGGTACAATTGTCTCTGGTACATAATAATCACCACACCATGAAGGCGTATTGGGGAGTGAAAACATAGCTTCGACCTTTCTCGATCTTGGGAGTGTATCGATGTGAATTACTGTCGAACAAAATCTGTCCACTTATAAGACATATGTTTTGCGTCTGCGTAGGATTGTTACGTCTAGAGACGACGTGAGGCAGTTCGAAAATGCATTCAGTTGTTTGAGGGATGAAACATACATAAAGACATACAATGGATTGTCAAATTTCCTCATTATATGTCCATTTTATTCGCTACATGAAAATAATGAGCACAAAATATCTTCACTTAAAATTGTCCTTAATATTTTAAGTTCTATTTGAATATATTTTACCACCTATGCCTAGGTCTTCCATGCAAATCTTGCCCTTGATGCCTTCTTACCAAAATTGTGTGAACATCTATAGTTTCCATCTTACGTGAAAAAGGCCTACATGCCACCCATTATACTCACCTTAAATTCATCTTCCAAATATAAAATTCAGAAGTTTTTAGTTCTGTAATTTTCTCCAGTCTACCGCAGCTTCATTTTTTACGGGCTTGAATAATCTTCACTCTGCCTCAAATATTTAATGAACTGAAAACATTAATTTACTTCAACCGATTTCGCAGAATCGATTTAGTTGATTCACGGAAACATCACAGGTCGAAAACAACGTTTCTGCCACAGACACAGTTTCACTCGAAGCAACTGTACAGCTAAAACACCTTGTCGTAACCCCCGTTAATTCAGAGAAACAAAAGACAGGGCCCCGCGCGGTAAGAAATCATCTAGTTATCCTCATCCACCCCAGAGAGTGGCCGCAGGGCCCGGTGATAAATTCGAACAGACTGCGGGCCTCTGCACCGGTAATTGATCGTTGTCCTGGCTTCGGTAAAGCAGCGACCTGTAATTCGACCGGCATTTACTCCTCCAGTTTTTTTGGCTATAAGCAGAAAGTTGTGCAATGAGGATGCTCCATCCGTGGGGTCTCTGAAATTCTGAACCATTTCTGAAAATTTAAAATAGTTGTGAATGGCTGATCTAAACTGAAAATGTGGATTTTGAAGCCAATAGAAAATAATAAAACTGCGTGTTTCTTCGAGACTCACAGAGAAATCTTTTGATACATACCTCGTTAGATACACGCCAATTGAAAGAACTAACAGATAAAAATAGGCCTGTAATTACGAGGCCCGTCCACAAAGTAAGTTTCCCACTCGTCCCACAGCTAGCAAACCTTATATTGCGCGAAGCGACTGTGCGTACGTGATAGAGCAATGACGTAGCATGGCGCATGCACTAACGGCACTTCCCGCGTTCTCACAGTAGCATCGTTGCAGCTGTTGAAGATGGAGGTTCTTATTCCAGCTCCCGCCGACTGTGAAGTGCGGTCAGTGATAACGCTAGGCCGCACACGGCTCGACGGACAGCAAGTCTCCTGCAGGAGTTCAGCTGGGAGGTGTTTAATCATTCACCCTACAGCCCGGACCTCGCTCCCAGTGATTTCCATCTTTTCCTACACCTCAAGAAATTCCTGTCCGGTCAGCGTCAGCGTTTTGAGAATGACAGAGAGGCGGAGATGGTTGTCACACAGTGGTTCCAATCCCAGGCGGCAGACTTCTACGACACAGGTATTCAAAAGTTGGTCCCACGGTATGACAAATGTCTCAATTCCGGTGGCGAATATGTTGAAAAATAGCTGGACACTTGCTGTATCTGTTGCAATAAATATTTCCATGAAATTGTGTTTTGTTTCTGTAAACGGCCCCAGGGAAACTTACTTTGTGGACGAGCCTCGTATATTAAATTCTTTCCTATTTTCGATTTCCTCCTTGCTTCTTTGCGTGCTTTCAAATTTATTTATTTGTTGTTTATTTCTGTTTTTTCTGATTTTTATCTATCCTACCTTCGTTCTTCAATTCTTTATTATCGTCTTCTTCCTTTTGTACTTCAAACCTTTCTTACCACCTTTACATTTTTCGTCCATTCTTTGATTCTTTCCGTTTTGTTTCATTTGAGTTACAACCAATTACAGTCTTTAACCACGCCTCTTAACGAGGGGCATAGTTTTTAAAAATGTCGTCTGACACCTGTGAATGAGCAGTTAAATTATTTCTTCAGAAGTGGCTCTTGCACACTTTTCATTCTCGAAATCGATGCTGAATTATTCCTTTCCCAAGTTTTAGAAGACGAAGTTGAAATGATTTCTTTGTCTCCATTTTCTCATCTTCGTTATGCGTGTGGTAGTTTCTCTAGGAGGCCACGGATGAGTAGTCTGTCCGTCTGTTGGGATGGTTTCCATTAGCGAAATGAGACGCTTCCTTGCTGATTTAGGAGCAGCAGCTTCTGATCTGCCGGCGACGAGCGGTACTATGTTCAAAACTTTTTTTCTGTGCGCCTCTCTCTCTCTCGCGCGCTGTGCCTTTATTAGATTAAGTTAGGCAAGGGTCAGTTGGAAAGCCGTTTGCAGCTGGAGAGGAATATAATCTGTTGTTCCAGGACTGGAACTATGTGCGTTGAGTGGCCATGGTGAGGACAGTCTTGACGCAAAGCAAATCACCCACACACGTGGTTCGTTTTAAACATTTACAGCGAACACTAGTGAAAATCGTTAACATAGGTACTAATCACATGCATAACTTTAAAATTGATTCTGATTACACCTGATTCTGTGACTGATTTTTGATTTTTGATAATCTGGAATGTTAATGTCGCGGCAAAATGACAGGTAACTTATTTTCTGTGCCCATTTTAAAATACGCCTTGTGGTCTCATAATTTCATCCCTCTTTTCCGACAAGACGTCTCTGACAAATTTGTCACAAGCTTAGGCGAACGTCTGATCTGTTACTGCATGCATTTATTCTTTCGTTGCATTAAGACTTTCGGGGCTAATTTAACTTTTTTCAGAACACCTGAAAGACTTCACATGTTCCCAAAGTGTTCCGGAATAATTATGGAAACATTAAAACAACAAAATAACCCTATTTTCCTTACAGTTTACACATGCCAACACAGACATTTTAAGTGCTTACTCGAGTAAGTCAAACCAAAACGACGTTGCGATCAACGTGATAATGTCTGGATAAATGTATTCAGGCACAATAGTAGCGGAATGGGCCTCGTCTGGTAGTGGTCCAGGCCAATAAGATGAGAAGTGAGAGGAAGAGAGAGAGAGACAGAGCTCACTTCGCCTCATTTCTCTACACCAATTCAATTTCCGTGATCGCCCATTACTCAGGCTGTAGAGTCTGTGTCTGTCTGTCTGTCTGTCCCTCCGTCAGGTCTATGGCCAGTCCGATCTTACTAAAACCTTCGCCATACTAGTAACACTTGAACTGCCTAATCTTTAATTTGCTATGTTTTCTAATATTATTAAGTGAAGGAAGTACCAATTGCAGTGGTCTGTCTGTCCGATGAGATATTTTCTCTCTCAGATCATTGACAATGACATTTGTTCTGTGACCAATTTAGAGCATTACAAAACGAGAAAGTCTGTGGCCATAGGGCACCCAACTTTATTAGGATGTCGAAGAAAGCACGATGGGTTGGGGATGTCGCTGGATGAAAACAAGGAACGAGCACAGAAATTTGATGGTGAAATCTTTTATAAAATGTTACTGAGAATACAAAGCTGATGGGAGGATAACACTAAGAGTTTGTGACGATATAAGCAGTTATTATTAGAAGCAGGCAGGAATATGTCCTGTGGAGGATTTGTTATTGACAGTGTTGAATGTTCAACTACTGACGCTTAACGGTAGAATTGCTACCTTTTTTGAAGTACTGAAGTCACCTGTCGTCTTCTACAAAGTACTGCCCCCCCCCCCAAATCTAACAATTCTTACTCTCTTTTATTCTGATGACTTCCACGTACATTTTCAACGACGTGTTCTCATACAGACTTCTTGCTGTATTTTAAATTCTTCGTAGAATGTTGCTTATGCTTATTTCTGCAGTAATTCACGCTGTATTTCAGAGCGTTTCATGTGTATGAAATTTATGACAAGAACCTCTTGTTCTAACACCGATTTCCGTGCCATGTCTCCATACAGGTCGATCATAAACACCTTTTCTTAAAGCTCTCATTCCTCATATATTGTCATTATAATGCACCCTCAGTATTCATCTACTTCGTACCGACTTTTATTTAACTTATTTGATAAAGTCTTGCTTTCAGCTACCGGTATTATGACCCATTCTGAGTTCAGAAATGCGCACAATTTTTTTAATTTAGAGCCTGAGAGGACAAGACGACTCGCTAGACCTAGGCGTATATGATAGGATGATATTAAACTAGATCTGAGGGACATGGTGTTGAAAGGTGTAAACTGGATTCATGTGGCACAGAACAGGGGTCGATGGTGTGTTCTTGGAAACAAGATAACAAGCCCTCGCGTCCTATAAAACACGAACATTTGCTGACCATCCGAGCTTCATGCTGGCACATACTGAGTTTTATGTAGCCTGTACATATCCATATTGGCACATGTGGCAACACTGCTGTTCGGTCCACAGCCTTACACTGCTCACAATAAGCAATAAATCCACACGAGTATCCGAGTCCTGTAGGCGAATTGTCTCTCCCACTGGTGTTGCCAAGGGATGTAGTCAGTTTAGCTCCGTCTTGACGGGCACATTCCGGGGGTCTGCCACACTGTGGGGCTGTGGCCACAGTCCGCAAGCCACGCCTGGGGAGCACCTGACCGCTGCCACCATTACAGCACGAGAACAGAGCTAAATTGCCCACACGTCCAGCAACTGAGCACACTATCTTGGAGGAGAGAAACTGCTCCTTAATTACAAGATAATGAACAACACACATCAGAAGTTTTTCGTCACCTATTTCCACATAAGTAAGGATTACCATCTGTTCATTTTTAAAAAATAGCATTTTATAAACAGTGCCTTATAACCAATCCTTCATATATTATTATACACTCTTTGAATTCTTAAGACGCCTTTCAACAGTCTACAGCAAAAAGTAACAGTTATCATTCACAGTATTTTCATAATCATGAACTACGAGCCATCAGGCGTTGTGGGTGCATCTGGACGCTCCAAATTGACTTCTCTGAAATACTCTTCACACCCTCAAATTTCATACATAACTTTCAAAATATTTCATCTTAGGCCTATAACAAATCTATGAAAATGACTCAATTCGTATGGAATTTAATATTTTCAGAAGTTGTAAATACAATTACTGTCTTTGCTACAGTTCCTGTATTCGTAGTCAAATAGTCGCTAACATTTTAGTGAAAAAAATATAATTTAGAGCAATTCTATTACTCTATTACGGGTATTACTTAGCCACAACATCGTCGTCCAAACCCCGTTAATGAAACACGTTACGCCACATAAATGAGATATTCGTTTTTAAATAATCATACTATATGACGGTTGACTTTTTCAATTCACCACTAAGTAACGTGATGAGAGCTAAACTAGTCAGTGTCTACCAGGCTTTCCTGTGGCCAAGTTCCCAAGTCGCGCTATTGAGTCGCGTGGTGTTGGACTTAGGAAAATGAAACGTAGTGAAAACGAAAAACAACTTCATAAACAATGCGATAAAGACAATACAATGACAACGATAATAATAGATCGACTATAAGATATTTATAGTAATAAACCGTAAGACGAATTCGGGTGGACACATTCTCGCAAAAATCGCAGTGTTTTAGTTCTGTCTTTTTGCAGACAAAAATGCGTAAACAGGGTACCATCTTGCAGATCGACTTTAATAAGGCATGAGAGGTTTCAAGAAGAAGCCGCCAGAGAGCTCAAGCAGACTTTAGCCTGTGAGGACCACAGGATGGTTGCTGTCAGACTACGTGTGTAACCGATACTTGAGTTCTTGTCCACTTGTTTATGCAGTTTCTCCCTCTTGCTAAGAAATGTTTATTTCAAACCAAGAAACGTGATCGCTTCACTAATGGACGGCCATAATAGTGGTCCGTCATTCTGTTTATAACAAAAATATATAATGTCTGAGTAGCTGTTACTGGTTCAGGTCTACGTATCTTACGAGGTATCAGCGTATCCTCAACCCATGTATATCCTGTCTGAAATAAGATATTCAATGTTAATAATGCCTTCGTGCAGGATCGTTCTTTAAATTCTGTAGCTAACTCAGCTCAAGAGACTCCAACCTTTATGAAACCCGAAGGTTAATTAATTACTGCGTTCATGAAAGCCCGTCGAAGAATCCTATTTTTAGCCATTTGAATCCAGTACATTTTTTATATAATATGTGTATTATCAACAAATCTGCTACTAAGCCTCATAAATTCTCTTTTAACGAGGTTCATCGTCCAAAATTTCATATTTATTTCTTACTTCCCGCGTGCATACTGAGGATCTCCGACATCTTATACCCCCCTGATTAAATCAAATATTATTAGTATTTTCTTTACAGCGTCGTCTAAGGACGATACGGGGTAAATATATGTCCCACAGCCCATGGCGTACAAATATGCCAACCTAACTTTCCACGACCGCCCTGAAGATGGAGGCAGTAAGGCCCTCTGAAACGTCAGTAAACTTCTACCGGACTTCACGCCGCAACAAACCATAAGACAGCCATCTTCAGACTTGTCGCCGCGTAAACCTAAAATCCTACTATTTTAAGTTGCCGCCAGACATTTATTTTAAATGCTGAAAAGTGTCATGACTCCAGGTAGAGCAGTCGGTGTCCGAACTGCGTACCTTCCGAATACTGGTCCTAGGATCAATGCCGCTGTACCAGTCTGCCTGGTTCGAGTTCCTTGCGTCTTCGAGCGAAGTCTGCTCAAAAAGCCCCAACCTCAGACTTTCCGGTATTATGTCTGCATAAGGAGGTGCAGAAAAGGATTGAAAATTCACTCGGGAGGGTAAATCGTGTTTGAACACAAGGGCACTGGATGATCGATGCAGAATGATTGTAAGAAATATTGAGTGGCTGCAATCCAGGGCGCCGAGAACTGAAGAGAACACAGGAAAAAGTGGCCCCTGGGAAGAATTATGGAGGTAAGCCCTAACAAATCGAAGAGTGAATTTTCCTCCTCTATCCAAGTCAACTATCCAGAAAATAGGGATGACCACTCGGTCAACCTGAACACATCCCCCTCCCTCTGTTCCCAAACACCCATCAAAAATTCCCTGCTCAGTAGCAACCACTTGACCACCCTCGAAAGAGCGATTTGGAACGAGTTGCAATAAAGGATGATTGCAGGAAGAAAACAGCTTGCGTCATCATGCAGTGGACATAGCAAAACGCGATAGCAATTTACGAAATTGAAAATATATTTTGAGGCTATTCTGGCCATAAAAAGGCACAGAAGAGGCGAGCCCAAAGAGGAAGGAAGTAGTTTTTTAAAATTATTTTTTGTTTATTCGGGTTACGAAAGAATATTTTACACCTGTCAAATTCGTGGGGAAAAATATCTGAGTACAATATAACAGTACACCAGCTATTAATGCTACACCCTACATGAACATCTTCAATATAAGCACTTTTGATAACGAATTACTCTCTTCAGGACAGATTAAATTTGTAACAAACATTACGTTTAAATAATTTTACACTGTGTATAAAGTACACCCAAAAAATAAGATGTTAATATAAATATATATAAATAGCATGCAGTTGGTTCATTAAACGCCACAGTAATATACAATGCAAATGTAAAGAAATGTAGTTGATAAATTTGTGTTAAAAGCATATATTTGCGGCCTGACGATGACGCACTAGCGTCGAAACATGTAGCAAAGTGAAGATTTCGTACGTATAAATAGTAAATACAAATTTTCTGTTGACTTATGTTATTCTTTTATTAAAAGTATACTTATACAGAATGGAAAGTCTATGATTCATATCAGAAATGTTGCACAAAATCTGGTACAATCAAAAAATATAAGCTAAATTAAATAAAACGCAATTTGACGTGAGAACATGATAAGGGCTAAGTACAGCGTGACGTATGTTTCTAACTTCAAGGGTTAAATATCGTAAAATAATATGGGAAATGATGCCAGAGATCAGTAGATGTGAATTTCGAAGGATGCGGCCTTGGCGAATTTAAATATATAATCAGATACGAAGATTCCAGCATTCTTGTTCATGGAATATGGAAAAAAAATACGAATAGCATCAGCGAAGGCAGTTGATAATCCGGCTGAGATTCGGATCCTGTACCTGTCGAATACAAGTGTGGTCCATTACAGCGTCACCAACCCTCAGACACAAACACGCTTCTGTGAGGAAGGAATATTCTGCCACTTTGAACTGTCTAACACGTGTTGAAGAAGTCCAGATCAATGGACTCGAGATGTAACGTCCGTGTCTGCAGACCTAGGGACGGATCTCTCTCTCTCTCTCTTTGTCTGATAATGAACTGCTCCACTCTGCTAAACTACTGGGCACGATTGATTCTCAAGTCGGATGCTGTAAAGCGGATTGCCGGTGCAGAGGGGACACTGAAGGGAGACCAAGAATAGCCCACGAAAATTAACGTGGAATGATCGCAGCTTGAAGTATCTTAATTGTGTTTTTGTAACTAAACCAGGAAATAGCCTGTCAAGAATTATGGGAAAACTTCTCTAAAAAAAACATATTTTTATTAAAAGTGTAACAAACAAAACAGAATTTATAAATCAAAGTCTTTACTTATAACAAATTCCTCTGGGGCTACCAGCCGTCTTCGTCCTTGTCATCAGGGTATGGAGGCACTAGAAAGTCTGGGTTTTTTCGCCTTTCAACCACCTGACACGGCTGGTAGTCCGACAAGAATTTATTATGCGTGGTCACCGTGAAAATTTCAGATAATACGTCTTTACTTATCTCTGCTTAATTATGAAATGTGCTAGGCATTAAGACGTGAACATCTGTTTTGCTGCGTTATGTAGAAGTACACGTACATAGTAGGACATGGTTGATCAAAAGTGCTTATCATCCCTAAAGACTCAACATTCTTTATCAGCAAACGATCACCAGCCAATCAAGTTCCAACACTTTCTTAAGCTTGGTATGAGGTCCTTTTCGGCAGAGAGCCTGAGGAAGATAAAAAATGTATGCAAAATTTCTTCATGGAAACCTTATGAGGACAGACCACATTGGATACCAAGGCGTACATGAAGAAAATATTAAAGTGCATGTTAAAGAGACAGGATGTGACGGTGTGGTCTGAATTCAACTGGCCTAGGATAAGTTGTGTTCGTGCTCTTATGAACATATACGATCCCTAGGGATCCAAACGAATGGAATTGGAATGTTAGGCATCTTTCAGGTTTTTTTCCCCCAAGGACTCTGCTACACTTAATAGTTAAAAAACACATTCCTAAGAGTCCACACGACGTCACAACCCAGAGCAACATCGTCATCTTCCTTGCAGTGAAAACCTAAGTTCACACGCTTTAATGCGAGGTTTCAAGCTGACCTAATTTTTTAGGCAATAAAATATTCTGATGTTATATAAACCCCATGTTTTATATAAACAGACTGTACTTTCTCGGTAGCGCTAACTGAAACCTCTTGTTCTTTTCTAATTGAATATTCTTAACTTCCTCTTGGATGGAAAAGCCGTGCACAGGGCGAGTTCCGGGGGACTCTGCCCCACTCGCATCTTCCCGTTACAAACCTCTCTCACTGCCAGAGTTCCGCTGCCATGCAATATTCATGCTTGTTTTTAGGTCGGTCTTTCCTCTACAGCTTCCAGCTCTTAATTCTGATGGAGTCGACTTGGACCATCCCCATGTAGCGGACTGCCACTTCCGCCCGCTACATTAGAGCACCCTGGTGGCGAACTTGTAGCGGAAGTGACAAGATCAAACAAAATTCAAAGTAGCTAGCCAGTCTGCATGGGCAAAACAGAACGTAGCTTAAGTGGGGTTTAATTGTAGGAAGAATAAAAAAAAAGTCTACTTAGTCTTTCACCTCTTGAAATGATCAATTGTTGATTCATTTTACTTTTCTAGACTGTAATTGCTACATGCTCCGTCCATCTCATCCGTACGATTTTATACCTTCAAAAGCATCTAGTGAAATGTATAAATTACGAAGCTTCTCATTAATAAAATTTCTCCATTTTCTTATTAAGTGTTTCTTAAGTCTAAATATCCTCAGAAATCTGTTCTTAAACATTAGGTCTGTCGAGAACGTGTTTTCTGTTGCGTTCCCTACAGCAAAAAACTAGGAGTACGTCCAGGAATTTAGGACTCGACAGATGAACGGACGGACTCCGGCCACATCACCACATCATGAATTGAAAAAGTCGCCTCATCTCATAAAGATTTAGTCGTCGCACTTTTGAACGCGGCAAGTCAGGATGTGGAGCGCGGAATCGGCCTGGAGGAAGAGGGCGTGGGAGAGGAAAGAAGCCCTCGCACCTTCTGGCGCAGTACCCACGGTGACGGAGTGGACTTCACGATCACTCGTCTGCTGCTGTGATGCGGGATACTCGGGGGACACTTACAAATTGGCACTGGACCACTGCGGTGTCTGGCCGCGCACATTTCGCCTACGAAATTCGAACTGTGTAGTCTGCTCGCGTAGACTACCTCTACTTTCGCGGTTCTCAAAGCTTGTTCCATTGCGCTACAGGTCATAATTGGTATCAAATGTAGCAGCTCTTTTGGTAAAGCTGGTCTGGCTGTGTTATTTTGTCTTCCCGTCTGATTTCTAAGAACCTGAAAATTAAAGTATACAAAACAATAATCTTGCCTGTTGTTTTGTATGGGTGCGAAACATGGTCTCTCACTCAGAGGGAGGAACACAGATTGCAGGGTTTTGAGAATCGGGTGTTGAGGAGGATATTTGGGCCTAAGAGGGAAGACGATGGGGCGTGGAAATATATGTCAAAAAAGTAAAATTACTTTGCTGGTAAAATCATCCTCTCCTACAGACTCACAGGTCCTTTGTCACTTTAACAGAAACTTTACATTTGACCCCGTCATGAATTATATGGATTCAAGCGCCATTTTTTGCAATAAATTTGTGTCAAGCCCATTCTAATATTATCCTCCCATGTTTCGAAAATCTCATATTATTTACTTTAATCACTCTAACTTTAAGTGAAGGGAAGGCCTGTTAGAAACACAGTACTACTGAATATAATAGTTTCTTTATTTACTCGTAAATATAATTCGTATTTATTACTAGCATTTTCTCAGATACTCTCATCTTAAACTCCAAAGAAGGAAGTAACATTATAACAGACTCCAGTAAAACCCGTATTCTTCAACAAGCCTTGGCGAAATACAGCGTAAAGCTGCCAGCATCTCACCCGAAGTCTCGCAATATTTTCCACACAAATACTCCGCGGTGAATGGTCCAGCCTGTGAAGTCCACACTAACAAGAACCTGTATGTATATGCAGTCCAGAGTTGTCCGCCTCTCCTTGTCCTCTTGCTTCGGATTTTCAAGTGGAATCAATTTTCAAATCCACTCGGAAATTCAGGTCTGGACCGATAGCGTCTCGTACGTGTTGAGAGGTTCCACATCATCCGTTGTCCAAGACACTGAAGATGAATTTGAGACCTTCGGGCGAGGACCTTAATTTACCAGACAGCCCACTTTCATCTCACAAAGCTTGAAATTCCACGAAATAAAAGAAAGAAAAACGAAACCAAGAATCAACAAAAAAAATCGTTGGTTTTTTACAATTTTAGAGGAAATAGATTTCGAGTGGATATACAGTATATGCCACAGTTTTAAAATCTTATAAGACAGTGGTTACAGCTGCTATAAACGAGGGCCTTTCCATTTGGTATATATTTGTCGGGACGTTTTGTTTACGGGAATAGGCATCGTTTATTTAAACATTTAAAGGTCAGCAGTACAAAGGAAACATGCACCCAAAATTGCAACCACTGCACAAGCCGAGTAAGCATTCAACCAGGAATTCGTAAAGCCAATCAACGACCCAACTACCAGACACGTATACCAACAAATCAATTAATACATTATCACCCGCTAATCCAATCTATTAACTAACAAACCAACTGACTAAACAATAAAAAAAAATCAACCAGTAACCGCACAACCTACTGACTAAGAGAGAAATCTCCAAATTATTCGAGCAATCGAGCGAAAAGCCACAGTACAAAGGAAACATGCACCCAAAATTGCAACCACTGCACAAGCCGAGTAAGCATTCAACCAGGAATTCGTAAAGCCAATCAACGACCCAACTACCAGACACGTATACCAACAAATCAATTAATACATTATCACCCGCTAATCCAATCTATTAACTAACAAACCAACTGACTAAACAATAAAAAAAAATCAACCAGTAACCGCACAACCTACTGACTAAGAGAGAAATCTCCAAATTATTCGAGCAATCGAGCGAAAAGCCAACCTGCCACCGATCAACCTACTCAACCAAACGACCAAATACAAAATGTACATGAAAATGAGAAAACTGATGGTTCTGGGATGAGCTATAGCATGCATGTGGTGGTTGTGTTCAACCAGTGGGCCACAAGCTGTGAGTGTCTGAGGGCCCCGTGTGGTTTGTCGTTGCTTTACAGGACGGCAGGTCGCGCGGTAAGCCGACAACCGTCCAGTAGGTCGCCGGCGATGCTACGCTGTGACGAAAATCAATACCTTGGCTTCTCCTCTCCTTCCTTCCAGCTTCCTTCCTCTGACTTAGACACCTCTTCAAGTTAAACAGAGTCGATGTGACCAATACAAGAAGTGACCAATCGCTTCTCTCGCCGCGCCAGGTCGGTTCAAAGAAATTCTCCTCAGCATTTATTAATAATTGTGGATTATTTAATTACTCCCTAACAATTTTGCACGAATCTGCCGTGGCCTGTTTTAAGATAGATCCGCGCATTCACTAAAAATTACAGAGTATAATTTGATATTCTTATAGGTTATTTAATGTCACTGTACCAAATGCAAGATTGAGTCTATGTAGCGCAGAGTGATAATTTCGTTACGTATGGCGAAACGGTAATGACAGAGGTGAAAGTCGTGGCCTGTTTCAAGGCACTGTTTCCGCATTATCATTGTCACCACGCCGAAGGCAATAGGGTTGCCTCGTTTTCCTATTTTCAAAAATCCTAAACTTTAGTCCCATGTGATACAATCAGCCGGTGTTATCAGCGA
>NW_019059621.1:193239-216815 GCF_000696155.1 Zootermopsis nevadensis
ATAAAATATTTAGTCCGAAAAGCTGAAAAGAGACCATTTCAGAGAGAGCTAGTCTTAGATGTGAAGATAATATTAAAGTTGTTGTTGTTTGAGACTACGGACTCGATACGGTTAGTCGCGAGGTCTTGTGAATGCGATTATAAATCTTCTGGTTCCTTAAAAGGCCATTAATTTAATGACTAGCTTAGCACTATTAGCTTCTCAATAAGAAATCTGCTCTATGGAGATAAACAGTGCACGAGGCATGCATGATGGAAAGCCGGATGGTATAAAACTGGTGAAAATAACAAACATGGCGTTAAGGACAGCCTGAAGACGGGAGCAAAAAATTATCCCGAAACGTCGTATGTATTGAATATACATCCATGCAACTGATTTTGAATCCAAATGAAACACGAAAAGAGAAACAGATGGCATCAGCTTCCACGTATTGAATTCGTTCGCTATTATGACCATAGGCCCATCATAGATGACCCTCCTCCATTCCTGCCCACTCATATTTGGGGCAAACTCTTGTAACCTCTAAACTTTCCCTTCTGTGAATGACACAACTAAAAGATAATTTGTCAAAGCGAATCTCAATATTTTACCCCATGACGTCACACCACCCTCTTCTGACATGCCGAACACAGCTACGCTCGTTTGCTGTAAAAACCACTTCGCACAAAAAGAGAGGTGAAAAGGACAGAATGAGAAAAAAAAACAGGTTCAACCCAAAACATCGCGGTTACACACGATGCTATGAAAATTAAACGGCCCTAATGTGTAGGGGATGAAACACGACTCGGCCTCACTAGGACGTCGGGTCCACCTCCACCCCTCCCACTAACTCACCAGTAATTTAGACCATTACACGCAGGTGGTGTACAGCGAGGGAGACGATTATTTTTTAACTGCACACAGCAGCCAGTGTGCCTTAATTTCAACTCACTCCCCTTCACGTGTAACAATAGCTGACTGTCCCTCTCGGCGATACCACAGGGTTTGATTCAAAAAGGCATGTTGGACATAAAAATGGCTACTTACACACACCTCTAATTACAGGGCTTTTTGTTTTGTTTTGAAACACCCCACCCCATAATTCGCATATGTCCACAGATCAACAAAAATACAATAAGAGGAAAACACTCAATACATTCCATTCAAAAGCATAATAACGCTGACACATGCACCAATCACGTTCAGAGACGCATAAAATTATTGGGTTGTTTTGAGTGGAATTCAGAATAAAGCGCGTATTTCATTTTTGCTGTGCTATTTAACATTTGGCTATCCCACATTCCCCCCCTCAAATAAAAACATTTAATTTAATTTAATTTATTTAAAATGACTGCTTAAGAATAATTAGACGTCATTAAACACTACAGTTTGTTAGTGTTTCTCAGACTTTCAGGTGCAGTAAACCCCGTCCCCAAAATCATCTAACATATTTTTATCTAATAGAATACATAATAAATAAAATTCTGTAATAGGTAGCAGGTAGAGTTTTTCTCATGTATTTTACTCCGACTTGGAAGTAAAACTGTGTTAAAAAAAATTAACACTTACAGCGTTAATTATGCTCAACTCAAATGAACTCAACCCCTTAAGAACTACCTGCGGCCCTGCAGGTGTCAGAGGGTCCCCAGTCAAAAAAAAACGTCGTACACTACATAAAACTCAAATGGGACATTTTCAAATTCTTCGGTAACAGATTATCATACAAAAGAAGTTGGCATGTTGGTAATACAGACTATAAAACAAGTTCTAGATCTTGCCGAGATCCACAACATTCAACAAAATATTACTCCGTATAGTGAATGTGTAATCTAAATACAATGAAAACTACTTTTATGCAATACGTAAGAAAAAGTGATATATTTTATTTGAAGCGGGAAGAAATGAACACTAAGCTAACGCAGAATGACAGAAATAAATCAAAGAAGGAAGGCATATCGCATCGAAATATACCACTGCACAGATACATTTGAATTCCTCAAGCAACAGATTATCATACAAAAGAAGTTGGCATGTTGGTAATACAGACTATAAAACAAGTTCTAGATCTTGCCGAGATCCACAACATTCAACAAAATATTACTCCGTATAGTGAATGTGTAATCTAAATACAATGAAAACTACTTTTATGCAATACGTAAGAAAAAGTGATATATTTTATTTGAAGCGGGAAGAAATGAACACTAAGCTAACGCAGAATGACAGAAATAAATCAAAGAAGGAAGGCATATCGCATCGAAATATACCACTGCACAGATACATTTGAATTCCTCAAGCATCAGAGTTCATTCTTCTGCTTTTAAGATGAGGCAAATGGGCATCATTCGGGCACCGGAAGCGGGGGGGGGGGGGGGACGGGGTGTCCTGCAGCGATCAGCCTCCCACCCGGAACCCGGACTGAGCACGTCGTGAGTTTTCACGATTGAGTCAATTATCACGATGGTGTCACACAGTCGCTCTGAGACCATCGTGAGCAAATATCTGCAAATTACGGCTATAACTTGTTCCCATAGTTCCACTGTGTTACTGCTGAGCCCGATCGATACTGAATAAATCGATACTAAACCTGAGTTTCTTAGTTAAAATCTATCGACGCCAGTATTTGCCGGTAGATACTGGAAGTGACTTAGAGTGTGTCCCCCGTACATCTCAGGTGTTTAAATACATTCATTTGAGACACACAGATTTTAGTAGTTCATTGCCATATGTTATTACACAGTGAATTGATCTGTCATGTATAACCTAACCTAATCCAACCTAATCTAACCTGACCTGACGTAACCAAACCTAATGTAACTGAACCTAAAATGTAACAAATAAAATGTATTTAAATCCAGAGAAGAAGTTTAACTGTAAGAAATTTTGTTCAGATTAAAATACACAAAATTATAATTTTATTGATTATGTTTTGTTGATATTAAACTCGATTACCCGCCCAACGATGGCGTTATGATTTAGCCAGTATCTTAATTAGTTCAGTTTTAGGCTCGAATCAGTAAATTCACGAGCGCTACTGTTTCTGCAACAAGCAAACTTGTATTACTCTTGAATGAAATATACCCTAAACTATTAGGCGGTATACGAAGGTACAGAACAACGTGACCGCAATTTGTTTTGCTGGATCGATCCCACCCTTGCCTGTATCCTAGTTACGGTATAATTCTACAATTCTTCAATACGAATTTTTAGTATATTAACGTGCCGTCCCCTGTACGGTAGGCCACACAGCGTACCGCAGTATTAACAATCGGTTTTACAATACTTTAATAAACTCTGTTCATAATAATTGTACTGGGGTGAGGAACTGCCTTACAAACCTTGTGTAATCGCGTATTCTTCATTAGCCCAATGCAGTCTGCCACAATCTCCATCGGTTCGCCAGAGGGGGTTAACAAATGAGTCGTTCAAATCCTATTTCAAAAACCAACTGACAGTGACTATAATGACCAGGGTTCGACAACCGCACACACAAAAACCTCCTGCTGTACGGTGATTTTGTCTGGTGGGAAATTAAAATTAAAATTAAAAAAAAAATACAAAGTCGGATGCCAGATAACTGCACCACGTGATCTGCCAGTAGTTATCAGTTTACAAATTCGGGGAGATGAATTCTGTGAGGAAGCCTGTGAAGCATTATTAGTGCGTATGACCGTTCTCAAGATTCATTTCCCATAAGCACTTGGCATCATATTTGGAGCTCGATATTCTTACAAATTCGTGGCAATTACTTTTATCAGGCCATAAAGTGAGCACAACACAAGGCCTTTTCATACGAAGATAAAATCGAATTTACCAAATTTCTAAAAAAAAAGAGCTTCATCTCACAAAAAGGACACGTCACGTAAGCAAAACAAACGCGAAACTAATAAAATTAAAAACACATCAGGACGTCTGTGTTATACATATATTAATGCGTGCCTTTATTAACACAACACTGTACATATTCACCAGAAATACCCTAAATCCGTGTAAAGTAGTTTGTACCAGGTAAAATTAGAAGAAGTGTTTTATAACTTAACACAACGTAATCTTACAAAAAAACTACTGATATTTGTATGAACATCTAGGTCTTAATGTATCCCTTGTTAAAAATAAGTCGCCATCAGTTTAGGTTAAGTTACGTTACATTTCAGCAATAAATACTTATTCTCGTATTGCTCGAGAAAAACTAATTTAGATGGACTTTGGATGTTTCTGATAACACATACAAAAATTAAATTTATTATCCTATCGGACAAAACTTAGGGTTCCCTAAAGTGGAGTATGCGCCCTGAACGTAATTGTTGTTATTTTTATTATTATTAACCGGGCCAGTTCAGTCAATATAGTAACTAGATTGAGCGGGGGGAAAAATGGGTTCACTTCAAAATTCGCATGACATAAATGTCTTAGAAATATTTAATTCTGAAAGGGCAATGTCCGTTGGGGTTAGTTCATCTTTAAGACCACAGAATTCGAGGGTCAAGGCAAGGGGGAGTTGAAAAGGTCCCTAGATATAAAGGTCGTCAATTGTCTGTCGAGACCAGTGGCCTCGAAGAGAGGGCTAGACATTTAACATTTTACGCATCTCAATATTTAGAAAGGCATTTGTCGTAGCTTGAGTATCTGTATCGATTCTCAGAAGGTAAAGCAGTGATACCTCAGTGGTGGGACATAGTTCTAAAACAGCATTTGCATGATTAATTTTTAGGTAAAATAATTTCAGGGTTATTTAACAAGGACATTTCAAATGGATTTATTATATAACTCCCAATGACAGAATAATTGGGAAAGGACCGATTTACTACAACGCAAAAGGATGTGGTTGTTGAGTATTTCAAGTTACTGCCCCAACACTTACCCTGAGGGTCTAAAGAAAATCATAAAGAAGTTATTTAAACTTCCTAATACTGCTGAGCGAAATGATAAGCTTACACATTACGCAATTTTATCCATCATTCCATAAAATCCTATTACTTAAGCCAAAATATGTAATATCTTAAGCACCAGGATCTCAAAAACTTTAACACCATTTTTTAAAATTCAGAAGTTAATTTTTAGTGTTGAATATGAAGCACGCATTATTATTATTATATTTGAATCAATTTATATTTTACGTAGAGGAAAGAAAGTAGTTAGCCGAGGCGTTAATTTCCAAAATTAGTTTATGCGTCAAAAAGTTAATACGTGCATTTGCAGAGCGCGAGTTTTGTGCTTAATTTAAACAGACTGTGCCGTAGCAGCTATACCCCGCGGTCGCAACTTCACTAATGAAAGTAATCCCGAGGCTAATCTGCATTGAAATTGAAATTTACATGAAAACCCTGGGGAGTTTTACTCAGAGTTACGAAGTGAACAGGGCAGGCATCAATGAGCCGGGATAGCTCAGTCAGTATAGTGACTAGCTACGGGCTGGACGACCGGGGTTCGATCCCCGACGGGGGCAGAGGATTTTTCCGCCACCGCCACACGTGTGCTGGTAATACAGGACCCTGTAACCACGACACAACTGAGGCATGTGATTGACTTTGCTGGAGAAATTTCACAGCTGAGAATGGCATTTCTTGAGCATCTCACGAAGTGGCAGTTTAACTTTTTATCTTTTCCTGATGCACTTTACATGATCACTTGTAGTGTCCATAGTTGAAAAGTCATAAATAGTTCGCTTCAACTATCAAAAGAGGGCAGGAGATGATACAATTCAATAAATACATAATATAAAATATGAATACAAGATGGTTGTCTACTGGGATGTTGCGTCGTGCAGTCTCCCTGAATTGACCGACATTTCAGAGATGCTTACTCCTTCCATCGTAATGAATCTGTCATCGAAAGGATGCCACTATATGTTTAGTAACCAGCGGTAAACAAGTTCAAAATAAATAACGTTCACAAATTTGTGTCCAAACTTCGTTTACACGTGTTACCATGATTGACGCTGCGAGTTGTAGTTAAACAGTACTCAAATCAATAAGCATGCAGTTGTGTACACTTACACTAAGAAGAATAAGCTGGAATATTAATTGATGAAATAAACGCGTAGATGGGGAGTACAATATTAAAATTAAACTGTAAAAAAAAACAGGGGGTTGAATGTGTGAACCAAATGAACTTGAACTGGAATAAGGGCCTATGTACTCGTATATACTTTGTGATATGATGATAAACAATCTCGGTCTATAACAGGAAATTTGGATAACTATAAACTATATAACAAAGATCCCATACCATGCTGAAATCCAAACTATCGCAACAAAGTGATTAAATTATGGAAATACACACGCTTGGATTATGGTTGAAATTCACTGTGATCTCATTTACATGAAAATTAACAAAACGGTATTCCTAACGTCCCATCACTTGCGCTGCTAAATCATTTTACTGCTCAAAACGGACTGATTCATTCCGTCTGCAGAACTTAAGTTGACTTCATTGACTTTACACAAGAACCATGTAAAGTTATTTAATTTTTAGTAATTACAAGCAGAAGAATAATTCTGAGTATCTTGCAGTCAGCTGATCAAAAAATATCCCTGCCTTTAATAAAATCCGAAATTGCATTATAGTATTTACAAGAGCCCTGGACTGGACCTTATCGTGAGTTAGATAACACCAGTCTACATCCAAGACACTTTCTCTCGTGTTCACTACTATTCTATTTCCACCAACTTTCCTTCTCAGACGCTAAACTGTATATCCGACGCGTACTTCCGCACAATTTTCTATATCATTCAGTTTCCTGATGTTAATTCGAAAACGGGGGAACATGGCTGATCAGCAAGGGTTTATAATCCCACTCTCTCTTTGGGTTGAATGTCTAAGACCGCGTGGTCCAGCAGCCCTGTGAGAAGCAAGAACACGGACCATTGTCTACGCCGCGCATCGATTATTACGTCCATAAAGTTTATGACGCGAGATGAAATACAAGTGCCGGCGACATCCAGATACTCGGGTGTATGAAGACAGAAGAATCAGACAGCTGAAAGAGGAATGGTGGAAGAAATGCGTTCATACCCGAAGACAAAACAAAACTGGAAAGGGAGATTTGAGGTTCTCACGGCTGCGAGAAATACGAAGATATTCATTTTCGGAGTTGTGACCCATGTAGACTCAGAGGTAGACACCGACGTTTTGTGGAAACATATTTAATATATTCACCTTTAGCCCTGAAGATGGAGACAGCAGGGTTTTTTTTCGGAACGTTGGTCACACCCCAGATGAACTACATCGTCAAAACTGGAAAGGTTTACAGCAAAGAGATAGGTCACTTTCTCGAAGGTGGGTACTCTAGCGGAAGGGTCGAAAACTGCCGTCTGCTCGGGCAGACGTTTAACGGAGATCGCTTCACTGTTGCGCACTCCAGAGAACAAAGCGTACTTGTCAAGTTTGTGTTTACAATTCGGCATAAATAAATAATTTCAATTTTATTATTTCATTTAAATTGTGCAGTATGAAATGCGTTTGAAACGGGTTAAATGCAATCGCATATTTTATACCATGTACAGATTTTTAAAACGATGAACCGTTTAAGAGAAAACTCATATACTTTTATTTACGCGTCATGTAGAGTCATTTATGCTTGACAGATACGGGCCGAAATTAAGTTGATATGACAAGTTCAGAGTAGATCCACAACACTGTGAGTTGAATGAAATCCGTCCAGTATTTACGGAGGTCAAACACGTGGACGGATGGTCAGACATGACCTACACTTTTATTTACTTCATACAACGAAAACAAAACAAAAATGTCTTGCTCTTTAAATACATTTACAACGTTCCTTCAGGCATTTTATAAGTTAAGAAGACGTCAGTACACATAATGTAATTATCGACAAGCAAATAATCTTCAGACAGGACAATTTTCAATAAATTACCAGGATCTGAACACGTGTCGACAGCGCAAAGTATACCAGTACAAAATTCGTGACTGTGCATAATAACGTCTGGTTACTTGGAAACTAACACGATACAGTCATCCCCTGCTGTGCGGCGACCAGCACGACATCGCCTCCTGCAAATTCTTTCCAGTCGAGCATGCAAGTTATGAGGTCGAGGATTCCGTGTTTGTGTGCCCCGCAACACCGCTTTAAAATCACCTGAAAAACGTTTTTAATCCAATAACTAACTACAAAAAGCATGTTTTCCTTGGAAACTTGTTCAAATAGTCATTCATGTGGTCAAAAGATTCCCTGCTTATATGATGCCAGTAGGTCTTTCGTCATGCGAAAAACAGCACGTCATTAGACCCTAACTTTAGTCAAACAATGCACATGATAATGCATAATGACCTTAGATTTCGGAAATGTTTATTATTTGTAGGATTTGAGGTTTTCACGGCAGTGAGAATGAAGATGTCTGTCTTCTGGGTTGTATCGCCGTGTAGTCTGGTAGAATTTCACCAAAGTTTTAGAGGTCTTTGATGAGTTATCACTCTGAAGATGGAGGCAGCAAGGACCTATGAAACATTGGTAAACGTCTACCAGACTACACGGCGCTACAACCTAGAGGACAGCCATCTTCATACTCACCACCGTGAAAACCTCAAATCCTACAAATAATATACAATTCCGAAATCTAAGATCTATTTTAATATTACCCTCCCACTTAGGTCTCTATAATGCCTAATTTCGATCAAACATTTCCACGTGTATGTTTTGACGGTTAATCGGATTCTCCTCCATCTTCAGCTATGCTAACTAGACTAAGGTTTGAAGGACTTGGGATCGATTCCTGGGTGACCCCACACATTGGAAGTCGAAACCAGACTGACACTTCTGGCACTGGGCTGTTATGGTTGACGAAAGGCGAAGAGGCAATGCGCACGAAGGCAAGCTGAGGCAGGCAGAATCTTCTCTCAGGGCGCATACAGGCACCACCTGTAAGCCGATATTAACTCCCTCCCGTCCTTGCGACCCCTCCACGGCACAGCAGATAATTAATGAGGAGCAGTTTCAAAGAGGCCTTTTCATTACACTGCCTTCCTACCTACGCCTCACCCTCTCCTTCCTCAAGACTTTGACTGCGCTTTCTTTTTCATCAGCACCATCATCGTTATCACATACTTTGTAATTAATATCACTTTTTATACGCCACTTCCTTCCTTGCTTTCGGCTGAAGGTACAGTCGTTTCAGATAATATCAGATACAATCCATTAGTGTGGTAATAAGATTCAACTAAGTAAATATTCAATTAAATTTGAAAAGGGAAATGATATCGATCTGTCCTTCAAGGACGTGTCTCACACACCTTGAAGATGGATGAGACACGTTCTTCAAAAACGTTGGTAACCATTTACAATATTACATTAAGTGACAATCCAGAATACCCCGATTGACATTTTCGCAGTCGTGAGAACTTTAAAAATCACATTCTTTTTCTTATTCTAGTTATACAAGGATAGAAACTGACATTTGATAAAATTTCAAAGCTACTTCCTGCCTTTCTCGTGGTTACATTATTCTGTTTATAATATAATTTCTATATTTAAAAAAACGATTTTAAGAGAAATCCAAAATGTTTGCGCAAAATTCTGGCATACAATGATTCATAATAGGCCTATTCGTCAAAATATAAAAATTAAACCAAAGCGAAGCTCTTGGGGAAGGATCTGCATGTTAAACACGAACAATGGTGGGTCGTACTTCGAAGCAAAATCGAAGTGGTTATCGACATTTTCCTGTTTAAACGGGATACCATTAAGCCCCTTGCAGATTGCCACTAAAATGCAATGCATTGCTGATGAAACTGCACATTTGTACTATTTATTGTGGGCGTTGGCTGTGGTAATTTGCATTCGATTTTCAATATTTGCGAAGTCGATTACGTTTAAACGACGTGCATAGAGTAGGCCTTGGTTTACTTATGTTTTGTTTTATTACTGTGTTTAACCATATTTACGTAATAATAATTGTTAAACTATTATTCGTATGCTCACAAGGCAAATAAGAGAATTTTCTACTTTATGCGTGAACAGTGCATTAAGATATATTCCATTAGTTAAGTGTGTCATTGCTGCTAATGGTATATGCAGATTTCTGAACATTTTTGGCAAAAACTTTATCTCCTTTGAGGGCAATTTCTCTCAGTGAGAAAGTGTTTAGTGTGATTGTATGTATTTAGTTTATTTTTTTATCTCTACTTCGTTTTTATTTTATCTTCTGGGGCTGACTCTGTAATTCGCTCTTGATATGTATTTAGTTTATTTTTCAATCTCTACTTCGTTTTTATTTTATCTCCTGGGGCTGACTCTGTAATTCGCTCTTGAGTCAGCACGTTAAAATAAAGAATTGAATTCAATTTCTGATTCAATCATGGCCGTTACGGATATAACCAAACCAAATGACAATCTATAAACCGATGACCAGAATTCTTTTCGTCTGAAAAACAATCAAAAACATATCCGCCCACGCTCTAACTTACTTTAATTAAGGTATCTTGTGATAAAAACTTAGCTTATGGGATCAACATATTCATGTACGATTGTCCGTCATTCCACGACGTTTCGAAATAAATCACGAATTTTCAGGAAATCTCTCATGCAACTGTAGATCACTCTCTCTCTCCATAAAGTTTAATTCTCTACCGCCGATGTCTCAGAAGACAGACGTTTTTGATTTAATCTGTTCAAATATTTCTAAACATTTCAGCGTCTTGTGACTTTCTAATACACAAAATTTCAATTTAAACTAAAGACAGCTTGCTACAAAGCTCGTTGGAGAAAGAGAGACGAGGGAGGACGTATGAGAATGCTGACGCAGAGACACCGAGTGTATAAAAAGAGACAGAAGAATAGTTTACGAAAGATAAATAAAAGAAGATATTTAAACGCTGTATATAACACATGTGAAAGAAAGAATTATCGACTGAAAAGTAAAAGTGTGTTGAATGAACATGCAGTCAGCTTGTTACCTACCTCTTCTCCGTCACCAAAGAGGAACTACACAAAGGTAGAGGAAGAAGGAAATTAATTTTCTAGCTCTGTTGTCAATCACTCGTGTTAGCGGGAAAACAAGAGACAAGCGAGACGCCGAACAACCGGGGGCGACGCATTAATCGCTACGGGAAGAAATAACTGTAATGAGTAAGGCACTGAGGGGGCTGCGGGGCTAATGAGGGGCTCGTGTCACAATAATGCCTTGCACTTGTGGGGCTCGACGATGACAAGCAGAAGATCGAGGTAAGAGGTCGGCAAATTTCGGTTCGTCACAACAAACATGACCGAATCATAAATATTAATCGTCTTTATTTATCGCTTAATAAGAATGGACCCAAATTCGTTATGTATCAGACTAAAGCCAATCTGACACACGATGAAGAGACAGACATACCAAATGAATATGTCTCCGTGTAATGGTCAACACTTCTACGTATTCGGGATTCAAATCTCGCCCCTGTGACGGACTATTTTCAAAGAGCGTCTGTCATCCCCTCCAATAATAATAACAACAACAACTACCTTCCTAAGCCTGCAAAAGGCAGTTAAATCCAACTCTTTATTCTTAAAGTAGTTCTTTATTTCTTTCAGTGTCTTGAATGAAATATGCCACCATCTTGTAACATGCTACAGTCCCTGGTGACCAACCGTGACCAGGAGTGACCATGCGTAAACAGACGTTACCAAAGCGGTGCGTTTGATACCTCGGCTGCCATAGTTTTCCTCAGTCTTTCTCAACGAATTCCAGAGCAGTGCATACAAGTAACTCAGAGCCAGCCTTCTATTTCAAACTCCCGGCAGAACCCTCATTGACAGTTCTTATCCCATTCAAACGCTTATCATCTGTGAAATCGAAACCTGTAGCAATATTATTGACATAAGGGACAACAGAGATATATTTGTTCGCCTTCTCAAAACGGCAGCCTAAAATACACTTTGTAGGTATTTAAAACTCAGTACAGAGCATGCTCTTTTATTTAACGACAGCATCTCAGTTAATTATTGTGTAAGTAAAGTAACGTTTTTCCCACTATACGCCATGTAGGCGTTTGGGGTGAGAGGAGGTATAGCTCCTCTCTTCCTTGACCCCGGCACTAGATGGGGGTGAGTGGTCAGCATCACGCCCCGGCCGGCTTTACCCCCGGGAAAGGACCCCGGTACCCATTGTAGAAGAGGCTGGGTGGGCCCCAGAGCCGGTCTGGACTCAGAGGCTAGAGGAAAAAAAAAAAATCCTCTGCCCCCGTCGGGGATCGAACCCCGGTCGTCCAGCCCGTAGCTAGTCACTATACTGACTGAGCTATATATTTTATTAAAACTGTGGAAAAATTTTCTCTGGTCCTCTTTCATTTTCTATCCCGGTATTTGATTCGTTGGGACTTAAGAAGGTCTTTAAAACATTCAAGTCAGTAAGCCTATAGCCGATCTCAGGGCAAAGAATCAAGTTGGATACGTTCCCGAACTATACCACCATATTCTAGAATTTATAATAGTAATGTTTATAATAATAGCCTGTCAGCCAGAGTTAGGAAATGAAACAATGAACTATGTACAAACTATGCTTAGCCCGCATATTTTGAAGTAGGCAAAAAAAAAAAATGTCGAATTCACTTCCAGTGTCGTCTCACTTTTGTTAATTCTCTCTGCATGTTCTTCTTTGCGGTTTACATTTTCTGCCTGAGCGTTTACATTTCGAAATAGCAGCACAAGCAAAGCAAAACATGCCAGAGGGAGGGATCACAGAGCAAAGAGGGTGTTGAAGGGTTGACTGCTACCCCGAACACTCCAGTTGGTATGCTAGTTATGTTGACAGTAAAATATATATTTAACTAAGTCGGTGTCATACGAAAATTATGGCCATTTATTATCACACACAAGCATTTCACCCCGTTCACCCCATTCTCACCCTCGTTTGTGCACCACGCGGACTCTGCAGAGGGCATGGGCCGGGGGGAGGGGGGGGCTAATACCAACATAGCCGTTTCACTTCTACACCAAAGATAAGTAATTGTCTCCGTGCTTTCACTTGCAGTAACTCGAGACATTTGTTAAAACCTCCCTCGCCGTTAACCCCTTCTTCATCTGTCTCTTACCCGCTTCTATCTTACAGATTTATTTCATCAGTGTTTGTTGTTCGACTTCAAATCTCTCTCCCCATGTACCTAGCCTCAGTCTCCGTCTTCGTCGTCTTTAGCGAAAATGTGTGCCTATTTCCAGCAGGGAGGCTTACACTCATTTTTCTAATGAGTACGTTACGTTGCCTTGCGGATATAGAACAATTCTCGCACACAGTAACACCTACAGAAATTTTTGGAACAATATCACGGTGGTCTAGCGGTTAGAACGCTGGCCTTGTAATCCTGGGGTCTCGGGTTCGATTCCCGGCGGTGCCCGAATTTATAACTTGTGTTGGGCAAGGCCGTGGTCTAGGCAACACGGAGTTTTCCTCCGGGGCACCCCAACAATTACTCCATTCACACACACAGAAGAAGGCAATGGCAAAACCCAGCAGGGAGGCTTACACTCATTTTTCTAATGAGTACGTTACGTTGCCTTGCGGATATAGAACAATTCTCGCACACAGTAACACCTACAGAAAATTTTGGAACAATATGATAGATTAATATGAAATTCACAAGTTAGTATTAGACTGCAATTTTGGCTCAAGACACTTCCTGCATCTAAACCCCGGCGTTGACTTGAACACCTATGGCATTAGAGTTCTCTAATTTGCAAATATTAACTGATCTTTACGAGTGTATCTTAAGGCCTGGCATAAATATAAGAGTTAGTTATACGTACCAAAAAATTCATATTCGAACGGAAATGAAAAAGTAAAAGGAATTCTGAAATATTTTATTTGTGATATTGGCATCACTGCTGAGGTCAGGTCATAATGTAGAAAGCAGGACTGTTAACAACACGATAGTGACGTATGGTGTTGGTAATTACGGATTTATAAAACTTCAATCTTCTTAACCTCATTATTGTTATTGAATTACTTTCAGAGCCATAATTATTTTCCTCAAAAGCCCAGCCAATAAGTGACAGTGCATAACACGGCAGAGAGATAAAATATAATACGAAAAAATTGGTATCTGCGTTCTCTTGTATACCTAATATTTCGTTCTGTAACAGTCTGCCCATCACGAAAAGCAGGACGCCTACAACTGGAGCCAATATAAGGTAAAATCACTTATGAGGTGCATTTTATACGCAGTTTGTGTGCGTACCCCAGATCCACCCCACACAATATACAAAGCAGTAACAGACAGACCGACCAACAGACCGAGCTCGGCTAGAGGGTGTTTAGATAAGGATTTATATCTTTAATATCCCCCGCGCACGTTTCAACCTTCCACATACACCCGACCCCCATGTAAATACAGAGCGTAGCTACTTCTTGCCTGTAGCTTACGAGGAAATAAAGCTGGGAGACCCACATGCACTGCCTAATAACAGAGAACCTAAAGGAAGAATTTCCCCTCTGCCGATAAATACCTCTAGAGGTAGTGGAAACAAAGCTGTTGTAACTAGACGCAGATGGTGGTCCAGCTTCAGGCTCCGTCAAATTTACCTTGGGGTCCAGTGGGTAGGTGGATGAATGGGCCCCATGTGGTGGCTGTCTCAGCCCTTTCAGAAAGTAGGAAGGCTGTTGCCTACCTGACTCGCGTTCCCCGTATTCACCAATCTTCAGTTTGTACGACCACTAATAAATTTCCCGTCAAGGACGATGCGAAAATCTAGAGTAGTAAACATACATCGTCATAAATATTGTCCCACAAAGCCCAAAATCGGGCTACAGCATTTACCATGGCAACGGCTGCAACATCGCACACACAAATATTATAACAGAAAGTCGTAAATTCCTTCACAACAAACGACCACAAACAAATGCATGCATCTTATGGACGGATATATACGTTTAGAAAAAGAAACAAGAAAGATTTGTATTCGTGAAAATTAACAAAATCGGCCAATATTTGAAGCTCTATTGCCGAATCAAAGCGTTACGTTCAGTTAAGAAAATAAATAAATAAACTTCTCTCTCCCATATCTTGCCTCTGTTTGGTCTTCATATAAAATCGGGTCTTTCCTGGGTGTAAAGTAGGACCTACCAATAACTAAATAACTCTTTGAAGTAGAGTCCTTCTTCAGAAGCTAATTATCGCTCAGCTGGTCACGAAATTTACGAAATTAAATGGTCATTATCGTGTTCACAAAAGCCTGTTACTGATCGCAATCCTGATTCAGATTAATCCTGGCCACATCCTCCCTAATTTTAATATTATCCTGCCATCTACGTCTAGATCTTTTTTGTGGTTCTGTATGCATTTGTTTTCCGAGCCACCTTCAATTCCTACGACAGGTGACCTGTATAAATGATGACATTAACTGAACACTTATTGAATTCGTCTGGTAACGTAAATATAAGGATTTAACACAAGTGGCAATGAAGTGGTATATACCAGATCGGCAGACGGAAGACAGAACGTGTTCAGCGAATACTACAGGCCACTGTGAAAGGACGGATCTCATGAGGGCAAAGGTACTAACACCACACGCCTGATCGTAACTCAGTTTACTTAATGGTAATTATAAAAAAAAAATATTAAAACTTGGTATATTCAGATTAACCCAACCAATTAATAAAATTTCCGGATTCTGTTTGAATTTCAGTGATTACATGAATATAAGCTAAAGTTGGAGGTCAATAAAAGCCTCGTTCTGAGTTAACATAACTTCATCTTTCTGCTATTTTATCCCTAAATTTACGAACTTTAAAATTTTCAGCTTAAAGCCCAGTAACGGAAGTTATAAAAAGAGAGTTTCTGCACAATAAATGGGACATTCGGAAGACAATCTGATTCGACTGGCACCAGTTCGAATCTCGGGCGTGGTTTTTCGTGGTTGCCTCTCTTTCTTCAGACGAATACCTGAAAACGGGCCAGGACCACATCCTTCCAAATCCCTTCGATAACTTTGTAATGTCTGATGTTAGAATTTAGGTCGCCAAGGGAGTACAAGATTATTTACAATGAAATAAATTCTAAACAATCAAATATTTCTAGAAGCAGCAGACGACTGACTTGTGTCAAAGATGTGAATATGTGGAGGTTGGTTCCAGGTGGAGTTTAAGAGCTAATTAAATGCAGAGCTCACATTCATGTATGACAAACGAGTTTCTCGTGAATTCTAGAGCGTTCTGAGGATGACATTTTTAAATTATATTACTGTATTTCTGTATTTTGTGCATAGTCTCGTAACAGAACAGAACACTACGTTTCAAAAACTAGATTTTATACAGTTTTAGTTGATTGATTATGGGACTGTTGTTGCCCAATGATTGAGGTCGGCTCTTCCTAACAGACCAGAGAAGGTATTCATTCCCACCTTCTAGCCTGAAAACAGAAATACGTAAAGTTTCCAAAACGCTGTATTCTTCAGAATACAAATGTACAAAATCAAAAACCCAATAATGGTGAAAAAGTTTCTGGTTACTGAGTAGTATATTTATCAGTAAAATGATGAATTGAATTAATTCTGCAATAATGAAAATGAAACTACTAATTCCTGTTAACGACTTTAATGACGTTTTGGTATATCCATTACATGTAGTTTGGAAGAAATTCCAATACCAAAAAGTAAATAAAGACAATTTCAAATTTTGAGCAGAGTAATGTGATGTACCTACACAAAGAACAACTCCAGCGGAATTGGCGACCATAGAAGTAAATTTGACAATTAAGAACTTCGCATTAGCCATGACAAGTGCTTACAAAGTCCTCTTGAGTCTGCTGGCGGGGAGCAGACTTTCTTCCTCTCAGATTCAGAAAACCATTGATCGCTTCCGAAAGTAATCCCACAGATTCGTAAAATATAAGCATAATAAAACAAGGCACATGTATCAGACAGTCAGTATAGTGACTAGCTACGGGCTGGACGACCGGGGTTCGATCCCCGACGGGGACAGAGGATTTTTCCTCTAGCCTCTGCTTCCAGACCGGCTCTGGGGCCCACCCAGCCTCCTCTACAATGTGTACCGGGGTCCTTTCCCGGGGGTAAAGCCGGCCGGGGCGTGATGCTGACCACTCACCCTCATCTAGTGCCGAGGTCAAGGAAGAGAGGAGCTATACCTCCACTCCCCCCCAAGCGCCTACATGGCGTATAGTGGGACAAACTTTAAACAAACTACATGTATCAGAACCGCGGGTAATCGTCACACTAAATGCGGCGTTCTGTTCGGTCCTCGTTTGATGTGCTCTTACAAAAGAGACTGCATTGTTTCAAAGTCCGCGTAAACAAGTGCGTAATGCATGCACGTGGTATGGTCAATGCATCATTCGCTCTAGAACTGCTCAATTGATTTCTCATTAACGCTTCAAGCTCTGGTCAGTTCAACGACCTGGTGTTCGCTGCAAATTAAATGACACGCATAGACGAAAACTGCGGATACAAACAGACCGCTTAGCATTAAACACTGCGATGAACGGGCGAACAAATGAAATATACACAGAACACGACGGTGAAACAGACGGAAATTTCCCCAGATTGTAAAATACGGACCGAAGCGAGGGAAAAAAGGGGGTAGACAAAATGAAACAAACCTGGACAATACACTTACGACAATTTAACGAAGTCGCGGTAACAAGGCACGTTATAACAGCTTAAAGGGACCGCACGTATTTATGGGAATGTTTAGATATTTACATATTGTTTGATGTGGATATGAGACGTAGGGGGATAAAACAGATTCAGGCTGCTTGGGAACGAAGTCCTAAGGAGATTGATTAGCTACACCAACAGAAATAAAGCAAGTAAAGGATTACAAAAAATAAACTACGAGTAGCGTCATACCTGCTGTTGTGGACATGGTTATTATTGTTGTTATTGCAATTCAATCAAGAAGAATGGACGAGACGTGTAGCACGCATGGTAAAATGGGGGAAAAAACATATGATACGTTTTTAACCGAAAACGACTTGCAAGGTTTAGCTGAAAATTAATAAGGCAATAGCGAGTATTAAAATGGTACTTAAAAGGAAAGTTTGGCTTTGGAAATTGGGAACTTCTGTGAACGGGTTAATGCCTCTTCGGGTTTTATAAAAGCAAACAATACCTTTACCAGAAGAAAAAATCGCCAATGAGTGAGTTTCAAGTCATGTTTTCTTACAACCGGTGTTTTATTTATTTATTTACGACACACGTGTGAGTATAGCCACTTCTGTTCCGTATTCAGAAGGTCCCGGATTCAAATCTCGGCTCGGAGGCCAGCTGTCCTGATTGCGGTTTTTCAGTTTTCTCCTCAGTCCCTCCAGTACCTGAATTCAGGCCACGACTTCTTCATCCCACTTACTTTCTAATTCATCATTCGTTAATCATCAACTATATTTAGTCAGCTTTTGACAACCTCATGAAATAAACCGTAAATAAATTAAAGAGTCTTTGACGCTTCGGGGGCAGACAAGACGACGTCAGTGTCTTCTGATACTCGCTGGCCGCCTGTCTCGCGAGTTTGTCCACTTAAGTGCCAATTCCAACGTCACTAAACATTTGTGATCTTCTTGCCATCTGATCCCTCTTCCTTCACTGTCGATTTATTACCAGTCTCTCTCCCGTTTCCACTACTTTTATTTCAACATGCCTTTGGTCTTCTTCACTCAATCTGAACAAAAATATCGCTAAACCTTTGAAGCCGGAACTCATCTAAATATTCACACATTCAGTCCGTACCGGAAAAGAGAACGCTCCTCCATTACAGAACTCAACTGGTTAACGCTGTTTCAGAAAGCGATTTCTTTACCAAGAATTACCTAAAACCCACAAATGTACAAGATTCAGACTTGCTGATTGTTAAAACAGGTGCTACAATAACACTTAGCAATGGACTTTCAAAGTTAAACTGTTTCTTTCTCATTATTTATATCTCTCTCGTTTCCATATCTCCATTTTCTAGCAATTTTTATTTTATTTTTTCTTCCAATAAGAGACAAAGGGCCAACAAGAAGGTCCATAACCTCAATAATCGTCTGTCTTGTTGTCTGAATTATTGTAGTTTTCTTACGCGTAAACCTTGTCATTTCTAATTATTTTAAATTTCATTCAAACTATTTTCTGATCTTAGAATCAAACACGATTAACCTAAAACACACAACAAATAATCCCAAAAAACAGAATTCACCTAACAAATGAACTAAACTAAACTAAGAATCCGATCTTAAACCTCATCCCTTTCTTTTTCCTTTCCATTTTTAACTTCACCTCTCTCTTGGTATCGGATTCCTCGTCTTCTCCTCCATCCTTCCGCGCGCACACACACACAGCGCCTCCCAAACACAGCCTCTCGCCTGAGTCTACTTTGCTTGCTCTAAGCCTTGCTAATACCTTCACTTCAGAGCCAGAGAGCGTTAATTAATAATTGCAGCAGCAGCATCACTGAGGAACCAAAAAAAAACGACAGCCCATCACAGCTTATACTGGAGAACTAAGTGTGTATGTGTGCCTTAACTTGTATGCTACTGATTAAAGCCAGGGACGAAGTGGGTTGCCTCCCGCCAGCCGTACGATATGACTTTCAGCAAATTAGAATCGTCAGCTGTTTTCCTGCTTCCTAGGCCAAAGATGGCTGGGAAGGAGAAGCATGGGGAAGACATTACACGGGCTGGACAATGTTTAGGGACGGAGGGCCCACGCCACAACACTGATTTTGAAACTGTGGAATGCAACATTCCCACCAGACGCGGTTGAGGGCCTCGGCATTTAGTATTTGATATATTTGTGCCTTATTGTTTTGAATTAGTTTTCAGAGAAAGCAAAGCACTGATGAAAGAAGATGTCATCAGAGGCGAAGGATTACCACCCGCCCCCGTCATGACATTTTGCCAACATTCGTATCCCCCAGTGTTGCAGACTGATACATTCCTGTCTGAATTTGGGATATACTTTTGTCACGTGCCTGTAAACAAAATTTAAACCAGCCAAGAAATATTAAAAATAATCGAGATGTAATAAGGCGTAAGAGCAAATTAAATTCCGGAAATGTACTCTGTCATTCAGTGCAAATATTTTGCGTTCTGTTCCGCACAAACATTTAAATATTGCAACAAGTTTACAAAATTAGAATTTTGTGAAACTTCATCTCTTTCATTCTTACAGAAAGAACATCGAGTGAGGGCAAATGAGAACAAGTTGCTGAGAATAAGAAATGAAACAACAGAGAGCTCAAGAAAATTACATGCCGGTAATGAAAACTTCCATAATTCGTAATTTTCGTGTAACTGAGCTTCATCAGGAATGATATGGAGAGGATAAACGGAACGCACAGAAGGGCATAGAAATTGAAATAAACGCTGAAGATTGCTTTCCTCTGGTAAGCTGCGCCATGCAGCCTGCTAGAACTTCGCCGACGTCTCACTGAGGATGAGGCAGCAAACACCCACTAGACCACGCGGCGCAACATCAAAGAAGACACTCATTTTAAAACTAGTCGTCGTGAGAACCTGAAATCTCACCCACGAAAAAATTAGACAGAAAACACAATAGGAGATACCACCAGCAAAACATAACGCTTAAAGGGTAACATAACATAGGACGTGGAGGTCTGGATTGCGTGTGGTACAACGGTAGGCTTTTGTGAACACTACGATGATCCTTTGGGACCGCAAAGTCAGACTGTCTTGAGTAGCTGAGTCAGTATAAAATGTTCAATGAGTAGTTGCATAGGAGATCGGTGTTAAACAAGACTGAATCGACTTGAAGCTATTTCAACAGTTCCGAATCGACTCGTTTCAAGTGCTCAACGCATAAACTAATCATCTATATTGGAATCGTGATGGTAGCACTGGGACAGCAATGGACTGGCAGTGGTCAGGCACTTGAGCGAGGGACAGATGGAGGCAGCAGAACAGGGGAATTAATGCGCTTGTCCCTTGCCTCGAAATTGCCCATCAGTGGTTTTACTTTTCCACCGTCCAGTGGGAGCCTCACCAACCCACCCCTAAACCCCTCCCCCCTTACACTCTTCCGTACCGCAACCTGTTCGCGACGTGTGGGAGTCGATCCAAAGCACAAACGGACGTCCTAGGACCACGACACCTGAATTTTTACAATTCACACACCTCGTTACGTTTGGCGGAGAAAAAATACCGACACAAAACTCTGACTGAGCAACTACAAACAACAACTTTTTAAAAACTGCTTCTGTAAAGTAGTCGGGGGTAAATATGTGCGTTCCACGTCCGTTACAAGTAAAGGACATTGCTATAGAGATTCCTGGCGATTACAGGAAAGACAGAAACAACTGAGCTATAGGCCAGCAATGTCTGCCGAAAGGTTGGATAATTTTCAGCTTATGGTGCGTCTCAATCCACAAAAAAAAAAAAATCGAAGGACAAGAAACAAACCGCCAACTTTAAGAACTACAAGCCGCATTATTTTCGTTTAAACAATTTTTTCGACAGTAAAGAAATTCGTTGCTTTTAAAGTTCCAAAGGTGTATTAAAGAAATTGTAATAAAGTAAATATGGAGTCAATTTTTATATAATACAATCTGACTTCGTTACTTATCTTTCACACAAAACCGCATATTTATATATTTTTCTGGAACTATTGTAATACAACCTGACTTCGTCACTTATATTTCACACAAAACCACATATTTATATATTTTTCTGGAACTATTCACATAACAATTTAACTTTAATGACATCTTACATTATTTTTTCATATTTTGCATTTCCACTTAACCTACTCTGAGCACTTGTACAGTCACGTCAAAAACACGCTCTTGGAACTGAATATATTACAAATAAACAAATGCGTCACAGAACCCTGTTCACAGTTATGACTGTCCGCATAAAAAGTAATTAGAAGCACGTGAAAGGTGAATGATAGTGAATTCACCAGAATGGTCTCAAAACACGCGCAGGACAGGGCAAGTGGATGCTTGTTGAGGGGGGGTGCAAACAGACCTCGGCGGTGCGGAGTGAGACATAACTTCACACGATTGGAATGTTAATTATCGCGGCCACGTCGAATTATTTCACACGCTCGATGCCGAGAAATTTGTCATTACATGCCACAGCCCCACTGCCTTCATATCGCCTGTGTGCAGTTCATGATACGGTTTGCGTTAGCTTTAGCTCGGGCCCCCAACACATGCAGATCCGCGTTGACTTTCCTACACAAACCATTCTCACTCGTAAACCTAAGTGGTCGGGAGAATTACAGACCTGAAGAAGTACAAAACTCCCTATAAATTATAAACTATCAAACACGCTAACGGATCTCGCAATTAAAACAAATCAAAATGGCATTAACCACAACATAAAAGCCAGTTCACTTATCGCGTCTCCCACCACTCACTTCAGAATATATTATTTTGCCATTTCATTTTTCGAATATTAAAAGCTGTAATTTTGTCTGCTACAAATAACACTGAACAACCAGTGGCGGACTGCTGAAGGGAGGCCAACAAGCCCACATCGTGAAAATTAGGATGTTACTAAATGCCACACAACAATATTTCACCACGCAAAGGAGAGACAAGAAATGCCTACAGAATTTATATCCGGAACTATTATGTAATTGACCGAGTTACTTAAACTAGCAATCACGTTGAAGAGCCCCGACATACCACAGCCAAAATGTGAATAGCAAGTGTCAATAAGTTAAAAGTTACTAGGCGAATTACTGGCTGAAGAAAGCTTAGCAAATGACAAGTTAAGTAGCTTACTCGGCAAACCGAACAAACGATCCGATACGGCCCGAGATACAGCGGAATAACTAGTAAACAGCTGTCATTGGCTCTGAGGAACTTAACTTCACAGCTGATACGTAAAACATCAGAGGCGTGCGGTGTACTAAAATTATTACAGCTGTAACTTAAAAACAAGAGTAATACTTATAAATCACTACACGCCATTCGTTAGCACGCCACTGAAAACAGTAGTAATTATTCACGGAGGGAAATGTTTTGAGAGTAATGTATGTCCACGCTCTTTCGTTGTTGTTTTTTTTTTTAACCTGAGCATTCGAAAAGTATAGCAGATAATTGCATCCCACCACGAACGAAGACAAATGTGTTAGTTGAAAATGCCACAACGTTAGCCAATAGTTGGTTTAACTGAGGGTAAAAACATCAACATTCTGGAAGTTCTACACAGCACACAAAACAAACCGCCGAAATATACGGAGCTGACCCATTACGTCCAGGAGGTCATGAGGCATCTGAAGTTTTCACTTGCATGATTACAAAGGCTAAGACTAATTAAAAGTGGTTTTAAAATATAAGAGAGGGCGTATTCTGTGCCACATAACAAATCACGACACAGAAACAAACTTATTACAAATTAGGTACAGGGTCTATAATTTTAAATGTGTTTTGTCCAAATTAATTAATCCACTAACTCCATAGAAGAAGAGTTCATTCAGCCAGCCAAGAAATTCCTCGCCTGTTACAGAATCCGAATATCCGCTATCGTGATCACAGACATCGATAATCAGATTTCTATGCAACCTGTTGTGGTTTTCATAATTTAAGAACACAATTCCGGCTACTGGTCTGTACCTAGAGTCGCATTAATCAAGTTCACTCCCCCTACCCCATTTATCCAAACCCATTTTAATATTATCCTTCAATCTACACCTGGGTATTTCGAGTGATGCC
>NW_019059621.1:219126-258114 GCF_000696155.1 Zootermopsis nevadensis
TGAGGGTTTATGGGGGGGTTAAAGAGAAAAGGGCGGGAAATTTTTATTGATGATTCGTTCGTGTGTGTGTGTGTGTGTGCACAGAGAGATGGGTTACAAATCGCTTGCCTCGGCAGCGTTTACTGGAGCCAGACCAGCTGTTGCAGGAGGGTAGGGGGTGTATTCTTCTTCTGGTGCTGCCATACCAAGGGGTGGTTTGTTCCTTCGTAAACGGGGATTAGCCCGCCCAGCACCCAATATGATGTTAAGAAACAGAATTTGTTTTTAATATTGCGTTCAGCTCTGAGATGAAGTTGTTATTAACACAAGGTACTTGCAAAATTTCGGCCGGAAATAAACAGTATGTTCGATGATTCCATCTTCAGGACTGAGAATTGAGACAATATTCTTTCCGAAACATTAGCATCACGCACGGTCTCAAAATCGTCATGACAACCTCAGATCTCAGTGACAGACTGTTTGCTTGTTGCCTGGCACAGTCAGACATTCGCTCCGGTCTAGATCTCAGTGACAAACTGTTTGCTTGTTGTCTGGCACAGTCAGACATTCGCTCCGGTCTAATATCAAAATACTTAACATTTAAACAAAATAATTAAAACGCTTCGTACGTTCAGATAAACGGACATCAAAATGTATCCTCTGTCGGGTCCACGCTTAAAACCCAAATAGAATCAAAACAGACCGTGTCAGTTTTGACACTTGATTCAACGGCGAGACAGAAGATGACTCTCTTCTGGGATGTTGCGCGGTGTAGTCCGACGTTTCGTAAGTGCTTGCTGCCCCCATCATCAAGGTGACCGCCCTGATATTCAGACAAGTAGCAGAAATCAGTCTGACAAGGTGAGTGATTATGTTTAACGAAGGCCTGCTGACAACGGACTGAACGCTCTTCTTTTGTTTCCTGTGACGTCACGCTACTCCAGCTGTTGCCTGCAATAACCTCGCACCCCCGCGTGCCTGTGTGTGTGTGTGTGTGAGGGGTTAGAGAGACGGGGGTCAGCCAAGTCTGATCGTAATATTACCTCAAGCAGCGTGTCAGCACACGGGGAACTGGAACAGGTCAGACCGGGGATTGCCTGTTTCATTGTAGGTTTGAAATCTTCAGCAGTGAAGCCTTCGGAGCTTATGGGAGATGGCAGTGTGAAATGGAAGACAATTAGGAGAGAGAAAAAGCTCTAAGAAAATAGCAGAAAAACTGAAAGAGAGTACGAAGAAGGGAGTAAAGAAATGCGAACGGGAGAACAAGGAGATAATAATGGATTAATGATGGTAAATATATTAAAAGGAGAGCAGAGAAAACAAAGTGCAATTAGAGAATAAGAAAAATACGAATCGAAATAAAAGGAGAATTAAATATTGAGGAAGCGAACTTATGCCAAATGAACAGCAGCGAAGAACTGAACACAATGGAAATAAGTAAAATAATGGAGGATGGACAAAAAGGAATAAAAGATAACAAGACGTAAAAAGGAAACGACGAATAGGAATCAGATAAGTAGAATGAGAAGAAGAGAAAACCGGAGATTGAACAGAGAAATAAAATAACGTAATATGTAAAAAACTGAAACGAAGATATTTGAGGACAAAACACTACAAGTTGTAATAAATAGGAAGGCAAACTTTTGTAGTCTTCTACGGTAGACCATAGGGTTTCATGCCCCATAGGAAAGGAAATTTCATGAAAATATAGATAAATACACGCATAATATATAAAAGTGTAGCATTTTTTATTTATCCTTCGCAAACGTAATATGAAATCTGATGACGTGATATAAACATGAATGACAGCATTCATGTCTCTACCTTGACAAGAAAGAGGTAAAATCCTATCTATATAACTTGTGGTTTTTCCAAATACTTCCATTGAAAATGCTTCAGTAATGTTTTAAAAGCGCCTCCTCAACTCACAAACCGTACTCACTCTACCACATATGCATTTAGCTGATAAGTAGTCATTAAACAAATCTAGAAAGAATAAGAGGGTACCAAAAAGTATCAGCAAAGATAAAAGACTCGATGCCTTTAAATATTAGCAATATACGTGACGGAGAAGCGATTCCCAACTAAAATTCTGTACATGCCTTTGTTTCCTGTACTTTGTACATTTTCCTTTAATCTTAACTCCACTTCTCCCTTCTCCCGCATCGTGTGTCACAGGGAAAGCTTGACGTTTCGTAATAATTATTACTTGAAGATAGTTTCTTCAGTATAAATTTGGGTCCGGTATCATTATGCGTTTCTGCAGTAAGACACGTGACAGAAACTGGATCAAAATTTACGACTTGCAGCCTGCAGAATTCTCCGATATAAAAAAGGATGGCGTGGAAATGCGAGGAGAAAATGAGCTAAAGCTTTAAAATTACTCGGCGCTTGGGAAATGCTTTAACCTAAACCTAAAGACAGAGGCAATTTCCAGGGAGATCGCTCGGGGATGTTCACGTAACACGTGTTGTCTCCATACAAGCGAGCTCGGAATTTAGTTTGTCTGACCGCCGTACACCGACACTACCCTCAACTGGATGAACCCAGTCCACACCCTCACACGGACCTAATATTTATTTAAAATTAATTTTAACATAATCCTCCCATATGCGCTGAAACGTTTCCCAACCAAAATTCTTTACGCATTTCTCTAAAATCTTCCCATCTGCAGTGTAGCAAATAACTCCAATAGGACAGTGCGTGCAGAACACACCCGTCGCTTACCAGTAACTGACTCATTTCCCGGTAGTTCGCTCGCTACTGCTTCGGAATTTAGTCGTGGTGGGTTCCACGTTAAGTGGGACAATCTTTACACATATTTTGAGGTGCAATGAGAAATTAGACGAGAGGACTTCATTCTGTGCGCCGACACGCGCAGAATGTTGACAAACATTTTAAAAAGAAAGCTTACACAAACTGATAAGATGCAGATATCTTTCCTGAGACTGTACAACGTACAATAAAGAGCTCTAATTAGGAACTGAAGAACGGCAGAATAGAATTGAAAAGGAAACCAAAAATTGGGTAGGACGAAGGGGAGAAGAAAAAAGTATATTGCCAATACACACCCTCCTCTTCCGCTGCATGATTCGTATTGATTGCGCGACATTATTTCCTTACCTCCCTTTCCTCTCGTAGTTCAACCTCCCCCTCCTTGCACTGATATAAGCATGAACACCAAACAAACTTTCTTTTTACCTTTTTTAAAGAAAAAGAAACAACCTTTTCTTCTTAGCTTGTCGACGGGGATGGGGTTAGTGGAGATCCACGAGGGGTAAGACTGGGGCTGTCTGCTGTGTGAGCCCTACGTTACTTAGCTTCACGATATCTTCGTTCGACCCCATTCCAACCCCCCAACCCCTTAAAGTAAATCCTCACTGTAGCTATCTTTACAGTCGCCCCGAGCATGCATCTTTGGCAACACACCCTTGAGCCTCGTATCGGCCATCTTAATTACTTACCCCCACCCCTCCCCTTCCCTAATGAAGAGCTTATGAGAGAAAGGTCGCAAAAAACAACACCGAAAGGCAAGTTTGTCGTTAAGACGAGCTGAATACTTAACACTTTTAAAACACGTGAAAGAAAAACGTCACTCTTCTAGCACGGCGAGAATTAGTCTACTGAATCGATAAAATCCGCTTGAACACGTGCTCGTGGTATCAGGTATGGACAGTGAAACTTCGGCAGTATATTACAAGGCGCAGTGAGATTTTACATTAAAGCTGAAGTTGTTCTTCTGGGCAGACACGAGTCAATGAGATTTTAAAAATTACATTTAAAGCAATAACTAACAAAGCGACAGGGTCGCTAATTCCCCACAGATTCGGCTCGGATTTTACAATATACAGTAAAATCCCTCTAGCTGGACACCCCTATATCCTGGACACCCCTCTATATTGGACACTTTTAATTGGAACCGGCGAATATCCTATAATTTTACATATCCACAATACCCTATATCTTGGACACCTCTTTATCCTGGAACTTGGTCACCCCTTTTGTTTTAAGTTGGACAGGTGCATGCATGCATGCATGCAGCTTCAATGCTTTTATGGGAAACGTTTACAGTTAGTATTTTGTTGTTTTGAATTTCTGACTGATGAATGCCTTCTACCTGAGGATTAGCTTATGGTTGAGGGTGTGAGACATTGAACACATCATTGGAATCCAGTGAAAGTGTATAGTTATTCTTTTGTTGAACCCCTCACTGGAGTTTTAACTTTGTCAGTACAGTGCTTGCAACTGAGTTAAACAGTGTTAACAGAAATTGGAAAGGTATGCTTTCCCTCATAGTCAACCAGGAATGGTTTAAACTTTATTCCGATTGCTACGAAAATTAGAAAGGGAATGGACAAATTCCAAGATAAAAGCAAAAGGCAGTGTCTTGTGACGAAATTTTTACAAGAAATAAGTGACATCATATGTTGAGCTAATGCCGTAAGTACAATTAAAAAAATACATTCTGAACATTGCAACCATGAGAGTGGGTTTCAAAAGATTATTATTATTGTCATTAATTCTTAATTTGAGCAAGCCTACAGTAGTTAGATTATGTAAGTAACTAGATTACATTGTCGATAAACGTAAAGTATTGGTGTCCTTCCCTTTGAACTTCCAGGCAAGTTTAATTTAGTGAAAACACCGCATGTGACTAGCTCAATTTGTTTGCGCGCTACAATTTTTCAAAACCCCGAAGGGACTTTGTGGACACACTGTATTACTTTAAGGTCATTGCCATAAAAAACTCTTATGATCACGTTACAAATATATTTATCTATATGACAAACTGCGGTGATAATATCCACAGGAAGGTCATATATTTCTTTTATTCTACCTAATTTACAATTAGTAGCAAACAGTGCTCTTATTTTCTGGTCAAAATATTAGGTGTCGACATTCCGCTGTGTCTCTTTGTAATAAAGAATTGTCTTTTCGAATTTCTTCCAGTATTAGTCCGTGAGTCTCATAACAGTAGAAGCACTTAACGCTGTCAGCGGACGGCCGGGGTTTGATTGCTGATGAGGTAATTTGTCAATCGCCATCTTTATAACAGCCTTTTAGGCAGCAAAACTTCATTTATTTTCCAGGAATTGATTTCCTTTCTTTCATCGATTTCCCCTTCTTCGACAACAAGACTTGAGATTATTATACGTCTGTGTTTGAAAAAATTCAGCAACTTCAATTCCTTCTTTAAAAGTCGCACTGTCCTGTTGTTAATAAGCTGCCTGTTGTCATGTGCGTCTGATTTTCTGTTTCTTCTCGAAAACTTAGATCCACTCTGCAGATGCCTTTCACGTTGAGAAACCAATTACATTCCTCCCGTTCCCAAATGTGAATAAATAAATAAATAAATAAATAAATACAACACATTTAAAATATAAATTAAATTTTACGGAGATTCTATACTTTTTCATACATTTATGTTATACATCGTAATATCTGAAAACCACGAAGTTTTTAAGTCGTTATAGGGAATCGCCCTCTCGCGTGCCTGTACGAAGAGGTCCAGTTGCAAAAGGTCATACCCTGCACTGTTCACAGTGAGTACTTGAGGGCCATAAGATTAGCAACCCCCCCCCCCACACACACACACACACACACCAGCGCATTCTGTCGGCATAGCTACCGACCAGCAGCGGGAAGCACGACAATAAATCAAGAACGGGAGATTTAATTAAATCTTCCATTGAAGTTGCCATTTCAGGCGAGAAGAGAGCGGGTGGAGGGGTGAGGAAGATGCTGCAGGCAAGAATAAGAGAAACAGCGGCCAGAGAGAGGGGGCGGGGGGGCAGGATAGGTTTGTGTGAGCGATGAACAAGTGTCGCGTATGAATTCTGGATCTAGTAAAATGTGAGAGAATGTTTCTTTGTCTTGGAATTTCAGGAACTTTAAAAGTGTCCAATCCCTTCGCATTTATTATTTTTAATAGATTCCTCAACTGTTAAGATATCAATTATGCTTTATTGTAGGTAAAGATGACATCAGTCTCAAACTAACAGACAATTTTAGATTACATTTAGTGTTGAGGGCCTACACTAAAAGCTATTTTGAAATTCCACTCTGGTTGGAATTTCTGAATAAAACTGATTTTTAAATTAAGCTCAAATACAATTAGATCATTTTTATAGAAAACCTCAGAGAGTAAACAACTGACAGAACTTTTATTCGAAATTCTTTTCGATTAAAATGCAGTTCATATACAAACTTAAAACAAAACACATACACACTGCTTTGTGGTAGAATATTTATAACGAGGCGTAGGTTTCAGGTCACAAAGAACTCATCTGTAAATCGTGCGTACTTAATAACAAATACTGCTAAAAGGAATCATTTTGTGCAGCCCAGAATAAATTTACCTTCTTGGAACAGCTTTTCTTAAGGGCACTGTGTTGTTTCGTTCAGCAGTCCACCCAGCCGTGGCGCTACGTTCCAAGTATAGGAACTCATCTATCAGTTCGCCCTCAGGGTTTAATTAAATATTGCGATAACCCTCCCTAACTCGGCCTTCTGAAATTCTGCTGCTTGTCAAACATCATAACGTCAGAAGCTACTCCCCCCCCGGCCCCAGTAGTTCATGTGTAAATGTGCTTATGCAATCTCTTACGTGTGGAGCTACAGCCATCGTTCATAGATCGATATCGTTCAATATATTTTCTATGAGTTACTCTTATTTTATAAGGAAAGAGATCAACGTTATTACAACGTGTGTCTGTAACAGCTAACAACGTCTGGAGAGGCAGACATTCATAAAATTTATTAACAGCATCGAAAATGTTCTTGGTTTCGACTGTTTTCTCTTACAATTTCATCATGAAAAAGTCAGCTTGAGTCTTGAAGATGGATTTCTTGATTCTCGCTATTTAGGACTAAGAACAGGGGGGGTTGAGGGGCGTACTCCTGGCCACAAACCACCCCCTACAACTAGACGAAACATTACTCTAATTGCTGGACTGAGTCTGAACTACCCCTTCCATAACTTCGCAAGCTATTAAATAATACGACGCCCCCCGAGAGGAAGGGTTAAGACCTTGTAAACTATTCCTTCATAATACAAAGTTAGTACACTGCCTCTCTTGCTCCTGTAAATGGGATGGGGCCACTACACTAGGGGGTTGAAAAGTGAAGCTTTATTGCGTTCTCTCGTGTCCAGAGTTTTGACGCTCAACTTCCTCATGTATAAGGAAGAACCCTTTTGTTAGCAGAAAGATGGTCTGGAGATGTTAGGGGGTGGGATTGGATTATCCTACGTTCCCTTGAGGAAAGCCACAATTTAATAACATTGGAGGGTTAAGTTTTGTGGGGGGGGGGGGCTAAAGAAGAGCCCCTTAGGGTTAAGAGTGTGTGTGACGAAGACGAGGCTCCCATTCACTTCATCACTCTTCTTGACCCCCGCCAACCCTCTCTTTCTGCACTAACTCTCTGGCCTTTCAGCCAAGAAATATATTACTCTCGAAACACTGCTAAGTCCAGGCCGTTGTTTAATTACTGAGGGAGTTATGTGTTACAGCATTTGGGGGGTGGCTCTACTTGGGGAAGACGCGGGGGTTGCAGAAACCAGGCCAACATCCCTTCTAATTCCTCTTCAGCTTTGTTTTGTTCTTCACATCCTTACCTTACTCTTAAACAACTCATTATCTTAACTGTCTCATTCCCATCACAACGTTCCTCTCTTCTACTTTAATCTCTATCTCACCCTTCACTCGATTTTCTGTGTCACTATGTTGGTTTAGTATATTTTAACTCAGTTCACTTCGGTTTAGCTCGGTATAGATCGGCTTAGTTCCGTTTAATTCAGAACAGTTAACTGAAATGTTTACGACCATGCTGATTTGTCTCCGGGTTACATAGATTCATAAATTATTGACCAACTGAGAGTGTAAACGTCTCAAAGAAGACGCTGAACCATGCAGATGGCTGTCTTCAGATCTGTTCAATAGAACCAGGTTCGTAGTTAATACTTACACAGAGTTTTATTTGTATTTATTATCTCTGTCCGTTCGTTTCTTCGCCTGTTGCGTATTTCCCGTGCAAGGGACATCACACGTCGTATTTCTCCCGAACCCATCCGTCGCTGACAGCATCCTTGATCAACACGGTCACGGGTGGCGAATCTCAGTGATCAGGAAGGGTACATTCAGGTTGATGGCTCGTCCGAGCAACAACCAGCTTGAACCCTCCAGCAAGTGAGGGTAATTCGCATAATAATTGCCAAGCTGCGTTTACCAACACAATCCCCCCGACTTAGAATGTTCTTGTAAGACGCTTGCGAGCAAAGAGCTAGCGAGATGTGTGAAGGAGACCTTCTAAGAGAATGGCTTAGTACTTAATATACATTAATCCTGTGCGACTTGGTAAGGACCTCATGGGGATCAGGTAACTGCTAAGTGCACTCTAAGCCGGTCGCTGCAGGACTTCACGCAACAATGGAATATTTCCACCTCCCCCCCCCCCCAGACCCCACCAAAAACACACTTACTTCAAGTCCAAATACAGGATACATAAAACATTTTGTCTCCTACATGAATTGATTCTATAGCACACGGCACAAGGTCTTCTTGAGTAAATGTTAGTTATTACCCTGCGGTCCCATCCTCAGCCAGCTCAATCCACTCCACACCCTTAATCCATATATCTCTGATTAATCTTTATATTATTATCCATTCTACACGTACGTCCCCCCCCAATCGACTTTTTTCTTTGTAACAAAAACACAAGGCAAAATCATGGGCTATAATATAAATATTTCTGATTAAAGTATCTGAAAATGTAGCAAAGATTTAGTACAGTATTATTTTTTAAAAATCGACAAATAACACGAGCAGTCAAGATGTGCCCCATTCAATCTACAGCAAAAATAGTTTCTAAACACGCTGTTTGCGTTTCGTAGCCAAAGGGGGAAATGAATTTCTAATTTTCACGCCTCTAACATTCTAGGACACTAATATGTAGCAAAGAATTCACAATGCAAAAAATTAGTACACACTGTTATTGACAAAGTTAATAAACTGAAAAGTTATTACACTTCACACATTAATTCTTTGACAGTAGTACCCTAAGATGTAGGCTACCTCTAAAACAAAGCTCGTCATCGGACACGGTTGAAATAAAATTATATTCCAGTCTCCCAACCTGTCTTAGGTTAAAATATTCCCTTTAGCACTCTGTCAACCTCAACCTACTGTCCTCCTTGAAAGTGGTACTCAAGTTTCACAATGATACAAATAAAAAAGTCACAATTCTAAATCTCCCACAAACAATTACTGGCCTGTCCTGAATGTTACTATGAAATTCAGTTTAATGCCTTTAAAGTTGCTGTGCTATATATCAGAAAAATATAAAGTCCTCATTTATGTACCAAGTTTCAAAACTAGTAAGCCCCACAGACGACTAAGCGTCAGGTCTTGGTGAATATATTCCATGCAGTTTCTTTGTAAAATATCAGAAAAGTCCAACAGCTAACTCTGATTTTGTATCGACTCTTTGTTGAAAATCATACCACCTCCTCTTCAAAATTCCCTCAGAAGTAACCAGCCCCTTACTTAAGCTAATGGCTTGCCCACATACATACACCCCCTTCTTCCCTTTCAAGACCCACCCCTTTCCAACCCTTCTTTGTATATCTACTGTACACAAGCTTGGATCTTGAAGGAACCAAATTTCCCTCTGTAGCGCTAATAATTTCCATATAATTTCCCTTTAATAATCTGGATAGAGTGGCTACCAACTCAAAGCCTTAGCTGGTTTGGTGGATGGATAGGGCACACTCCAATTGTGTCGGCAAATCTCAAGGCACCAAAGTGAAGCGGGGATTAGAAGCTCTGTAGCAGAGTAAGAGTGTCTTAAGAGCCAATGAGACTTAGTTTTACTTTGTGAGTGCATGCATGTTTGTTCATACACTCTGATTAAGACATATTCAAGCCCTGTTCAAGTACATGGGACGGGGTGTTATTTCTATATATATATAGTTCCCCGTTGCTATTTCAGATCACAAAGAATAAACACCGTTCCTATTTCTAACCTATCGTAATTAATATATTCGGTAATTATTTCTGCAGAATTTTAATAAAATAATGTGCTTGTCTGTTTAAATTTCTCTCCCAATATTTGGTTAATGTGTTTCAAGTTGATGATAATCGTTGTTTCGGAAGTTGAGCGGTGTAAGCTGGTAGAAGTTCAGACGTTCTTCCTGGCTTTTGTCTTTATGATGGAGGCAGCAAGCACGCCTGAAACGTCGGTAAACTTCTACCAGACTACTCGGCGCAACATCCTAGAAGACAGCCATCTTCATACTCGCCGCCATGAGAACGTGAAATCTCAGGTCGACTCTAGCGCACTTTTTATTTGCTACGGTCAACAAGCTAAGCACATCAAAACCGGAACTGACCTACATTTTCCTAATGAAATTTCCTTCATAACTAATGCAATGGTTATATCGCCACGAGAGGCTTCCGGGGTGAGGGGGAGGGGGTGAAGTAAGACATCGTGAGCTATAATCACTTAGAATATTCATATCTGTTTGCTGAAATCAGCGCCGGCATCAACGCTACACTGTAACGTCTTTCTTGAATAATTTTACATAAGCGGCAAGCAAGTATAGATAAAATCAAAAGTGGCACAAGTGCATAAATTTGTTTATTAATTCTTAAGTTATAAACAGCGCTGTCATATTTCTAGATGACTTTAAATCACGGAATTTCTGAAGTGACTGAGTAAAAAGGAAAACAGATTCCTATACAGTTTCTCTAAAATATTCAGAAAATAGACGATGAATCAATTAATTTGACAAGTATATATACATATATATATATATAATGAAAACGGCATTTTATTACAAAAAATTTTACTAGCAGAACTGGCATGGAACCTGTAAACTGCGAAAAGCAAAAATTTTTCCTACTTATTGAATACGAAGTCACACAAACTTCATCTCTTCTGATTTTATTCAATACTTCACTATTTTCTCTCCGTTTTAAAATTGTCATTCACGGGATTTTTTCCGTAGTCTTCGAGAGACCCTGCTTCGATACGGAAATTGAAACTTATTTTCTCGGGACAGTGGCTTTTAGTTCATTCTGCCGGTCACACTGCGTCTGTAATGGCAGTCCATTTAACGTAAAGAAGTTTTCTGAAAGAAGCCTGTAACAAGTAGAATATTTTTAAAAAGAGACGCGCGCTTTCGTTTCGAAGTAGCTGCTGCCAGACGCAGCCGCTAGGGGTTGGAATGGAGGGGTAGAAGCAACAGAGAAATACAAGCGTGGCGGGGGTGGAAAAGGAGAAAAGAGCAACCAAAATGTAAGAGGAAAAGGAAACTCAACTCTAGCTCGACCTAAAGAGGTATCGATTGCATCTTACTTCTAACGACGAGCGCAGTACTTGACTTAAGCGAGAATCAAATTGCAGTAGAGTAAATGGAATCGAAGTCTGGAATTCCACGCTAATTGGGTGAACTTTTTATAGAAATTCAATAAAATAACTATAACAACGCTATTGGGGACTAAGCTATGAGTTTGGAAGGCAGATCAAGCTGAAACGTGAAACAAATGGAAGAATTTACGAGATGGAGAAACTTGAAACAAATGGAAGAATTTACGAGATGGCGACATAATGAAACCTTGGAACACATTTTTCGTGAAATCCTACAAAGTTTACTCTTAGAATTTTATCGAAATACAGCGAAAATACTACGTTGGTCTATGCTGTGTAATACATACGATGTCATTACCTTTGCGACAAGTGATTTTGATTTACAAAAAAATTAGATATGTACAAATTAGAAATAAAATGTGGAACGTATGTACACTCAAAATACCTTACAACTCGTTTTGGTTTTATAAGCCGAGGAACATAATATAAAACGCTGAGATCTGAGGTTCTCACAGCGAAGAAGTCGAAGGTAGTTGTCTTTTGTGATGTAGTGAGATACAGATCGACATTTCATATGAGCTTATCGCCTTCATCATCAGGTTCCATCACCCTAAGATGGAAGCAGTAAGATTCTTTAAAACGTCGGTCATCATCTACCATGCTACATGATGTTACATCGCAGAAGTCAGCCATCTTCACAATTTGAATCACTTCTAATATTAACAATTTTGCATTTCAGTTTATGTTATTAGCCATTGGTTTACGCTGGGAAATCCGGTTTATTGAGAATACTCACCAAATGATGGAACCACTAGTGAAATCGTATGAGCCAAGTGGGTCTCTGTATGCGGTTAGCTAACCCTGGCTTCTTACTTTGTATTTATTAAGCAGAACACAGTTAACAGCGAAGGTGTGAATGTACGCCTCTAGCAGGTACTTCGATTTCTCGATCCATTCTACGGGTCACAGAACATGAAACTGACTTAGTGGGAATTAGAAGTTTGGCGGGCGGGCGGTGCCTACTGTACTATGCCATTAAAATAGCGCACTCTTATCGCAGCTAAGGGCAATAAACCAAGTTCAAAATAATGGGTTTTCAAACCAGAATTCCACAAGCCAGCTTCCAATGAACACGGTGTACGGGCTTATCATTTCATTACCGCCTCATACCTTCTGCATACAAACATTTTCAAACTAACACCTTTTTACGTGGGGAGTTGGGGGAAAAAGGGCCAGTTTAAAGCAGGAAAATGTCATTTTTGTGTGGCTATAAATAAGACAAAACATCGGTTTTGGGTTTTTAGAGGAACGAAGCTGCACATCAAAAGTCTATTATAACCAGCAAAGTCAATTTCAATATACGTACATGGGTAGTGCCGAAAGGAGGGGAGAGCGGCGAGCCTGATATGTTGAAAATATTACAAAATTTTTACGGAGAGGGTGTGGGAAAAGATATAAGCTGGAGTAGCACGAATAATATTTCGTATCAAGTGGAAAGTGCATTAAAAAGCTTTCACGAATAGCATTCTGGTACTCGCAGATAGAAAACAGAAAATGGTAGAAATGGATACAGGGGTGAAAGGGGTAACAAAAGAAAAACGTGTAACTCAACTACGTCATTTCCTCTGGCGTGATCCTTGCCAAACCGGACGGCAAACAATTGAATGCAACGTATGGCATCAACAAACCCAACGTAAAATCTGGACCCTTGAAATATTACGTTTATATTTGCGTTTAAGTGCAAAAATGGAACTAGTACAGTTCAGATACGAGAAACTTTGTAGCAACGTCTCTGTTCTCATGACTTCTGGTTACTTTTTTAACAGCAAGCTGTGGCTTACGCTTGTCTCGAGCGTCACAAAGCTAACAACGCCCGGCTGGCTGAAGCTGGCTAACGACGCATTTCATCTGTTCGGCTCTGCTTTGTTCCAGTGCATGGAGTACAAATTAACAAATAAATTAATAAAGAGGACTTTTTATTTTAACTTTATCAGTGTTAGCAGGGCTGACACTGTTAACACAGAAGTTCCGCCCCTTCCCCATGTCTGTTAGGGTTAAATACTTATCTGTGCACTTAATTTGTATGGATAACAAAATGTTTTATTCAATGTTATGAGTAATTTAATTTTGTCTGTGATTTAATGGATTTTCGCCTCACTTTAAACTGTCGTAAGAGATGCTTTGATAAGGAAATTGCTGAGAGACGACATCATGCAGACTTATTTGCCCTCTGCATCCTTCCTGTATATTCGCCGCAGCGCGGACCAGACATTCACGTTACGTCATCAAAAAATAACAAACGAAAGACGAACAAAGCGTGGAGAAAGAACAGAACCTAATTTCCGCCTCTCTCATAACACCCTTCCACCTCCCCCCTCTACAAAGCGCACGTTGTCCAATCTGAAAGATTTGTTTCGAATTCCGGATGTTATATATTTACTCTGCGTAGCTGTCTTTTGCTTTCAGGCTGATGGCGTCGGTGTTAGACAGTAAAAGAAGAGACAAACTATTGGTGCAGAAGATCACCACTACGATCATCACCTCACAGTTCCAAAGTTTTTTATCTTGTTAAGATTTCAGGTTCTCACGGGGGGCGAATGTGATGATGTCTGTCTACAAGGGTGTTGCGCCCTCTTGTCTGACCGATAATCACCCTGATGATGGATGCAGCAATGACCTCTGAAACGTTGGTAAACTTCTACCAGATTACATGGCGATATAACCCAGAAGACAGCCATCTTCGTTCATATTATTACTCTAATTTTCTATTCTTACTCCTCCTGTCTCATGTTCCTACTTATCCCTTCAAGTTCTCTTGAAATCTTCTTTGTCTTTTACTCTTTATTCTTCTACTTCTCCACACTTTCTCTCCTTTCTCCGTCTCTTCCTCTTTGCGCCTTTGCATCACACATGGATCAGTAGCACTGAGGCCGTTCTGCTATTGTCCATTTATGAGAGTTTCACAGGGCAGAGCGATTTTAAACACATAACATTAAAAAATGGTTTAACGTGAAACCCATCGATGTGATGGCAAGCAAAACAAATGCAACATGGAGAAACGTGTGTACTTAGGCTATGGAATGTGGCCTCTGACCGTCTGGGGGACAGCGAGTAGTCGAACAGGGGGAAACTCAAGCCTAATTACTTTTCTATTTACATTTAAAATTACACCATAGCTACTACCTTACTGTGTATGGCACAGGGCGACCAAAAAGCCACTTCACCGAACAACTTCAAAGAGTTTCAGGAAATAAAAATAGACAGCTGATTAAGCCCAGATTCATTTGAATAGACTAATCGATGGTTTAAAACAATTATTTAGTCATAAATCCAAAAGGATTACAAAACTAACAACAGAAGAGGTGAAAATAATTTTTTAATTAATAGCATTATTTCATTTATATAACGCCATTTATGTTTTAATACTTCACTTGAGAATCAATATGAATATGCAGATTTGCATGTACAGAATTATAATAAACTAGACAAATACACACATCAGAACTGACGCTTAGTGAATTAGCGAATCCGGTGTAGGTGATAAAAATAGCGACATTTAACTTAGTGGCACTGTCGACAGCGGTGACAATCGGCCACCAACGTTGCTGCCATGTATATGTGTCTTTTTAACACTCTGTATATAATTTTGATACTATCATAACATATACAAATATTCAATAGGAAAAATCACAAAAATATCAGCAACAATATTTTGTCTTCTAGACAAGTTTTTACCAAGGCAACTTACGTTTTTAAAATACGATTTCTAACCATCACACAACTATTCTCCGACTGTGGTTTTGTTTAATGTTCATAATATCAAATAATTTTGCAAACAGTTATTTAAACAAACAAACAAACACACACACACTGATATCAGACAACACTCCTTGGGGTTGTTCTGAGGCACCCTGTGCGGCGGTCGGCTTAGCAAAGCAAGGCAGGCCCGGGATCTCTCCCTCTCTCTCTCACTACCTGCTGAAGGCAGACCACCAGTTGACAGCCTCGTAATTAATTTCAAAGGCTGCTGAAAATTGAGGAAACTCATTAAAACTAGTGCCTACTGTACCAGTAGCTGCAGACAAAGCAACGGGACATGAGGGAGGAGACGTTCTTTAAAAAATTGAAACAAATTCCGCGCAGCAATTTAAAACATATTTAGCACAGCAAGAATAGTTTTCTAGGAATACTGCGATTCATAGGGGTTCCGAAGTTGTACTCGATCATTGTATAATTACTGTCGCCAGTGCCAAATTTGGCACCGACCGAGACTTGTATGGACACCAGTAATTATAGGTTTTACCTGTGTTAACATCTGCAGAAACTTTAAAATTATCTGTGGAAGATGATTTTATGCTGTCAACCTACTTTTTCTCTCCGTGGTCTAGGCAACACGGGGGCTTCCCCGGTTTCTCCGTGGCATCCCAACAATTACTCCATTCACACACAGAAGAAGGCAATGGCAAACCACTTTTGGATCATCTGCCAAGAACGTATATGAACAGGTCCCAGTCCGAGAAAAGGATGGAAGGATCCTGTTCATATGGACCTGTCGTCAGACAGAACACTAAATAAATAAATAAAAACCGCGCTTTAGTGACTAGTTTCATCCGTGAATTACATAAATAACTCCAAGAAAGAAAGTTGAAAAAAGGACACAAAAAGACACACACACATAATCTGGTAATCAAATACGCCTAATTTATTTTCAAAGATAGGCAAAGAAACTAAGAACTAACAAGCCACATGCTCAAGAACTGAAGCAGTGCGCTGCAAACAGTCTGCGGACCACATGTTGCAAATCACATCAATTATCTATTCTCATCTCTCTTAGTGATAGAAAGTACTGAATGCTGGAGAAAGCTGTACTCATTTGTTTCCTCTCAGTAAACAAACAAGTGATATTTTCAGTTCCATTAAGGGGGCCACTTTGTTAGGGCAAGGGGTTTTGAAACAGGCGATAGCCTTAACTACAAAGTTTTGCGGGTGTATGGGGTCCCTCTATTTATGATCTATGTTCGCACTGGACCATCCAGTTTCTTCCGTAGTAAGTCACCTACAGCACGCGGTTCGAATCTCAAGTTACACTTCAATCATTGTAGAAGGAAAGCTTCACTTCAGTGACTTCATAGGCGACGTTCTTGAATGGAGAAATTTGAAGAGAATTCCAGATTCGAGACGAATAAGCTGTTATGTTCGCAAACGAAGAACTGGCGACCCTTGGCATACGCCGTAGTGACTCTGTTTTTGTTAATTGCAATGCAACTGAAGTGACTTCGGTCTAGCGCGCATAAGGTTTTGGACAAATGTAACACATAATTGGGGTGCAGATACGAGTTAATTTTACCTGTTCATGTGGAGGACCCGCGATTGGCAGACGACCCCCTGTCGAAGGGGTTTTGCTAAGTGCACAAATTATAAATCTCTTTTTTTTCCGTAAATTTTTAATTCTAAATTTGTAAAAGTCTAAGGGGCTTATCCATGAAAGGTAAAGTATAAATGTAAATTATGCATCTTCCATTTCTGACAGTAGCAGTGTAATGTAAGGGGCATGGATTTTAGTCGAGCCTATGAAAATTCAACTGTTGTAAAGAAAACGCTTTCTGTTAAAATATGAAACATGGGTTGATACAACGAGTTGTTATAGGAGCCTGGGGAGTGTCCGTGTACATGAACCAATCCTCCTCCCCCCTTCCTTAAACACGCCTTTCCTTTGCTGCCGAAGTAAAAACACTTTACATAAATAATGCATTTCAAATCTCGGAGGCTGTCGAACTAACTCATCTCCCACATATCGCTTCCCGAAGCGGCGGCTGCATCACGGGGAAACAGCACAGAGAACATCTTCGTCCAAGTACTTAGGGGTGAACAAAGTCTCGGGGTGACAGGAATAAATAGGGCCACATCTGGAATACTATCAACACTCAACAGGAATGCAGTCCGTTCGACCAAGAAAGTCGGATTCTTCTTCGGAATCTGACAGTCGTTTAGCTTGTCAGGAAATCTTTTCCTTTTATGAAGACTAATGGTACTTTATTGCCACGGTGGTCTAGCGGTTAGAACGCTGGCTTTGTAATCCTGGGGTCTCGGGTTCGATTCCCGGCGGTGCCCGCATTTATAACTTGTGTTGGGCAAGGCCGTGGTCTAGGCAACACGGAGTGTTCCTCCGGGGCTTCCCCGGTTTCTCCGTGGCATCCCAACAATTACTCCATTCACACACAGAAGAAGGCAATGGCAAACCACTTCTGGATCATCTGCCAAGAACGTATATGAACAGGTCCCAGTCCGAGAAAAGGATGGAAGGATCCTGGTCATATGGACCTGTCGTCAGACAGAACACTACAAATAAAAAAAAATAATGGTACTTCACGGCATACACAGGACTCAACACTCGGCCGTGTCGTATGCCGGTTAGAGACACTTCACAAATACGTATCTACTTCTTGAAGATCCACCTTAATATTATCACCCCATCTACATTTACAGACCCAAAATTGGTTATCTTCCTTGGAGGTATCGCAGTGTTATATATTATGAATCCCTCATTTATACCACGCGTGCTTTAAGAGCTACCCATGGGCTCCGACTACGTGGATGTCATGCGGAATGAGCAGCCATCGAACGACTTCAGGAGTACTGAGGACCTCCTGAATTTCCCTTACCTTCAATTTAAGTTTCAAAACCATTTGTATATATTTATTTAAATCAAAATAAGTACTCACTTCGGGCTCAGAAAAATGTTTTGTGGAGTGTTCATAATTTTCCATAAAAATACTCACCTCCGTATTTTTAACAGCCAGGTTGAGTTGTAAGCTCTCAACACATGCGCCCTGTATGTCGACTATTATCATAATTATTGTATTATTATTATTATTATTATTATTATTATTATTATCCTATATTATTTATAAAGTTATGTATTTATTTAAATTTCATCGCGTTTCGCAGCAAACTCCCCAGGCGAAACTGCCCACTTACATCATCGGAGTATATTTTTAACAATATTCTGTAAACATCTTTCATAACTGCGTACATTTAATTGCTATGATGTTCAGTTCATACTCTCACAGTGAAATCACGGAGGTGGGACTGGAGGTAAAGTTCCACACATTTTTAATTTTATTAGGTTAATAATATGGATAAAGAGGCCTACTACTCGTCTTAGTCTCTCAAATGTTTATTCTATTATAATTGAATTCTTGCTTATTAAACGGCTATTTTCAGTTAGTTATTTCAAATACCATAGAGTGCTGGACAGACTGTTAATGATGAAGTGAAGAATTTACAGAAGGAAACAAATATACCTAGTGGGCTATTTTTTGAGTAATTCTTTTGGAATATTTCTGAAGAAACTGAGGAAAATCTTTTGGTTACGTTCCTCCAAAAACGTTGATAACAGCCTACAAGAAAACACATCCCGCATATGAAGGATGGTTGATGAATGCACTGATCAAGCCGTCGCTGACACACGACAAGCTTCCCGAGCTTGGGACTTGGGCGCGGTATAACTTCATGACATAACAAAATCAACTTATTACGACATGCTACACAGAGAATCAGCCTTTGAAGGCGTTTCTTGAACACGGTAAAGAATATTAGGAATCCACAGAATTTTCTTACTAGCTGAGGGCAATATCTACTTCTCAAGAACGACTCTGGTCCACGGAGATAGTTAGTTTGTCAGTTAGTTAAGTGCTGGTTGTACCGACGTAACCGACAGGCACAACTGATATTTGCGGTGGTGCCACGACTAGTCGGGGCAAGACTCGAGAGGAGAGTTGAACAACCCTCTCCTTCCTATTCACGAATATAATCACTCTTTCAGCTTAATACTCACACATTTTCATAATAATGGCACCTAATTCCATCACAGACACAATCCACATAGGAAGGCAGGGTATAAGTAAAGAGGGTTGCAAGATGTTGGTATAAGAACCCAGCCCTTCGGTAAGGGGGTAGTATCCTCTACTCGCTCAACTAAGTTTGAACGTTGCCATTAATTAGTGCTATTGTTCTACTGAGAATTCAGATAATGAGGCAGGGGTGTGGGGGCGGGTATTTAGCGGGAGGGCAGCTCTGTCTTCCCTCATCCCAAAGTCTAGAAGATATTTAGCAAGTGAAGGAGGTATGGTGATAGCACTGGTGGAGTGAGGAGAGAATGTTTAGGGTTAGACCGTCTTGGGTGAAGTTTGAACTAATTAGAACAAGACTCAACCCCTCACCTACCCTCTGCACACGCCCTCAACCAGACTTAAGAGCCAAGGTGTGGTAAAGGGAAAAGGGGAATGGTTTCTTATTTAACCTCCCCAAAAACCCTTTTTGCTTTTTATTGATATAATAAAAGGGTTGCAATTGAATACTGATGGAGGGAGAACGGCGAGCTGCTGACTTGAGTGATATTCGCATTCCCCATGCGATTTCCATTACAAATGCTCAGGTTGGTATCCATGATTGCAATGAGTTGGGGAGCTTGCCTCCCCCTTCACTTGTTCCACTTTTGATACTTACAGCGGTAGTCACATATTTCAGGGCATCTTTTGCGAACTTGCAAATACCTTATCATCAGCAGTAGACTCCTACTTGAGTCGTCAGGAATCGCGCAACTAGTCGGAGACATTCGTCTCTTTTATTGAAACCCAAACTTTCAGTAGCTGTTTCGTTCACAAGAGCCTGCCACCTGAACCAAGTTAATCCCATCCGCATTTAGCCATATTTATTTAAAACACATTTTAATAATATCTTCAATCTAAGCCTACGTCTCCAAGTGGTTTATATACGTAATGTATAAGGTATATACACTGCTTTTAATTTAAATGTAGCGGCAAGGTTAGAACGCTGGCCTTGTAATCCTGGGGTCTCGGGTTCGATTCCCGGCGGTGCCCGAATTTTTAACTTGTGTTGGGCAAGGCCGTGGTCTAGGCAACACGGAGTTTTCCTCCGGGGGCTTCCCCTGTTTCTCCGTGGCACTCCATTCACACACAGAAGAAGGCAATGGCAAACCACTTCTGGATCATCTGCCAAGAACGTATAAGAACAGGTCCCGGTCCGAGAAAAGGATGGAAGGATCCTGTTCATAAGGACCTGTCGTCAGACAGAACACTAAATAATAATGAACAGATATAGTAGTTTCTATTGTTGACAACCTGTGATAAATTTCGTCAAAATCGGTTTAGTCAGAGGTGAGATGTTTAATGCAGACACTCCAAGAGAAAAACTGACAGGCAGACAAATGAACGGAATATAACAGAGACATAATACTTTTTTCGAACGCCCTTAAAATAAACGTAACAGCAGTGCCAATTATTTTAAAAAAAAAAGTCTTTTCGAGTAAGGAATGGGCAAGTGTTATTTGCGCTGCTAAAATAATTTTGCAATTAATTTCTTGTATAAGAACTATTTTTAATACTGCGCTCGTGTCTAATTTTAGAGGGTAAAATATTCACAATAAACCACCGAATACGAGACTCGGACGTTGTAAGCTAGGCTGCACTAGAGGTCAGTTGGAAACAAGAGGACATGCAATTTACAGTCTCTCTCTCTCTCTCTCTCTCTCTCTCTCTCTCTGTTCTTACTGCCTTGGCGGCAGCCAGCGAGCGTTATGTATTACCACCACAGCAGAACACGTATATCACGATGTTCCTGCTCCTGAATATGGCTGCTAGGAGAGGCAGATTTCAACACTTAGGCTCCATGTTGGCTGCTTGTTGAAAGGAGCCTATGTATTTTGAAGTAATAGAGAGACTGTATACAAGGAAGACGTCATAAGTTGACAAGAGTTATTGCTTCCGGTTGGATCTGAATTTCGAATTCGTAAAAAAATATTTTGAAAAGAAACATGATAAATGTAATTCAAAATGCTAATAGTTAATCTAATTTCATTGAACGTTTCTTATGGAAACTAGGATCTACAAAAAATTACAAAACCTGCTTAAGGTTAAGTGGGTTTAAACTTCGAATATGTGGGTAAATTTATAAGAAGAAACAGAAGACTTGATGTTAAAAATAGTGAAAACGTTTACTTATCTAGATTTCAGTGTTGTTGAAGGTGATTTTATCGCATCAGGCACAAATCAAGAATGCTTGAAATTCGATTAGATTAAAGTATTATACAACAGTAAGCAGAATTCCAGGCTTTGTTGCTAATAAATCCTTTGAAGACGCAGCAAAGTTGAAATGTCTGGGAACAAAATTAATACATCACAATTGCATTCGCGAGGAAATTAAGGACAGTCTAAATTCATAGATTGCTAGCTACCACGCAGTTTTAAATCATTTGTCTTACCGTCCCCTGTCTAAAAAAAAGCACAAAATTATAATTTTACCATATTTATGTGGGTTTAAAACCTGGTCTCACGCGTTAAGGAAAAAAAATTCAGGTTGAGAGCTTCTTTGAACATGGCAAGTTCAGCATATCAGTAAAGTCCGAATGGGCATACTTAGCAAAGTGTACGAAAAGAAGGACTCTTGAAGATACAGGAAGATCCTCTCATTGACAAGTCTTTACAAAACAGTGAAGTCTCTTTGATACAGATTCGAACCAAATACTTCACCCGCAGAAGACAGACAAGTGTCACTGAGCTAAAGTACACTCACGTGAGCCACAAACCGACAGCCACGCCATAAAGGCCTACATTATTACGACTGGTGTCTATTTGTGAATAATGGAGGCCGCGAGAAGTTTTGAAAACATCTCCTACCTCTCTCTCTCTCTCTCTCTGCAGTAAAATGAGTGGCCAAGTTCCCCTTTTAAAGGCTTGCTCACTTTTTTATAAAGAACAGACAGACGGACGGACGGACGGACGGACGGAAGAAGAAACACTTTGAAGCACTCCACTCGTTATCAGAATGCTAATAATGGCTGAATGCCACAGCTCTTACGTAGCATAAATATTTTACACCAATATGGACCTTAATTTTTTCATATGCTTTTAGATCTAAAAGTTTTCACTGAAAACTTTTCTTCCTCTTCCTACTTACTTTCAGTATTTTTTTTCCCATCTCTGTCTTATTTCCCTTCAAAACTTAACATAGTCCAGAAAGCAAGTTGAGGGTGAAAGTCAAGGTACCTTAATTCATTTTATAACCTACTCCTCTTCTAAGCTTCTGCTATGAAAACTTCTTTTAAAAAAATACCTTTAAGTTGCTCTGTTTCCTCATTCCTTCCTGTTTTTTTTTTTTTTTAAATCCTCGTGGGACCGTTCATTCCCTCTTCCAGCGTCCCCTCTGCCTCACCCCCTTTCATTCGAGACATTTAGCTGCTCTGAGTCCCGCTGTCTGTCTTAGTTCTTCAATTCGTTTGCTTCATTTTTCTTCTTCTTCTTCCATCCAAGACGTAATTTGAAAAATCACCGTCACGTTAGCTATCTTACGATTTCACCCCTATAGCCTCAATCCTCCCTCCCTCATCCTCTCCACGCCCCCGGTCACAAAGTACAGTCCTAGGCGCTCCAATTTCTGATAACAGCTAAGTTGTTCCATTGTAATGGCCATGTTAACTTTGTTTTACCTTTAAATTAGCTAAGAATATGAACGCTTTCGGAAGTAGCTTATTTAGAATTTCCCTTCAGAGAAACTTGAGACATATCAGTTTTCAAAGGAAATGTATTTTATTACATTCTTCTCCATTTATCATGGATTAGGCAATTTAACACAGGGTTGAGAAAAGTACGGTCAGAGAAAACTTTAGGTGTTTAGGTACGATTAACTATTTCTGCTACCTTACACACAGCGCACAAAATAAACCATAACAGAAAAGTTAAAAAAAAGGCGATATTTTTAACAGAATGAAAGTTCGAATGCATTTACTATCTTCATTTACAGCATCTACATACAAACAGCTGATGCCAGGGTAAACTATTGTAAATCCTAAGCGTTCGTGATACGAGAAATAATTTCCGGAAAGTTTATTACAGATCACACTTCCTAGTTTCTAAAAAAGATACACATTCATATAATTATAAAAATTTTACACGTAAACATGGGTTAATCGATAGTTTTACTAAATTACAGCTGCACCAGTAATACTTCAGGACACATAAGGGTCAAATATAGGATCAGTGCATGTACGTGACACCTTTTGAAGACAAACAAGACATTACGATGTCGATGTTGGTCTTCTGGGTTGTGACTTTTGGGCAGATATCAACATTTCGGTGTAACATACTGCTTAAATCTTCAGCAATTTTGTTTTCCCGAGACTTCGTCTACCCACAAAATCCACACGAGTTAAAACCCAGAAAACCAATATCGATAACTTCTTGGCCAGATGAATAAGTATCGATTGAAAACGTTCTGCGCTATAGCTAGCAATTTATCGATTCAAAACGTTCTGCGCTATAGCTAGCAATTGGTTCACACTACGAGCAAAAACAAAATATTTTGTCTACCTAACGACGGTCATTTGGCTCGGAGCTAGAAAGTAGATGAACGATGCTGGAGGCCTGGTTACGTTATTTCTGCTGGTACAGTCTACTTCCTGGTCTATCAACACGCACAACTTTGTCCAATACAAATGTATGAGTCTCTAATAAATTGACAGCGACAGCCAATAACGAACTCGCCGATTAGCACATTTTGTTATAACTTAGGACACTTTTAGTATTATACTAAAGTTAAGTTAAAACAAGTTACTACGTTTCCGCGCGACTATGACAAAAATGACACCTGTGCCGTCAAACTGCCTCAATAGCTCTGATACAGACTGTACCAAACACTAAAAAAAACAGTAGCAGCAGGTTTAAAAAAACATTTAGAACTGATGGTTGATGTGACCTACCCCCCACCCCGATCTCCCAGGGGAGCTGGAAGGCTTCCTTCACGGTGACGAGAGGACAACTAGAATCAAAGTAGCTGCTAGTCGCATGTAATTAAATCTGTCCTATAGTAAGGCTTGTGACTGACGCACGAGAATTCAAACCCAGTCAGGATAATGAAAAACAATTTTTCAGCAGAAAAGTAGAAGAGAGTTTAAAAAGGGGGGGGGAGTTGGAGAGAGAAAAAGAGACAGAACGATTTTGAAAAGAATGAGGGTGTAGAACGAGGAGGTTGGAAAACCATCACACCACGTCGATGCAACCCTCTTTAATTATTACCATCCTATAAACGCAGAATGAGACAAAAGACTAATCACTGTGATGGCCTGACTCAAGTCACGCAATAACAAGTTTGGTTAAATTTTTTGCATAGGTCCTAAAAATGAAACACTGGCACGTGAATCACTTGCTTTAATATAGGCTTAGAAATGGATGTTAACATCTAGTTAAGAAGTATAGTCTCTTTCTATCCTGAACGACAGCTAAGTGTAAAAATTTCCTACGATTTACTTACAAATAAAGTTAAATATTTGTGGAATTTAAACATTGGGAAAACAAGAAACAAATTATGATTTTTTTAAAAATTAAAGACCAAAATATGTTGGACTAGATGTGCATAGTATAAAATTTGTAATTTTGTTATAGAAGTGTTTAGCCAATAACTTCGTAACAAACACCCTGGCAGTAATATTACAAAGAGTAAAGCGAACGTTGGGCCCCTTGTCATTTATAACGTACACCACTGCACGGTTTACTGACAGTTTCATATTCATTAACTTCTTCCTTGTTTTTATAGAATCCGAAGTAACAATATCATTTTAACAAAATTCTGTCATCGGTCCTCATCCTGAGGAATTTTCTTCTCGTCTAGAGCGTCATGCCATACTTCTCTTGTGTCATTCATAACCATCTTCACGTCTCCTCACAAAATCTCTTTGTTTAAATCTCGACTATTTTGTCAGGCAGATAGTTCCTCTATTTGTGCTTAGACATTCTGCCGTTTTCATATCTTAATTGTCAAAATTATCTTCGTTCGGCGAGATTTCAGGTTCCTACGGCGACCAGTATAAAGATGGTTGTCTTTTGGGCGTTACACCATGTAGTCTGGTTTACTGACGTTTCAGAGGATCTTACTGACACTATCATTAATCATCTCACCGGTAATGGAAGCTACTCTGACACGTCGGTCAACATCTACCAGACTACTCGACGCAACATCCCAGAAGACAAGGATCTTCTTATCTTTATTCGTCACTCTGCAATAAACAAATACTGTGAGCACTGAAGTTTTAAGATTATTTCATAAAATCATGGACATTCGTAAGATAAAATAGTTGTGACGGTACGTACGTATTGTAACACGCGTCTATTTCCAGGATTTCTTAATTGTAACCCCTATCAGGATCGGCAACTTCTCCGACATATGTGTTCTACGTGTCACCTAATCAGATGTCTCCAAAAAAATTATGCTGTTTGGAGATTTACAAAACCAGAAAGATAATGGAGATAATACATACCTATCAATATTATAATCACAGATAACTAACTAACTAACTAAGTAAGGCCTTTTTAGAAGCCGACAGTCGCTTAACTAGTCTAGAAATTATCCACATTTTACGAAAATAGATGTCCTGTCGGTTGCAGGGCCGTGTAGTCTGGTAGACGATTAACAACGTTTCAGAAGCACCTGCTGTGTCCATCATCAAGGCGATTACTGGTGATGGAAACAGCAAGCACTTCTCTGAAACGTTGGTAAACATTTACTAGACCACATGGCTCTACATTACAGAAGACATATGCCGCTTATACCGTAAAGTGGAGGAAAAATAATTCTTAAACAAAAAATATTCCTTTATGACAAAGTGAGCAGCTACTGGACTGATGTGTTACCGTAGCAACTACAATTTCGGACGCGTTCTTGGAAACTTCTAGTGTCTCTGACGTAAATGTCGCAAGGGGAAACTGGATGGATATTTGAACAGGTGTCAATCAGCAGAATCTAAGCAAACTTGAACGTTCATTTCTTAGTTTCTGGACATGGAAATTAAAGAAAGTTTTGCTTTATGGTCGAAATAGTCAGTAAAAAGTAGAGTGCAGACAAAAAATTGTATTACCTGCCAATATCTGTAAAGTTCCTATAAGATGTTTGGAAGCCACAAAACAATCCGCCATGTCAAAATGAGCAGCGATTGAGGTGTGGTTACATTTATCTCCCCACTTCTTCTTTATCTGCGCCGAAGACGTGAGTCGTCCAGTAATTCGGTGTGGTTTGGAAGAGCAGCCACACCCATCCAGCAGCCACACAACCCCGCCCATATCCCGCTTGATACAAACCGCAACCCAAAACCACAAGACGATGCGCTGACACGACCAGAACTCCCCATCTTGTGCGCAGCCTCTGGACCACACCTCACCTGTGTGTAATTAGTGGAGCTGAACACCCCAAATACTTTGTTGCGAGGTGCGGTCTACCGACCGAATGCATTTGACGGAACAACTTGCTACCGGGCGGAACTCAGCATCTTTAACAGTCCGCGCTTCGAATCCGCTTCGAATTCTGCCTCTGCGTACGACATTGAACAAATCTAAAAAAAAGTAGGGGGAGACGATCTCCTGTAGGACGTCTGTCAACAGCTTGAAAAAGATGCTCCATCTGAATAACATTTAATATTTCGGTCCGTACCGCAAAGAAAACACAACTTTTCACCATTACAAAGATTAACTAGTTAACGATGTTTAAGGGAATAAGCGCTGTTTACTGTGAGAATCAAACGGAACACAAATACTAAATGCAGCCTTACTGATTCTTAAAGCATGTGGTACATATAATTACCACCTGGTTTTAAAGAGTTTAGTGTTTTGTAGGTCTATTTTGTGTGTTCTTCCAACGAAGTGCATAAAATAATCTTAAATGCGAGATCGTACCGGAAGTCCAGTGAACGGATTTCGATTAAATATTTTGTTAAAAATCTACATTAGAATTTGCTGGACAAAGATAATTATTGTTTATATTGGCTTAGCACATCAGACTAGCGGGGCATGTAGCCCGCGTGGATAAGATGAGAAATGTGTACAAAATTTTGGTTGGTAAGCCTCAAGGGAAGAGACCACTTGTAAGGCTTAAGCGCAGGTGGATAATATTATTAAAATGGGTATTAGGGAAATGTGGTTGGAGGGTGTGGATATTATGATTCACCTGGCTCAAGACAGGGACTGATGGCGAGCTGCTGTCGACACGATAAGGAAAATCATGTCCCATTAAAGACGTCGAATTTCTTAAGTGAATGAGCATACTATTGGCTTCTCATGTTGGACTACAAACTCCAATCCTAAAAAGTTATCAGAAACTGATTAAAACCACATCATCAGTTTCACAAAGAAAAGAGACGAAATGATAACTGTTTCTCCACGCGATGGATGAACTTTCGTTGTCAGTTCCAGACGAGGACAGAGCATCTTTCTCTCTTCGTCGTAACACATCTCCTTGCTCTCCCGCAACCCGCCATTTCTTAGTGACTTTCTTAAAGTAACTCTGTATCTTGCCGCAAGCTCCTTCAAGATGAAGGCGCTCGGCGTCGGGAATTCTTTTTCCAAGCGTCTCTTATTAATTCGCTTTCCTTGCCGATAGATGGCGCGAAGGGTCTCAAGGAGCTAGCAAGAAGAAGAAGAAGAAGTAGGAAGAAAACTTTTTAAAAATGTTGGTCTTGAGGGTTGTGCGCCAGTGAGGTGAAGGAGGGCGCTGGGGAGCGTCACTCCGCCGGCGACGCTCGCCCGATTCTAGCGGCACGTGCTTTCCCTTATCAGCTCTTCACACAAGTCGTGTTGACACACTCAGAATCGCACAGAATGATTCTTAAGTGCTTCATTAAATACGCTGTTTCAACTGCAGAACTTACGTACGATCGAATGAGATGGCACATTAATAAATTAATATCTGACCTAAGAACTCTGTGATTTTGAAGACGATGTGCAGCGTCTTGAAATTCATTTGGAGAAACCGAATGAACCTTGAAGAAAACCTCACTAAACGTTACCAGTAATAGCGATACTTTCAGAATGTGGGCCTTAGACATTACCGATACATTAACCTACTCGGTACTGGCTTAAAGTGATCATTAAATAAAAGAAAGAGGTCTTAGACTCTTTTAATGTATTGTCAAAGCATTTTAATACGGAAAATAAGTTAGCCACGAGAAACTTGACTTAGAATAATTGGCATCTGCGCAGAAACTGCAATCATATCAATTCCCAAATAAAAAGCAGCGGTTGTAACCACCCGACTGAAATATTACATCGACAAGCTTGCCGTTATCTTAATACAAGGATGTTTCTTCTGCAGAGAAGATGTGATGACATTTGATTATGTTTGTGAATAATTATAGGAAATGATGTGGAAAGACGTAGTCACGGTCTAATGAACGATTCTGTCTTAGCATTTTCCTGGACAGATTAAAATGAAATCATACGAATCATGAGCCAAGATAGTCCGAGATCAGGGCCCAGAATCAAAACCAGGGCCTCCCAGACACGAGGCGGAACTGGTAGCTAGTCATTCACACGGCGACTTCCGATTTATCCACTGGACAGATGGTCTATGTAGATCTCGAGGAAACAGACTTTACAGAATTCAATTAGAATTTAAATCACAGCAACCTAAATCCTTCGAAAATTTATTCTTTCAATCATCAGGGCGATTCGGCAGCAAGGACCTCTGAAACGTCGGTAAACTTCTACCAGACTACACGGCGCTACAACCCAGAAGACAGTCATTTTAAGACTCATCGCCGTGAAAACCTCAAATCCTGCAATTCAAAGTGATATTTTGCAGCAGATTCATCAAAGTTCTAGGGGAATTGAATTTTTTGAATTTGCCTTGCAGATGGATTTGTAACCGTACTCCTTCCTGATCGGGCTCTTTACAGAACTGCGCGTTTTTCAAAACACTCCGCAATGTTTTGAGCATAAGTATTCTGTTGTTTAAAGATCACAGATTCCAAATGTAAACAAATGCATGAACTCTGTTGATATTTTCTGATAAACAGATGAGAAGCCAAAAAATTTATAATGGCTTTGAAGTCGAACAAATTGAACTTCTTCCAGACTGCCAACACATTAGACAGATCGAAACAGATTAGACAAACGACGTTAAAGTAACGTAAAATGGTGTCAGAAGTTGGCTTATTTCCTACATAAAATATGAAATTATTATTCTGCTTAGATTCAGTCATGTTGAATCTTATATTAGCAACACTTAATTACCACATGTAATGGTTAGTCTACTTCTCACTGACACTTCCTACACGCCAAACACAGATTCTAATAACCATGCCTTTAGGACATAATCTTTCGAATTTTGTAATGGCATTTAATAGAAGCTTACTTATACTGTCAAGGCCCTGTCGTCTTCATATGAAACGGGCTAGATGGTTAAACCATCATGGTTCTAGCCTCCTGGAATCAGACGAAAATTCTCAGGGGTGTGCTGCCAAATAACCAGGGGTTGGAACCAATAAATTATATTTTATATTACGTTTTGACGTTTTAAAATAGAGACCGATAAGATGTATCGATATTTTAATACAGGTGTAACGCCTGTATACTCATATATTTTCTGTTCCGATAAAGATGGTTTGGATAATTAGACAAAAATTAGTTAAGGGCTTCAGCACACGTCCTGATGTTCTCGATTTTGGAGATGACATTTACTTCATAAGGCAAAACCACAAATGGCACATATAATAAATATTTATTTGTAAGCTGTACAATATTTTGAAACGATTCATCAGGAAATCATAACGGCTATGCGGTGATATTATTTCTCGTCTATCATAAAGTTTCCAAGTTGATATCAATACAAAACACTATTGTTCGTTCCACAAGAAGCAGCCAGCCCCGTTTCGGGGGCACAGCTTCGCTGTAGTTTGATTAATAACAAGAAGCAAAGGAACAGACCAACATGGGCAGAGTTTGGGGGTAGGGTGTTCAAGTACTTGTAATGCAAGGCGCACAAACTGTTCGCGTGAATATCAAATTAACAAGTAGCTATGCTGCAAGGAGAGAGGCCCGCTAACTTGGAACAAACTGCATGACTCGAAATTCTGTTACCATGTGGATGTAATTCATGGTAACTGGGTTACTTCAAGTATTCGGCATCGAAACGTCTGATTTTTGTCAGCCCTATTCGACCTGAGTACTTGGATTGCGAGTCGTAATCTACGGGACCAACAGCTGCAAGATACAATACAACGGGCAAAACCTAAGCATAATCGATTGCTTTCCTTTCAACGAGTCTTCGAAAGACGTTCTATATAATTATATCTTCAGTTTTTGGTCAAAACATAACAGCTCTTGAAATGACAACTTTACATGAAGGCAATGTTTAGAGTTTCAGCGTTCCCTTAATTTCTGCAATTATCGGGTGCAGACCATTCTTCTGGAAGCAATTCTATGAGAGACTGGATACACGAAATAACACCTAGGATTCAGTTACGACTCGTACTTTTTTTTAAAATGACCAATTTTGGATTTAATACGTATTGACCAAACACCACAGACGTAGAGAAAGGATGGCTGAAAATGTAACAGAATTCTAATTGGAAAGATTGCCGTCTCCTGGTCTGTAGTGTCGCATAGTCTGTTAGACAATACTAACATTTCATCGTCCTCATAATGGAGGCAGCAAGGACCTCCGAAACGTTGTTAAACTTCTACGAGACTGCACGGAACCACATCCCAAAGGACAGTCACATTCGTTCTCACCGCCGTGAGAAACTCCTAAATATTCGAATTATTAAGGAATTTATCTTGAAGTAATATTGGCTGGCGCACAAACACACAAAATCGACATTAAGTACCCTCTTTCGAGCGAAATTAGAGAAATACTTCGAATGCACCAAACTGATTCGCAAGAGTCCGTTTTGGAACCAGTAATCCAGAGATAACTAAGTGTGGGTGGAAATTATAGAAACAAGTGCCTTGGGACTTGTACAGGTATTAATTTTCTTGGTAAACGACAAGAAAAATGTAAGACAGGAAGATTAGAGAAAAAAAGCAATCTTAGATGCAGATTCTCCTGCTTTGATTTATAAAGTGAAGATTTCGAGGGGTAATAAAATTTGAAAATTACTACCACTGCTGATATACGTCTTATATGTGAAAAATATATGTAATTCTAATGTTAACGTTCGTTTGAGAGCACAGTAAAGCAAACTATGTTCAGTGGGTACGACAAGTAGCTCAGTTCACTCTTACAGGGACCTCCAAACACAACCTTGCGAAGCTAGTTTGTGGCGTTGGGTGCGTGTTGTAGCAGTTTCTGAGACAGCCTACAGTCGAAATGTGTGGAGGAAGCTAATCAGCTGGGGGCGACCTCACAATGCAAGATGGCAACACCCGGATACCCTCCTGAGAGTCATTGCAGCAGGCTCTAAGATAAAAGCATGGAAATATTCTGCAGATGTCTCTAAACTGCCTGGCTCGTGGTTGCCTCTACGCCTAGTTCTTCTTCTTCTTCTTCGTCTTCTTACATGTCCGTCGTGTTTCCTTTGTTGTGATTCAGTGTGCCTTCGAACAAGCACACTCAAGTATAAATCGAGGTAGTCAGGGCGGTGACTACGAAGACGTACGCGACGTGCTGTCTGGTAGAAGTTTACCAACTTTCAGAGGCCGTCGACGAGTTTAATCATCGCCCTGATGATGGAAGAACACTCAAAAACACCAATACAAAGAATTCTATTCACCATCTCAAAATTGGAAAAATATAAACATCAGTCGCTCAAGACAATGTCTTGAGTGCCTTAGCTCAATCCACATCTCCACATTCTATTTGTTTAAGGTTCGTTTTAATATTATCTTCCCATCTACTCCTGAATCTCCAAGGTAAAATCTTTCCTTCAGGTTTTCAGACTAAAATTCTGTAGGAATATCACGTGTGCCCATGCGTGCTGAATGTCTTTCCCATCTCATTCTCCTTGATTCGTTCCCCGTAATAATTATGGGAGAAGTGTATTGGTTATGAAGCTTCTCAGTTGTCTAATTATCTTGGCATATTAATGTTTTAAACGAAAGTGCTAACACAGCTGAGTTTTCATCCATCTTTCATATCTTACAAAGGGTTGTTTTATGTTATTTAAGGATGCCTTATCAACTATATAGTTTTTACAGCTTCCAAATGTAGACAGACAATAAATTTCAGGTTATAAATTATGGTGACAAAAGGGGTTGTGGCCTGGACGAACTGAGGAAAGCACGAACAATTTTTGACAGCCCTGTCTGGTATAGCCTTATAGTCGTATATTCGGAAAATTTAAAATTTCCTATTTTCGGGTGAATCACATCTGAAACGGTAAAACATTCATGGTCCTTGTTAGTCGATGGAAACAGGTTCTCACGCAAATGTTGCCGAGAGAAAGGTGAGATTTGTACTGAGCGGTAATAATAATGTTAACGGTGGTCTAGCGGTATGAACGCTGGCCTTGTAATCCTGGGGTCTCGGGTTCGATTTATAACTTGTGTTGGGCAAGGCCGTGGTCTAGGCAACACGGAGTTTTCCTCCGTGGCATCCCAACAATTACTCCATTCACACACAGAAGAAGGCAATGGCAAACCACTTCTGGATCATCTGCCAAGAACGTATATGAACAGGTCCCAGTCCGAGAAAAGGAGGGAAGGATCCTGTTCATATGGACCTGTCGTCAGACAGAACACTAATTAAATTATTAATAATAATAATGACTTTCCCAAAACGTTCAGTATGAAGTTGATTATACATGGATAAAGCGAGGTTGGAAGGAAAGCAGCTGTTTCAACCAAATTGAACCTGTGTGCCTCTAACGGCACCTACGCCAAACGTTTGTCATTGGTAACATGACGTCAGCAGGGACCCTCGACACTTTCCCTCTCAATCTGGACACAGAGGAAATAGCTGATTTCCTTTCTCGTCGACTGACCAATCATGTTGCAGGAACAAGGAAATAGCCTTTCCCAGTGTTTGTTTTTGTTTTTTTGTCGTTGTTTTGACAAGTGGGGGGGGGAGGGGTAACTCTTTGAAGCGAGGCATCGCTCGAATCGACGGATACTGTCAGCGTACTGTTTAATGTCACACGATGGGATGTCAAACAGTCTATGGTCTAAAAGATAGACTATGTATGAAAAATCACATGAGGTAAATTTCGAAACTTTTTCATATGGGTGAAACGTAAATTACAGATTTTTGGGCTATTAACACCATGGAAAACAAATTGTCAGCATTTTTGTACAACTTGGTGGCTCATTAATGTATTCACAAAATTCCGCTACAAAATCCTATTCTAATAACCAGATGAATCCAGTCCACACCTCATTTCTTTAAGAAACACAAAGAAAAATACAGAAATAGAAATAATATAATATATTCTATGCAAAAGAGCCCTTAAGAAGCTAATAGTCACACGGCTAATCAAACAATTCTCTGGGATTTTATAAAACCAGAAATTCCAATAACGTATTCAACTGTTCCTGTCCTGAGCCGGATAAATTTGTTCAGCACACCTTCAAACTGCATCTCGTAAAAATCTGTTTTAATATTATCATCTCAGTTATGCCTCGGTTTATAAGAAGAATAAAAATAAAAATCTAAAGACCTTCATCTGTTTATAAAAGAGTGGATAAAAATGTGTAATAAACTAAAGGATATAACTTGGAGAAGACATAATTTTACAAATGAAATGTCACCAATAGCAGAGCTGTTACACGTATTTACCAGCGTCCTGTAAACTGAAATGCAATGACGTTTTGTCACATTATACATAAATAAATGGAAACAAGTATCATCACACAGCGCTTTTCAACTTGCATTGCAGAACAGGACAATGCACCGAGCCTCGCACACTGCCATGTAATTTCATGGCCAATTTACCTGCTTTCCGGCGACCCAATTACACGGCACTAAACGACTTCTTAATTTAACGAACACTCGACAAATACATGACAGTTGTGTTCTCTCTTCATACACTGCGCCTAAACATATGCAGATTTTTTATGCAGAAAACCGCTCTGCTGGTCATTTTATGACGTCCAACACTAATAACGGCTTTCGTAAGAGCACGCCACTGGACTGAATCCTACGTCAGATGAATTCAATCCAGATCCCCACACCTTATTTAAGAGTAATTTTAATATCACCCTCCTACTCTCCCTCCCTTTCACGTTCAGAAATCCAAATTATGTATACATTTACTTTTTGCATGCATTCTACATGCCCTGCCCATCGCATCCTTGTTTGATCGGCATGGTACAGGCCACGACTGTAATCTTGAGACTTGCAAGGAACGCAGGAAGTCCGTAGCGTTAAAGGCAGACGCTTTCCTCCTTCACCCCGCAAGTCTCAAGACTACAGTCGTGGACTGTACACGGTAAAGCGTACATATTGCAAGATACATCCTTCATAATTCCTTTCTCTTAGATTCAACTGTCCTCCTCAACTCCCTAATCTAAAACAACCTGAATCGATGTTCTTCCATCACGGTGAAAGTCACACTTTCACCCCCATTTCAAACAGAACGCAAAATAAAACAATGTACCTGATTCCAGACAGGGCACTGAAAGCATTTACGTATTACACAACTTTGTTCATTACAGGAAAAAGCCTAGTGTTACAGCAGTTAAGTTGAAAATAATACCACGCCCTTGCGTCTGTTGCAATCTCGCGTCTCGCTACCTAACCTTCACCGTACATGATAATCGCATCACCGGCGACAAAACGTGAAACCGCAAATGGGTTCTCCCACCTAAAAATACTGAGTCCTAACTTCAGACTACGCCAGTCATCAGCCACAAACATACTAGCACTGATACGAAGCACAGGCAGACCAGAGCAAGACAGGAATCAACACCTCAGACGAGCGACACTGATGATGACGTCATCCCTCTTGCATGGCAGAAGTATGACGTATTGGATGGCCGAGCGTGGGGTATAGAGTCAGTCTGAATGACGTGTATTTTAAACAGCATATCGCGTATCACGAGATTTATAGAGACGAAAAATATTATTGAACACAAGAGTTTCCGTGCAGCATGCGATGTTCATGCTGTGTCCACGATCCCATTGTCCCCTGACAGTCCCATTAGACACTTACGATATCATAGATTACTGAAGACGATTAATTGACAAGAATATAGAACGAAATTATCGTTACTTAATACATTATCCCGCAATTTTCATGGATTACCTGAGAAATAGCACGAAATTCCTGATTAAAAATCGAACCGGGGACCTCCAGATAACTACAATAAGGCAACATAACATTCCTGTCACAATGTACTAGCAGGCATTGTCAGGATCGCTAGACCCTGACTGAGAGTCGAAACGGTACCTGTGGAATGTGAGACTACGAGTTGCCGCTTCTGCAGTCTGCCCGGATGCTTGCACTGAATGTAGTGACGATGAATAGACGGGCAAGGGGCGAGGGGGATGCATGACAGTTCCGTACAGGGGGGCCAACACTCACAGCACAAGCATTTCATGTTCTAATGGCAAGGAAATGTAAATTAATCAAAATTAAAATGTTTTATTTTGTCACGAATGACACTCACCATAAGAAGTGCTTCTGCCAGTTGGATATTCCACTTCTTCAAGTTTTCACATCCTGTTTACAAACACAAAGTGATGTCCCATGTACTGTTTTTCTTTCTGTATTACACGTAACACAAATGTTTTGTCACACACGTTTCTTAAAACGTTGCTAACGAATGTAACATAGCGAAAGTATTGATTAGTCTCTTATTATTGCATTTATTATTATTATTATTAACTTCGATCAATATGTCAATGGACTTATTTGACGGCTTAACCGTATTGACAATTTGAGGTCCTTTCATTGCTGCTGTCGCTTTGAATTCCCCCACATAAACCAAAAGATGGGTGTATAGTTTTAATTTACAAACCTTTACAGGTTTATTATTACTAATGAAAACAGTGGTGTTGCCATTATTATTGATTTTTTTATGGCTTATACGTAAATGACGCTTTGCATTTGTTTCTTTTAACCTACGATTGAAAATAATAATAAAATGTCTGAGACCTCTTATTATTACTACTGTATAGTAATATAGCGGCACCAGCGGAATGGTAATTATCATATTAATAGCAATTACACTTTATGAAATAACATTTTTAAAACAAAGCGATTTATACAAGTTAATTTTCAGTCTAATCAAAGCTTGTTTAAACGAACGACATGACTATGCACTGGCACATTAGAACGTTTCAGCCTTCCAACAAAGCCCGCTTGAAAGGAACCTAACCGGTGCCATTACTGGATTGTACGACATTTATACATTTTATAAAACTGTTTAATAACAATATATCACCTCCACATTTCACTCACTTCACAACAACACTTTTAAACTGTCTAACAACACAGGCAAATACGTGTCTTATTCGCTCTACAAACTAGCTGAGTCATGACTCCACTATCACATGATTTCTTTGATTCAAAGCGCTCCTATGTCTCAAGTATGAAACTAAAGTCATGACCTTCGTTTTTCTTCTCTGTGCACACAAACCATAACTCGGCCGGGTATATCCAGGTGGCGTTCTAGGGAAACGACCTAATGTATTGCTTTCGTGTGCTGGTGAACCACATTCAATTTGAAGGAGTGGCTCTAGTTAGATCACGTTCAGAAATCAGACGTGTTTTTTTAAACGTAATAAGATATGATAGAACGAAAAACATGAATAGGCACATGATTTATTTTTCTACAGCCAAACAAGAAACCGCCTACTGTATTCATACAATATTACAATATGTATTAAATGTTTTTCGTATATTTTTCTTATATATTGTTACCGGAATTTTTCGAAGTCTTCAACCGAAATTCTAACGTACGTAATATTTTATATAGCTGTTTCATAAAACATAAAAAATTATAATATAACAATATTAAATGTATACAAATTAGATTAGCTTCAAGTTCCAAGAAATAACATAATTTAGAACTTAGTCACCTTTGGTCATGTAACTATCCTAATATCCGTTTTAATATTATTCTTACATCTCTGAGTCATCTAAATCACGTGATTGCTTGGAACCTGAAGCTAATCTATTTTATATACATTGTATAGTTATTAAAGGCAAAGAATCACGGAGCAAACTTTTGTGTTGATGGTGATGAACCTTGTTCCACAGCAACAGCTGGAACAGCTAATTATTTAATTAATGACTATCACTTATCACAGAAGCTCCTGTACTAATCAATACGCTGTTCAGATAGACGAGCAGATGTGTGTTCAGCCAGCACATTAGCCAATCATTTAAACGGTCAGTCACAATCCAGTCTTGATTTTACACAAAACATGATTATATTAAAGGATAGAAGAGAAATCCATGCCATTCACCTCAAATAAAAAATCAGAACAGACACAATAGTTTTAGGAAGAAGCAAGTGTCCATCTTTACAATATAAAAATATACAATTCGATGACAAAATTTACATGTACAATTTTTACTTGTAGGCTCCTACAGGTGTAACATGCTGAGTCCCCTTTAAGTTTATCGTATCAAGTTCCTGTTACCTATCTACGTGGCCCTGAAGATGGAAGCAGGATGTTTCTCCGAAACTTTTTTATCTGTCTACAAGTGTACATCGTGTTAGAATTCAGAAGACCAACATTGACCATCAGTAGCCGTGAGAACCTCAAATCCCTTGATGTTACAGACATATAATTCCATAAGGCCCACCTGCATGAAAAATATATTTGTTGTAATGATAAAGCTTAGGTCCCAATTTAAAATGAGTACACACACATTTTGATTCACTTTTCTTTAGATTGAATTTTCTATTACTGGAAACAATTAAATGCACAATAAATTCATGGTTTTACGTATTACACGGAATTAATTTGTAATAAAATAGAGAATGAATTTAATCTATATTGTTTATTCACGTGGACTGGTACAAATGAATCCCAGATTAAGACTGTAGCATCATTTTTATAAAAAAATGTTAACTGGCGTTAGTTTGTTTATATTTTGTTATTTAATGATTGATTAAATTCGTGTTATAACTCAGGAGGCTCCTCTCCGCATTCTTATTCAGGTCAGTCTATGGGGAGTTTAAGTGGAAAAAATGGCAGTGGGGCAGCTGTCCAGTATCTCAGGGATCAGAAATGACCCTTCAGAAGCCAAGATTCTTAGACACAGTCTCACCCTATTGCAAATTTAACCTAAATATTGAACAAAGAAATCCTGCTCCCACCATATAATAGACGTATCGCAATAACTCAGTGTTCTCCGACTAGACAATCGCATTTCTTCTTCCTAAACTCAAAATAATTTCTTATAACATTAAATCAGTGATTAAATAACCCAAAATCAAACGCTATAATTTATTGACAACTTCTGAATTTATTCGATAATGAAATAAATCACCCACTGCGCCATTGGATGTTGCCTTGGAGTCTCAAATCGCAAACATTCCGAATAAAAAATAACAAATTACTTGCGCAGGTGACGCGGGACATTATAGCAACCATCACGCCAGTGTATCATTGTTCTGACGTCACACGTGCGTTTAAACGTCGTTGTTGTGTGGAGACGCAAGTGCATTGAATAGCTTGGCTGCTGCTCGTTTGTGGCCCAAATTACTAGTAGGGGCAGTGTACCCACTATCCCCTCGCCCCACCCTACAAACATTGCAGCACCCCCACTACTGTTAGATGATCTCAACTTTGTCGGATATGACGTTTCATACAGCGCAGATTTCCAATTGTAATTACGTATATGAGTATACCGCCACGGTGGTCTAGCTTAGAACGCGGGCCTTGTAATCCTGGGGTCTCGGGTTCGATTCC
>NW_019059621.1:286916-299059 GCF_000696155.1 Zootermopsis nevadensis
AGGTTAGGTTAGGTTAGGTTAGGTTAGGTTAGGTTAGGTTAGGTTAGGTTAGGTTAGGTTAGGTTAGGTTAGGTTAGGTTAGGTTAGGTTAGGTTAGGTTAGGTTAGGTTAGGTTAGGTTAGGTTAGGTTAGGTTAGGTTAGGTTAGGTTGGGTTAGGTTAGGTTAGGTTAGGTTAAGTTAGGTTAGGTTAGGTTAGGTTGGGTAGGGTTGGGTTAGGTTAGGTTAGGTTAAGTTAGGTTAGGTTAGGTTAGGTTAGGTTAGGTTGGGTAGGGTTGGGTTAGGTTAGGTTTTGTAAGGTTGGATTATGTTAGGTTAGGTTAGGTTAGGTTAGGTTGAGTTAGGTTAGGTTAGGTTAGGTTTGGTAAGATTGGATTACGTAAGTAAGGCGTCTGACTTATGTTTTGCAAATCTGCGTCATACTTTAATGCGAGTAGACTGGTTTCCCGACGCTCACCTGCCATGTGTATGGCGAAGATTGACGTCGATTCTGACAGCGTCGTTATTCCGACGCCCTCCCAACGCCATTACGTATATCGTTAATTTTTAAATATGGTAAATATAACGCTCGGCGTCGATTTCACAACTCGACTTCTAATGGCATTCCAAGCAATGCCAATTTAATATGGCGTCAGTTGGGGGCGTCCCAGAGATAGGCGTCGCGACGCCCGGCGTCTATCTTGAATATTCGCATTCGGGACCTTCCAGATTGTCACCATTGTTAAATAAGGCGTCTACTGCCGTCGTCGGGAAGAAAGGCGTCGCGACGCCCGGCGTCGTTTTTCAAATTCACATTCCAACGGCATTCGAAGTGAATCTGCATTAATGTGGCGTCAGTGTAGTGCGTCCTGTTGATAGGCGTCGCGATGCTCGGCGTCGATCTTGGACATTTTTATTCAGGGCCTCCCAGAATTTCACCAATGCTGGATATGTCGTCAGTAGCAGTCGTCTCTACGATTGCCGTCACGGCGTCCGGCGTCGGTTTACCATCGTCTTCGCCAATGGCCTTCTGAAATTCCAATGTGGCGTATGGGCTTCTCTTGACTGTTTCGATTCTGGGCGTCGCGACGCTTGGCGTCGGATTAGCAGCATTCTTCCTGAGTCTTGTCAGAAGCTACTAATTTTAAATATAGACGTACTGAGCGACGTCCGCACGAATGGCGTCGCGACACCGGCCATCGTTTTCACATCGTCTTCTAATATAGAGTCCTGAAACTCTACTTTGCTAATGTACCGTTCCTTGTCCGCCTACGGCGGCTGTCGTCGCGATACTCAGCGTCGGTTTAGCCATTTTCGCTTCAAGGCCATGCTAAATGTGGCCTACTACGACGTAATGATCATGTTCCACATTCAAGCTATATGCCTCAAAATATCACACTACTTAATATGAACACGCGGACGCGTGTTATTTATAATGCTCATGATTATGCAACATCATGTTCATTCTGAAAAATTTTAATCTCCTTCCAGTTTTCCCGCATTGTGTAAATACACCGTCTAAGACTGACAAGAAATCTTTATGTTGTTACCTATTATGACTACTTCTCCACTGCCAGACTTTTCAATGTTACACACGGATATTTCCGTCAGTACTTACTCTGACAGTTGGACATGGCAGGCATCCTGAAGCCGAGGGACCCTGACAGCGGATCTGTCCTCTGGAGCGGGTCGAGCGGGTTGCCAAAGTGTCCTGACAGAAAGGGGCGCTGCCCAAACGCGAAGGCGTGAAACTGTTGCTGCTGCCCTAGAAGAGAGAGCACTACACACATCAGACTGAAACCTGCCCATAGATCAGGCATGTCAAAATCGCTGCCCTCAGACCGACTCAATTCTTGAACCGCACACGAAGCGAGGCCTCGAACGTCCCAATTTTAATGTATGTTACGCTTCAAATGCATGCCAAATAATTTCTTGCGCAACCCAATGATTTATATTTCAATTAAATTAAGCGAAAATGTGTTCAAATGAAATTCACATTTGTGTGCACTTGTGGAAAAATACACCATAATCTAAAGCTCGGAATTAGTAAAAGCAAGTGGTTATGATATTCCCCACCCACGTGATGGCCCCCGGATTAGTCAGTCTTCATTTTCAAACGACCCAGAATGGGCGCTGAGTTTGACATGCCTGTTGTAGATGAAATGTTATGACTACAGCACATGATAGCCAAATTCAACGGAGCCTATTACTGGACGTAAAACCACTTGGATAAATTTCAACAAACAATAACAATAATCTATTTCTTTTCTTAGTGCCTATCAGCATCAGAGCTTGTAACGGGTAGACCCTAAACAATTATATGCAAGACTAATAATTATACAGTACTAAACAGGAGCAAATTAAAACATAATAGTTTTAGTCCAATTATTAAAGTGCTTTAACAGCAACAATAATAATATTTTAACTACTTGTAATCACAGACGTGGTCTAGGATATAAAATATAATCAGGTTAGCAAGAAATTCTGACGGCTAGGCAGTGTAGGTTTTGAAATCATCAGTGTTAGTAGAATAAATCATCTCAGCGAACACAATTATAAAGACTAAATCAATTCTCCCTCATTTTACTGAGATTAGTACAAAGCAATTTTGTTCTAACTTAATATGAATGGATCGTAGAATTGCGACTGCATGTAGAAATAATAAATACCGTTCTGGTTGAATCTGCAGCTCAGACCTGATTTACCAGTCGTGTCAAGACGGTTCGCGCTGCCGCCATGTTTGTTTTCATTTTTCTAAACATTTCAATCGCCATTAAAATCTTAAGACACTACATTCAACAGCTCTGCGGTGGCTCCACCTTTAATCTTCACAGGACGGCAATGTCAATTTTATTGTTTAAAGAAATTTAAAAAGTACGCAAATGGAAAAGAACCCGGTGGCATGTTATCCATACCCAGCTTCACGAATAACGTTGTATGTTAGCTGATACATGCATTGACGTTTATACGAGAGACATGGAGTTCTTTAATATGGTTTCTTAATCCTTTCCAGGTTACGCTCGAGACATCTCGGTTGGAATTACTGAGAGTTCTAATCTGGATTTTTAAGGCGTTATAAAGTCACTGAAGTGAAGAAATTATTTACGATACGCGTAACGTAACAATCCTTGCACGTTCGCTTGATTCTGAACCTTTCACTTTTAACCAATGAAGTATAATTCAGTAATTTCAGCACCCAGGAACACTTTCTGGTGTTCCTGAGAAGTTCCGGCTATTTTTATCTAATTTTAACCAATATTGGTGTGTGTGTGTGTGTCAACAAATTTTAAGAGACGTCCTCAACATCAAATTTCATTAAAATCAGTTCAGCCGGTTTCCTTTTGTGTCATGCGTACAGACAGAAAGACAAGCGGAAGGACAAAGTGGTTTCAATAGGCCCTCCGCTGGAATATTAATTCACATGTACAGAGCCTCAAATACGCAGCAAATAGGAGAGAGGGCAAAAAGAATCAGTCCGGAGTTGCTGATAAAAAGAGAAACGGGTACCCTTATAGAATATAGAACCCTACCGACCACGTAACTTTTCTGACTTGGTTATCCTACTTATAGTAATATAAGAAGGTTTATTTGAATACAAACAAGCCTTCAAAAGATTAATAACACTAATATGGGTAATGGGTTTAGTGGACTTCTGCCTGTGAAGACTTCTTAAGCGGAAGATTCAGTCAGACATTTCAGTGAAAGACGCGGTTAGTGCTCAGGGGAGCAGGACACCTTGAAGGTGTGAAGCTCGGGTTACCTCAAGACAAGACAAGACAAGACATGCAAGCTGATGGATTACCCCGTTCTGGGGTCAGCAATCCTACATACCAGAGTGGTCTAGACGCGCGTTAATTAGGAACCCCTGATGCAAACCTCTGCTCTGTGTTCTGGCTTTGTGGCCTCCCGCTGAGTATGTATGGGTTCCAGAGTTTAAGTTCGTTTATTTCCGAAATAGTAGAGATTTGTGTTACTCTTAATTTATTACATGGTTATTCCCTGATTTCATGTAGTATATGTCATGACAAAGAATTTCATAATTTATGCTCTATTTAAGAAGGTATTTACATAAAAAAAGAAGGCAATGAGCGGGACATGTATAACACACTGGAACATGAAAACGTATGCAAAATTTTGGTAAAAATTTCTGAACAAAATTTTTCACTATGAAGAGCAAGGAGTGGATGAAATGATGCATTAATCTGGATAGTTGAAGGTAAAGTTAACCCTGGAATTGTTAAAAACGACGTGAACATGTGCGTGGGTGTGAAGATAAGCGCCCGGGAAATGTTGGGCACCTGAGCCGGTCAGGACGTGGTACCTGAGAGAAAAATAGGTGTCCCAGCAGAAATTCGAACCACGGTTGTCCAGTGTGCAGCCAAGACACTATTCTTACTGAGCTAAGTGGCTCGTAAATATTAATATTGAACACAGCAAAAGGTTGTATGTGGGAGCAGAGCAGTGATATTTGAGTTCCTCATAGCGGCGAAGCCATCGACTGTGGTCTTCTGGGTTGTGACGTCATGTAGTGTTGTGGGATCTTTCCGACGTTTCAGAGGAACGTATAGCCTTCATCCTCAAATCACCAACATTGAAGGAATGATTCTCCTAGACGTTGGTTACAACTTACAAGACTACATGTAGACATTACCTCACAAACTAAAATGGATCCAACCGGCTTAAGACAAGATCCAGTGTTGAGATGCTACGGATAAGATAATAAACTTCTTTTTCCGAGAAAAGTTGTCAATTTCTGTATTATCTTAGCAAGTGTAATTTTCAAGACAGCTGACAAAGCGACTTTAAATAAAAAATAACTATTCATCAATATAAGGAGCAAAGCATAACCTCTCTAGCGCATCATTACGTAATTATCTCGAATCATCTGTCATTCAGTTCTTCTTAAAACCAACACCAGACTTTATTTTCGAACACAGAGCGGTCTATCGGCGGTCTGTTCTCAACGCCTCCCCCCAATGAGCAGGCCTGCATATTTTCCCGTTTCACCAAGCTCCCCCCCCCTTCCAGTTGTGACATTTTTGTGAAAGTCGCGGGCGTGTTGTGGTGTGGGGTCACGATCCCAGGATTAGCTTGGGGAGGAAGTCGCGGGTGGCAGAGGTTCGGCGTCGTTCAGGAATGTCTTCTTCCGAAGACAATACTGCGACGAGGCGGCGAAGAGAGGAATTCTGCAGGGTCGATTAAAATCAGCTCCAACTTTGCGTGGGGCCTCAGAACTCTCTGGCATCCAGAATACTCAAATGCTATACCACAGGTCGTTAAAATATGGCCTGCGAAACAAATACGATGTTCGTCCACAAATATTATTGTCATACGTGGCATAGGGAAAGTGTAATAACAATAACAACAAATTACATTGAGGTACAGGCAAGGACCTGAGCCCACTACAGAGTGATTTGTATTTGTCACCAAAAGTGCGAATTGAAAATATAAAAGCCAATATCTAAGTAGTCTCTATTTTTAAATCAAAATTCGGTCATGTTCGATCATGCTGCTCTAAGCAAGCGTATTGGCCGATAAACCACTTGATGTAGAGTATTTTCAAAGCTATTAGTTACGTATATTCACGAAGATAAAATTATAAATGACTTCCTAAACTTTTAACATTTAAGTTATGTTACTGATTTAGGTTAAGGGCGATCTTTATTAGAATGCCTATAGATATATATGGCTTAAAAATGAGGTTTCTTCGATGGCTCTTAGCCAACTGTGTATTAAGAGCGTACGTCAGTCGAAAATCTGAACTTTGGCATGAACGAAGTCTGTTGAGATGTAAATCACGTACTATGTAGAAACTGCAAGCAAAAGGTTTCTGACGATTCTTCTCCTCTACCGGTTGCAACAAACACAATTGCGTTATCATTTTCAACATTATGCTCCATTAAAACGCGAACAATCATTAAACTGAAGAAAGAAACAGAGGAAAGATAGAACGCAGGAAACTCAGGTGGAAGGGAATGTGGATATAAATGAGTGAGACGAGACATAAGTGACAGGGCGAATGATACAAATAAATAACGGAACAAACACGGAAAAAGTTTAAAAAACGAAATGACGTAATGAGGGAAGAAAGAAAGAAGGAAAGAAAGAAGTTAAATGTGTATGCAAAGGAGGGAAAAAGTGTCTGTAAGAAGACGAATTACTGCGCCCGTTGCTATGGCAACCAGAAGCAACAATGAGCTGTTGTACTGATCAATGGATCTCATGAAGATCAACGTGTTGAGGTCCGCCTTCCATTGATTCTATGCCAATTGCACCGGCAGGAAGGGTCTCCCCAGCAACCGACTTGGGTTATACATCAACCCAACCTTCGCTCTCGCACCGACCTAAATAGCTATACCACGTCCCACCATTACATCAACAAAACGATACTGAGGGTAACTGCGATTATAATGAATACGTAGCCGCAGACAAACGACAATGGGGTGTGCCAGCGAATCTCGTCCTGAGTCACCTCAATCCAGTCCACGCCCTTATAACCTATTTATTTACGAACCATTTTAATATTATCCTCCCGTATGTCATTCATGTTTTTTGAAATTAACAAATTGTATGCGTTCCTCATATCCCCATTGCACTCTACATGTAATGCCCATTTAATCGTACTTAAATCTTATCAAGAGATACTTCCTTAAATTAGTCATTAACGAAAATTTATACAATTCCATAAAACCGAACAACAACAAAGGTCTATGATTTTGTATAGGGTCTACTTTAATCTTTACGCTTTCAGATATCAGAAGATAAGATAGGAGATTCTAAATTTACAGTAACAAACAGTGGATTAGTATAACCCAACCCTTGCGACGCGAATAACGGAGGTCACTACCTACAACATACAAGTGTGCCTTAAAACATTAAGAAATTTATTTGCAAAAAGGGACAGTGTCCCTGCCCTTAATGTTATGGTGGAAGGTGGTGCAGCCTGCAGGACCACTTCCTTCCAGGATTGGAAAAGGGGGTGGGTTGTAGAAAAGCCAGGCCTGCCAGTAGTAGCACCTCTAATTAATTAAACAAGCAATTCATTAGACATTCCCCCCTTGTTGTAGGGAAGGACGAAGCTTCAGAGAAGCTAGCCTGGAAAACCGTGCGAGGGGGGTGGGGGAAGGGGGTGGTCTGAGCTGGATTGACCAGCTACACCCTCTCAGCTTCAACTGGACTACCTCCAGCACTTGAGACATTATAGCCCCAGCCTCTGTGTTCCAATTACAGAATTCATCTCTGTGAGACGAGGAAATCACAGTTGTACGGCGTATCGGAAACAGAATTTTGTTTAAAAGTTTTTATCAAGTGACACTCATAAACAGAAGTGCACGTTTTTGTTGATATCCGTGGCTAATCGTATCAATTTAAAATTTTTAGGAGCGTTCGCAAAGTATATTAGCAAAAAAAATACTCGTTTGACCACGTCTGTCTCTGTAAGTCCGTCTGTTCTACATTCAACAACTTGACAATCGCTGTACGAATCTTCCACTAAATTTCGTATTGGGGTGTCTCATTAAACTTTATCGACACATTCCAGATTTGGTTGAAATCTCAACGACAATAACGGGAACATTGCGTGAAAACCTAGAAGCGGCTTTGGCCAGGGAACTGACTGGGCGATAAATCCCCAAGTTACCTCGGTTGCCATGGTAGCCAACAACGGAAACTTCTTTCCTTCATCGCCACAAACACTTTCGCTCTTGCAACCACCCAGTGTCGTATTCATTGACTACGAGATGTCGCCAAGCATGAAAGCTGATCACTCACTCCAATACAGTCCACATGGAGTTTTATCTCCACGACACATTCGCCTATGCGTTATCATCTGTCTATCTTTCAATGTCATTATTGATTGTGGCGTGTAATAACACGTTCCTCAAGAAGGCTTCTGCTACATGTTTCTAGTTACGGACCCGCGTCCGGTCCGTCACTTGTACCTGGAAGTGACTGCTCCACGTGTTACAATTAATTTATTATCCATTTGTCAGGTGAATGGAATGCGAAGTGGCTGTCTGAGTGACTGATAGCTGATTGGCTGTTACGGATGTTCCATCAAGCTGGTCAAATAGGCTCATAAATACTAAACTCTGAATTTGAAACTTCCTGTTCCATTTTACGGGATTCGTGTTGCAAATATCTCTAGAACACTGAGACGAAGTTTTTGACGGTAGTATTATTCTAAATAATCCTCCGTAATTAACAACACGATATTTTGGACCTAAGACGGATAAAAACGACTGCAGAATGAGAAAATTCATAACTTGTACTCTTACTATTAGGATAACCAAATCAAGGAGGATAAGACGGACATAGCAGATAGCATGTAAGATTAAGAAGAGAAATGGTTACATAATTTTGTTCGTAAATCCTGGGTATAGATGATAGGAAAGTATTGGCCTTGATTTTAAGCAAATGGTAAGCGTAGAGACTGGATTAATCTAGCTCTGGATAGATAAATTTGACGGGATTTTGTGAACATGGTGTGTGAACTGAATTCATCTGTCTCAGCCTGAGGTACATTGCGGGCTCTTCTGTTGATAATTTCTTAGGTTATGCGCTACATCAGTTTCAGAGGTCACTTACCAACTAAAGAGAGGATAAAGATGGCTGTGATCTGGGGTGTTGCTAAAATCTTATGCACTTTTCAGAGACGCTTACTGCTGCCATCATGGTCGCTGTGAGATCCTAAAATCTCGCCGAGAGGACGATTAAAAGCCACATACATTCGGTCTGGCGGTGATAATCAACGGAACTTAGGAGCTAGACACGCGGAAGTTTATAAAGATATAATAAATACATCTGCAAAATTCTACATGAAAATGCTGACAATTAAAATGTTTTGGAAGTTTTGAATCTAATTATGCACAAAAAATTTTTAATAAACCGCGTAGTTATTAACACGCAGTTCCCATCTGACAGACAAAAACATTTGAAGGTGAAATACGAGCAGCAAAGGTTTTCCCAGGGAGTTCGACTCTGCACCGAGAAGTGCAGAGTCGAACACTGATGAAGTGAAGACCAGGCTGGGATCTTAGTTTGTGTCGCGCATAAAGAAGCAACGCCACGGCCATGCATTTTCCTGAGCGCCTCGCGATGAAAAACGTTCTACCTGCCCAGATATATGAGACCGCAGCCACGGCAACAATTAGTAAGACTCCGAGGTGCTTGTTTGCTCTAATTCCGCCCTTTTTCTCATTCTACTTTATGCAAACTTTATCCTCCTACATGTACATAAACCCTCGTCTTCTTAAGCTACTGGGCGTGTCTTCCTAGGGGGATGGGGGGGGCTTACGAAGATTTAATGGGGTGAGAGAAGGTCACAACAATCTGCCTCAAAATTTAAATACTTTTTTTCAGATTTGAAGTGAATATTTTCTAATGTACGTTAAGAGCACATCCATGTATATTCTTTATGTTCTGAAACATTCCTAGACTTATGTCTACATATGAGAGGCCAGTATATCGACAGGGCTTGATAACTATGACAAGACGAGATGACTAACAAAAATGAATGCGCCATTCGAAATTATTATTAAGGTAAGCTTATGCTTGCTTAACTAAGCACACGGCGCAAAGGGATATGGGGTAATATAAGTTTACCTCCATATATTTCTTAACCTCTGCACTGGGCGGCCGCTTTGCTCCCGATGAAAGCCACCGGTACCATTTAAATAGGCCATTAATTGAAGCTCCAGTCGGTCTGAACTCGGAGCAGAAGAATAATAAAAATAAATACTTTTTCCAGTCGGGATTCGAACCCAATCGTCCAGGGTATAGCCTAGTCACAAAACTGATGACATTTTCCGTTCCGTTTGCCCTTCACTTAACAATCAATGACCGTACAAAATAAAACATTCAATCGGATTAATTTTTCGATAGTATGTATCTGTACGAATTTAAATGGTATTTATTATAAAATATTTTGCATTTATACTCTACCGCTAACGTAAGAGAAAACAGTTGGAAAGATAAACTCGCTGGCAACAAACTCACATACTCAATGACGCAGAAACCTCAATGAGAAGCTGATAGTTACTCAGCTAGTCAATAAATTCCCCAATTTTTATGCAGACATAATATTTATTAGCAAGTTCACAAAGCTTAGGCCCTGACTAACGATTTTTAAAAGGTTAATTTTTACAGGAAATATATTCTAGCCCCCCCCCCTCCTCACACTCCTAACTTCCAAGCTGGAGGGTCATCCGTTGTCAGCTGTCCGCGGCTGGTTATTCAATATAACCTACTCGCAGTAACTCCACACTCCACGTGTGGGGACAGGCCACTACATCTGCGATGTGAGGACCAAGTTGCCACAAGGCTTCTGTACTTTTCAGGCAATATATATGACAGAGCAGGATTAGAATGTTGTGAAATAAACATGTAACAAACCAAGAAGTCCATTTTAAATTTTGGTATAATACGGATCGCTCTAATTTGCGTGTCACGTGAGTATACAGAGGTGGCAGGCTGGGAGACTGTAGCAGCTGTCTCTTGCAGTTTTGGTAACATTCTCTGCCGCCCTTGTCTGCGGTTTCACCCGTTAATTCCTAGCGTCGTCCTCTTCATGCGAAGAGACACATTACGAACAAGTTTTATCGGCTTCTATCTAATACCCAATATACGTGAAGAACAAGTAGTTCGGAGCTAATGCTAGACGGAATCCTCCTACACTTGCTTCGGTCGATATTTCCAATCACACGTGAGTTTCCAGCTTCGAACATTCTCAAGTTTCGTTTTATTAATAACCTGGACAGACTATCCTACGTAGCTGACAACTGGGATTTGAGTCCCGCCAAGAGCAGAGGATATTTTACATTCTCTACCACATCCAGGCCAATTCAGAATCCACAAGTAACAGGAAGTCTTAAACAAAACAAAGATTAACCGATAATGCCTCCGAAACAAAGAAGCTACAAATGGTAAGGTAGGGAAACCAAGTCTTCGAATAAACCATATTCCTCCGACCCCTGGAGCACACGAATATATCTAAAAAAAACAAATTGCGGACCACAGGTTACCGAACACATATTTATGAGGTTCAAACTGTAAGCACCAAGTGAAGTGAAGACAGAAAATCCATCAGATTTAGTACCCGCATATAGAAATATGCGTCCCAGCGCATGAAGGTTTAATAGACTTGGGCCCCATACGGAGTGATGCTATAGTGACGTCACAAGTCATGATGGCGTCGCACTAGAAAATCTCATGATTCGTCATCTAAAAATAGACCTGGGCCAATGAGAGAAAGTTGACTTCATAGAAGGACCCAATCAGATCCCAGTCAACAAATTTTAAGCACACATCAAGAACGTATTCGCCCACACACCAACACATTCACAGACAAACTCCTGCTATTTCTTCTAAATATACAATACGCGCCATTTGTGTACAGTCGGTTCGTGAAAGAAATTAACTTTACGCTTTGTTACATTTTTTAGTACCGTCCATGATAACAAAATAAATTAACTTTCCATTTGGCACATCACTTTTTACTTTGTTACCCCAGTTCTTTGTGCGGATTCAAGAGCTAGAATGTGATTTATTCCCAGTTTTTTTCCCCCTTTTTCTGAGGATACTTTAAATTGTGTCGTGTTTGCCAGAGAAATCTCTATTTATTTCAGTCCTTGAACGCGCATATGTTCTGGTAACATAATTCCTGCTCCGTCAGAATGACCTAAGTCAGATATAATTTCAACTCACTTAAGCCCTTCTTTCCAATCAGGACACAAAGTAACATCTCAGACGGTGATTTATCTGGCGTGACTAACTTTGCAATGACGGGTGTCTGTCTGAATCAGCAAATTTAAATCTGCACAGCAATAAGTATAAAGATCAATAAATATATAAATTCGCAAAGAATCAGGATCTACGATATGTCAAAATTATAAATAAGATTTCGCTCACATGCCATGTTTTAGATTCCGCAGAAGAGTACCATTTCCGATTGCCTTCATCACACAAAATGTTAAGGCACAACGCTATTTGCTAGTAACGGAGCAGTAATAGACAGACGAACAGATATCATAATAGTCACACTCGTCTCTCTACTTACAAAATGAAGAAAGTGCGTTGTATTTGATAGCACTTGTATCACTAAGGAGTAAGTAATGCTCTTAGTAAATTGAATACAAATTTCCTTGGATATTATCCATCGTCTAGTAAA
>NW_019059621.1:311095-321236 GCF_000696155.1 Zootermopsis nevadensis
TTTTTATTGTAATCTTCCTTTCTGTGCTTAAAACTTCATAGGCACAAGAATATATCAATTAACGTGTTTCTAGAAAACTCTCTAGTTCTACAAAAAAATACAAAATATTTGTTTTGTGTCTTTCTAATTACGGGCAGACAATTCAATGAGAACTTCGGGAATGAGGGGCAAGTTATGTTCTGAATTTAACTCTTTCATAGAGAATTCAATTCTCCTAAAGTAAGTTTAAAGAGTTATGTTCTGAATTTAACTCTTTCATAGAGAATTCAATTCTCCTAAAGTAAGTTTAAAGAGTTATGTTCTGAATTTAACTCTTTCATAGAGAATTCAATTCTCCTAAAGTAAGTTTAAAGAGTTATGTTCTGAAGTTAACTCTTTCCTAGAGAATTCAATTCTCCTAAAGTAAGTTTAAAGAGTTATGTTCTGAATTTAACTCTTTCATAGAGAATTCAATTCTCCTAAAGTAAGTTTAAAGAGTTATGTTCTGAATTTAACTCTTTCATAGAGAATTCAATTCTCCTAAAGTAAGTTTAAAGAGTTATGTTCTGAATTTAACTCTTTCATAGAGAATTCAATTCTCCTAAAGTAAGTTTAAAGAGTTATGTTCTGAATTTAACTCTTTCATAGAGAATTCAATTCTCCTAAAGTAAGTTTAAAGAGTTATGTTCTGAATTTAACTCTTTCATAGAGAATTCAATTCTCCTAAAGTAAGTTTAAAGAGTTATGTTCTGAATTTAACTCTTTCATAGAGAATTCAATTCTCCTAAAGTAAGTTTAAAGAGTTATGTTCTGAATTTAACTCTTTCATAGAGAATTCAATTCTCCTAAAGTAAGTTTAAAGAGTTATGTTCTGAATTTAACTCTTTCATAGAGAATTCAATTCTCCTAAAGTAAGTTTAAAGAGTTATGTTCTGAATTTAACTCTTTCATAGAGAATTCAATTCTCCTAAAGTAAGTTTAAAGAGTTATGTTCTGAATTTAACTCTTTCATAGAGAATTCAATTCTCCTAAAGTAAGTTTAAAGAGTTATGTTCTGAATTTAACTCTTTCATAGAGAATTCAATTCTCCTAAAGTAAGTTTAAAGAGTTATGTTCTGAATTTAACTCTTTCATAGAGAATTCAATTCTCCTAAAGTAAGTTTAAAGAGTTATGTTCTGAATTTAACTCTTTCATAGAGAATTCAATTCTCCTAAAGTAAGTTTAAAGAGTTATGTTCTGAATTTAACTCTTTCATAGAGAATTCAATTCTCCTAAAGTAAGTTTAAAGAGTTATGTTCTGAATTTAACTCTTTCATAGAGAATTCAATTCTCCTAAAGTAAGTTTAAAGAGTTATGTTCTGAATTTAACTCTTTCATAGAGAATTCAATTCTCCTAAAGTAAGTTTAAAGAGTTATGTTCTGAATTTAACTCTTTCATAGAGAATTCAATTCTCCTAAAGTAAGTTTAAAGAGTTATGTTCTGAATTTAACTCTTTCATAGAGAATTCAATTCTCCTAAAGTAAGTTTAAAGAGTTATGTTCTGAATTTAACTCTTTCATAGAGAATTCAATTCTCCTAAAGTAAGTTTAAAGAGTTATGTTCTGAATTTAACTCTTTCATAGAGAATTCAATTCTCCTAAAGTAAGTTTAAAGAGTTATGTTCTGAATTTAACTCTTTCATAGAGAATTCAATTCTCCTAAAGTAAGTTTAAAGAGTTATGTTCTGAATTTAACTCTTTCATAGAGAATTCAATTCTCCTAAAGTAAGTTTAAAGAGTTATGTTCTGAATTTAACTCTTTCATAGAGAATTCAATTCTCCTAAAGTAAGTTTAAAGAGTTATGTTCTGAATTTAACTCTTTCATAGAGAATTCAATTCTCCTAAAGTAAGTTTAAAGAGTTATGTTCTGAATTTAACTCTTTCATAGAGAATTCAATTCTCCTAAAGTAAGTTTAAAGAGTTATGTTCTGAATTTAACTCTTTCATAGAGAATTCAATTCTCCTAAAGTAAGTTTAAAGAGTTATGTTCTGAATTTAACTCTTTCATAGAGAATTCAATTCTCCTAAAGTAAGTTTAAAGAGTTATGTTCTGAATTTAACTCTTTCATAGAGAATTCAATTCTCCTAAAGTAAGTTTAAAGAGTTATGTTCTGAATTTAACTCTTTCATAGAGAATTCAATTCTCCTAAAGTAAGTTTAAAGAGTTATGTTCTGAATTTAACTCTTTCATAGAGAATTCAATTCTCCTAAAGTAAGTTTAAAGAGTTATGTTCTGAATTTAACTCTTTCATAGAGAATTCAATTCTCCTAAAGTAAGTTTAAAGAGTTATGTTCTGAATTTAACTCTTTCATAGAGAATTCAATTCTCCTAAAGTAAGTTTAAAGAGTTATGTTCTGAATTTAACTCTTTCATAGAGAATTCAATTCTCCTAAAGTAAGTTTAAAGAGTTATGTTCTGAATTTAACTCTTTCATAGAGAATTCAATTCTCCTAAAGTAAGTTTAAAGAGTTATGTTCTGAATTTAACTCTTTCATAGAGAATTCAATTCTCCTAAAGTAAGTTTAAAGAGTTATGTTCTGAATTTAACTCTTTCATAGAGAATTCAATTCTCCTAAAGTAAGTTTAAAGAGTTATGTTCTGAATTTAACTCTTTCATAGAGAATTCAATTCTCCTAAAGTAAGTTTAAAGAGTTATGTTCTGAATTTAACTCTTTCATAGAGAATTCAATTCTCCTAAAGTAAGTTTAAAGAGTTATGTTCTGAATTTAACTCTTTCATAGAGAATTCAATTCTCCTAAAGTAAGTTTAAAGAGTTATGTTCTGAATTTAACTCTTTCATAGAGAATTCAATTCTCCTAAAGTAAGTTTAAAGAGTTATGTTCTGAATTTAACTCTTTCATAGAGAATTCAATTCTCCTAAAGTAAGTTTAAAGAGTTATGTTCTGAATTTAACTCTTTCATAGAGAATTCAATTCTCCTAAAGTAAGTTTAAAGAGTTATGTTCTGAATTTAACTCTTTCATAGAGAATTCAATTCTCCTAAAGTAAGTTTAAAGAGTTATGTTCTGAATTTAACTCTTTCATAGAGAATTCAATTCTCCTAAAGTAAGTTTAAAGAGTTATGTTCTGAATTTAACTCTTTCATAGAGAATTCAATTCTCCTAAAGTAAGTTTAAAGAGTTATGTTCTGAATTTAACTCTTTCATAGAGAATTCAATTCTCCTAAAGTAATTTTAAAGAGTTATGTTCTGAACTTAACTCTTTCCTACAGAATTCAATTCTCCTAAAGTAAGTTTAAAGCACTTTCACAAGGTACGACATACGTTTCCCACTTTGGTATTGTGAGGGACTTAAAAACGGAGTTATTTTTCCAGCGAACTACTACGCAGAAAAGCTGAAAATGTGGGATACAGTCGCTAGTGATCAGATCTGAAAATAATTCAGGCGGGAGGTCAAAAGAGAGGTTTTAGTAGCCTACATTACATTGCAATAAAAGTCCTCAACAGTCCCCACGCAGCGCACTTTTGCTGAAGTACATGTTAGCACATTCTTCGTGTAAAACTGTCAGATAAGTTACACGGGAGAGGTTGGGGGGGATTTGGAATGGTCGAATTAATCAATTTTGGGTCTGGGAGTATTTGGACTGAGGAGTCAGCTGTCGAAGGGACTCCCCTGAGTCGGGACTGGAACAAGCAGCTGCAGGGCTTGACGGAGCGTCTCACCCTTCCTACAGCTATAAGGAGTTTGTCACGTGGCAACAGAATTCGGCTACTCTTATATACACAATTCTGTATACTTCTTTTAATATAACCACTTGCAATGTCTCTGAAATTCGTATCTTTCTTCTCCCAGTGAGATTTCATCGTTTCAGACAGTCTGGGTAATATTTAGGACAGAATCACGCAGAACTTAAATCGTTTGAGACCACCAACAGTAAATAAAAATCAATACCAGAAAATGTTTGAAAAAATATATTATTATAATAATAATAAAAATAAATAACACCTCTAACTATATCATGATTTTTAATTCGAACTAGAATATTATTTATGGAACTCTGACCCAAAAAAGACCCACAAGAGTTCACGGATGAGCAAAATACATGTGAGAGGTGAGAGGTTCTTAGCCCTATTTATTGCACGTACGAAAAAGAGATTTATATGTGTGGTAATTCATGAGGTACACACGCACGCACAAATATACATATACATACATTTCCTTGAATAATTGGAAACCGAAGTGTGCTGTGGAAATCTTTTAGAAAGCGAACATTGGAAAGGCAAGAAAGAAGATAATATTAAACTGCAACTCAGAAGGGTTCCGAAGGTGGAAAGCCGATGGCGTTTGCCCTGGACCGTGTCCAACTGTAGCCTGGTCATTAGCGATGTTAATACCTTTGATTGCATGACCAGAGATTAATTTGTTTAATATTAACCCAGTTCCACCAAGTTCCGTAGACTGTGTACTGAATTACCTCTCTTTATTCTCTGGTCCGTTGATATGACGACATCTCGTTACAACAGTCAGTGAGCTAACAGACGGTGGACCGTGGTGCACCGCGTCTTGAGTCAGCCTGTACGGCCTCCCCAAGTTACGCAGATATACGCACAGACCAGACCCGGCTACAGACCGGCAAACGCACGGAAATGAACACACTGCTAGAAAACATGGTCGTGTCGAGCCTATGGGACTTCACGGAGTCCCTGAGGGGCTCAGCCCTCACAGAAAATTGAGTCTTAACTACTTCGTTTCAAGTCGGACAGACTGTGAGACTTCGTCCGCATATTCCAATAAACACTGACGATACTTCAACAGCTAAAAGTGACAAATGCTTCCTGATCTTATGGCTGTGTATGGTAACGCCTCGAAGATAATCCAATTCGAATTTTGATCAGGTTGGACAATATGTGATCAACGCAGTTTTTAGTATTTTTCAGTATGTGCAAGGAAAATGCTAGATTTTTTTATTAAAAATAGGTCAAACCTGGATCCTTCCATAATTTTAATTTACTAAACAATCACTCGATATTTCAGCGAAAGCAGTGTTGTTAAATAACCAAAGAATAAATTAATTAAATAAAACTAAATTCTTATACACCACAGTTGCGTCGTCACTCAGAATCTATTTAGAACCGATGCGACCATCAATTTCCCTGTGTACTCATCTACTTGCCTTTCGAAAGAATCTACGGAAATGTCTGCTTTTTCTTTCGTGTGAGGCGAAACATATATTTTGTTTATTCTGATTGAGCAAACCTTTGCAAGACCCACTCCTTAATAACTATCGAAAGAACGATCTGATTCTCAGGGAAATTTGTACGGATGTCAAGCAAATTTTGGGTCCTTTCAAAGGCGAAGCCTACTTGATACATGCCTCTCTGCTATTGTTCTGATGCAGCACTTATTAGGACAGGATCGTAAGCTACTATTTGTTTAAAAAGAGAAAAAGGTACATTATAAACAAAATTTTCGTAATTTTAATTAACAACAACGATCTAAGGACACAAAATATTTACGTAATCGCGATAATTAATGGATGTTCGCTATTAGGATCGAACCTTTCATGGGATGTATGTCGCAAGTTGTAAACTGCCAGCATCACTGTAGCGCAGTACATCCAACACCCGCAATTACATTTCCCAGAACGTTGGTACCTACCAAAAACTTTCTGCTGAAAATATCAGCACGGAAAGAGACAGACTTTGACAAGTTGCTTCGAGAGGCGATAGAGAGACGCGACGTGAAATGAAACGGGCAGCGTATCACAGACGTAATATTGCAACACAGTGTATAAAGCGGAGATTTCGCATTGAGCTCTGTGTGTGTGTGTGTGTGTGTGTGGCTGCAATAACCCACCCACCGCCTACCCTAAACCTCCCCAGTGCTGCATCGTCCTCCCTACTTGGTGGTGGTCATCCTATATATGTCCTGCAATCAATACTGGTAGAAACAAAGTGGCGATCATGCAGCAGGGGTGAGGGACCCATTGACTACAGAGGGTGGGCTTGCACTGGGGTTACAATGCAGCCAGTCCATCTGAATTTTAAACAGAACGGTCGCCCCATAACACGTTCACCCGTTAGAATATAAACTTCATTATATTTCATTGGGTTACTAAGTCACACATGAGCATAGGTGAATTTTATGCATACATCTTTATTATATTTCATGTATCCATAAGTTAGCCAGATGACAATAAGATGTCAAATAGGTTATAAATTGTAACTGAAAATAAAATGTAATATTGTAATTAATATTTCCTGAACACATGTTACTGTCTACTTATTAAATAGAATGATGGGTAAGTAGTTCCGTATCTCACCACATAACCTATATATATATATATATATATACTTATTCCCATTTTTAGGTGGCTGGTTGTTAATATACTGATATTATCTCTTCTTAAACTATATTATTAGTATGAGTTCCTATGATCTACCACCAGATGGAACTTCCACTGCCCAATACATGTAGACGTAGCGATGCTTAAACACTGCAGACAGAGAATCCATTGAAACCATGGTCATTACTTGTGTTAATAAAATTTAAGCACCGAAAATAAAATAGAAATTGATGTATCGGATGGAGTCTATGACATAAACATTTACTTTCACTAATGTTAACAGACATCAAAATTATTCAGAGAGTAAGAATCCGGTGTTTCTGAACGAGTTATGTTGTTCGTAGGACGGAAATACATGCCACATCAACGACGGGGCCCAGAACGTGGATTGGTCTCAAAATTTCTGTAAAATGTTCGAGCCTTAACCCACGATATCCGGAATATGAGACACAGAGACCACAGCATTGGCGGATGAGACAATGGCGCTCTGCACGAGAACTTGCCAGTGTATCATTGTATTTGTGCAGCTTGGCAAACAGGACAAAAAAAAGAACACATATACCGCAAAAAAAGGATAAAACCGTCCACAAAACCACCCCGGTAGAGCGACCGGCTGGGGGAGGGGGTGTGTGTGTGCATGGAAGCCACGCACTGATTTATAACCGAGAGCTGTAAGAGACTCCGTCCGTACAAGAACCGAAACCTAGCCAACCTTCTGCACAAAAACGTACCCTGACAAATTCTCTGACAGTTGTTTCCAGTTACAAAGCCCCTGCAGCTACTGACAATTGCAATATTGAAATGAGCATAAATACATCAGCATTTAAAGCTCTAAAGCAGAGATCATTACGTTCTTTTCGGCGCCCGCTCATTCCATTATCTTAAAAAAAACCTTAAAACCCAAAAATTCCTCATAAAATTTTGTTCATTTTCAACGTGCTTCAGTTTTTATTTTTGAATTAAAAGTGGATTTTGTGCTGAATACAATAAATATTAACTTAAAAAAATCAAATCAAATTAATTAAACAAATAAAACTTCCTACCCAAAATGCTTTGCGCTTTTTCACCCCCACAAGGCTCATCGTGTACTCTCAAATCTAGAACTTCGAAGCGTGAATCTGTGTAGATAATTTTCTCACTTTTTTGTGTAACACCAATGAACGCCCTGTATAGTGTATCTCTTTATTTTTTCAAGGTCAGTCTTTTGTTGTCATGGATCTGTTGAGTTCTTGTAAATAGTCTACTAGACATGTCGAAATAACATTAAACTGTGTAGATCTTACCATTAAGAAAGTACGTTACGTCTATATCAGAAAGAGAGGTCAGTAAAAGGTGTTAAGAAAAATAACAAACTGTTTATTCGAAAGAACCAAACAAAATTTTAAAAAATACAGCTAATGTACTTGGAAAAATGCCGTGTAACTAAACATTGTCACAGGCGAAAACAATAATTGTCACTGCTATACAGAATATAAGTCCATGTCTAATATTATTTGTCAACAGTGCCGTCGTTTATAAACTATTTAATTACAAACAAAATGTTTATAAATATGTGAACAGAGACTGGAGTGACTGCAAAATAACTCGAGAGTCAGCCCACGAGAAACCAGATCACCTTTACGGCGACTCAGGTCCCTTGGCCATCAGTTAGACTACAAACAAGGAACAATTTTTTCCTTCCGAACAAACGAGGCTGTGACGACTGACCTATTACTGTATCTGAAGAGGAAAATATTCCTTTAACCAATTTTAGTAGAACCAAGTCACTGCAGTATATTCATCAGGCTCTGCGAAGAAAATTACACTAGCAAATTCGGCTAGTTCAAATGATTTTAACTTTTAAAACGGTATCTGCCGTTCCGACAATTTCAAATAATCAGTGAATTTGAGACAGCTCTTAATGACATTAGTTAACAAATCGTAATTATCCTCAAAATAGACGTCAATATGACATGAAAACTTCTTTTTGTGCAACCTATTTCACCAATTCCGGGTCCGTGAATCGACCATTGCTGGCGGCTTGTTGCAGAATAAACTCACCCCCAACCTCCACTTAGTGAGCCCCAAGCCAGGTCAGGTCAGGGGGTGAAGTGGAAGGGGTGTATTACAGGGGTGCGATGGATGGCATTGCAAGAGTATATACCTGTAATTTAGTTTTCTGGAACCCCTTCCCCCACCCTTGTAACCATGCACTCACAGTTACAATAATTTGCATTTGTTATTGGGCCCTGACGTGTGAGTTTATATTCAGACGGGGGAACTTCTTAACATGGTAAGATAACAGCAGTTCTCCTTTGCTCTTGACAAATTACTGTAGCAAGTGTTCTCTAACAAAGGAATTTTAATGTATTTAAGCGTTCTTTGCACGTCAAGAACAGGATCATCGCATAACTAAAAAAAAATCATATCTCTCTAACAACAAACTTCATCTCATAAAACTATTGAAAATATTCCTATTAAAATATTGAGGATCCATACTGAGAATTTTTGGACAAATTTTAATTCGTGTTTGTTCAGTATAACCGTTACCGTGCATGTACAAAAGACTCCCGATTACCCGGGGGGGTACAAAATTATTTTAAAACCTTTAAACTCCCTCAGCATTAGATATTACAGTATTTGGACAAAAATTATAGAAACATTCTTATTATGACCAATTCCCTTCAGCCCATCTGATAACCCAGAACAAGTATTTTAAGTTTCACATCCATCATTGAATAAAACCTATGAATTTTGTTCTTTTAAAATCTCACTTCATGCCTATTCAGTATAACCCACAAGTTTCGTTTGTCACGTGTCTTCAGTGGTCCACGTAACAAGTTTCATCTGTCCCTTACAGCCATTTTCATGAGTCGGTGTGGCAAAATTTTTTAAAGTAAGGTTTATTTAGGTAATGAAACACGTTTTCTAAGAGGCGGTAATAGTGACAAGGGTAAATTTTTATTGCACTGTGATAGAATATAAACATTAAGATTTATTATTCAGACCCAGAATTAAAAATGAAAATAATTTACCCTTAAAAATTGTAGCACTTCCATAAAATCAGGGAAATTCTTGCCCAGCTGAGTAAATAAATATTAACTTCTCAATAAAGATATGCCGTGGAGTTATCAATTAGTGAATTATACGGTTAGTTACTTTGACATCAGGCAGAATGAATGCGAAGACCTGAATTCCAGTAAACTTCCTCAGGGATACTGGGAATGGCCCGTTCTTCAAGTGCCTGAGCACTGCGGGTCCCAACTTTTCGTTGGCTTGATCTATGGACATTCGGTAGGACTCCTTGGACGAGGGATCGGCCCGTCGCAAGGCCTCTACCTGTACACAGGACAGCACAACACAGAAAAACGCGGACAAACATCCACGGCCTGAGTGGGATTCGAACCCACGGTCCCAGCGACCAAGCGGCAGAAGGCCGACGCCTCAGACCGCGTGGCCACTGCGGACCGCCAAACTTCCTCAGGACAATATAAAATTGGGGAGCTTCCTGAATACGACAATGACCCTGTGGGTTCCGCAATTTCAATGAGTCCAATCGCTCAATTTCTAATCTAATCTGAAGACCTTGGCTTCGATTACTTCTCTATGTAATCTTTCTACCGAAGACAGCGCCGATACATTTCACTTGATTTACAAATGCGATGTCCCGTTCGTTCAATGTTAAGATGGGCCTCGATCGGTCCACGTCTGCGTCGCCGAGGGACTCTGGTTCGAACCCGTTCTCGAATCTCACAAAGTAATGAAGTAGGAATTCAGATTGAAGCCTGCATCAGTTATGTAAAGTGTAAAAACTCATGGATTGACGTAACAGAAA
>NW_019059621.1:333539-362132 GCF_000696155.1 Zootermopsis nevadensis
GAATTCTAAACGGGATTTATTCAGCGAGTCTTTCAAAGAATATGAATTTTTAGTTTGTATAAAAATATAATTTTGACATTTCTTTCTCTATCTCATAAGTGACCCCTGTTAATAAGGCTTTTCCCACCAAAATTCAACATTTGTTTGTCTCTCCCAACCGCGAAGTCGGGCACAAACTCCTTAGTTTCACGAGAACAAATTTGCTATTACCATGGAGAACAGTCTTTTCCCTCAAGACTCGCAAGTTCTCACATTAACAGTAAAATTTTAACTGAGCGCAATAGTACGTACGAACAGCTGCAAAATGGCGTGAACAGTTAAGAGAATAAGCAACAATGTCATAGACAGAAGAGAGCTAATGACATTAGTTAATTTGTGGAGGAGATGAGATCGTATAAAATCCAGGACTAGACCTTATATCGTTTTTCAACGGTAAACAAGTGTCAAAGTGCGAAGTGGAGACTTAGCGGAAGACAGGGATTCCCCTACAAAACCCGCAAGCAAGGAAGTAGGCGTCTTCAAGACGTCGTATGTAAACACCGGGTTATAGGGTTGAGGGTGAACATAGAACAGCACGGAGGGCCCACTGATTGCCCACAGGCGTCGTCACCGATAGACCTATGCTGTAACCAGGGGGTGAGGAGGAAGACAGGGGAACGCAGAAGCCCAACATTTTTCTGCCATGCGCAAAAAGTTTTTCTTCTGAAGTTGGGAAGGGATCTTTCCCTTCTTCTCGTGGGTTTCCTCCCCTCTCAACCCCTTCCCTCGTCATCGTCGTCATTTCCCGCGACTTTCAAAAGAACGGTAAAGTAAGCGAAACTTTGTAAGGCGTCGAGACGGTTAGCGTCTTTTCACTGCAAGGTAGAGCGCGCGACGTCGCGGAACCTGCTCGGCCACTTGCCGCTATCCGACAGCGTCTTGAGGCGTCGCGACGTCAGAGAAGTCTTACGAAGACGTGAACAGTGTGTCTTGTTTTGTTTATCTTTTTAAAATGAATTAAACTTTCAACTTCATAACCCACAGTTCAGAACTTTGATCTACAAGTTAAACGTTCAATGTACTTTAAAGATTAAACCAATGGTCAATTGTGTGTAGACGAATTGACAGGTAATATATGATAGAACAAAATGCAGTGGAAGAAATATCGCCACACTGATTTACTTAATAGCAACTGAAAGAACGAGAAATAATTATGGATTTCAATATAAGAACAGCATTCCATCCATAAATCGTAACAGATACGAGATCCTCGATGTTTATCATAAATAATTAATAAACTTATATTTGCATATTATTCCGTTTGTGTATTTTCTCTACTTTAAATAATTAACCTACTGGCATTCTTTCACGGCCGTGGGTCTAACTCGGGGTCTGGGTGACGCTGACTATGCCGGTAGTGGCAAAATGCTCCCCTACACAGCGGAAATAGTTCCTAGGCCATAAATGTAATAAAGTTTACACGTACTCCTGTTTTTATAATATTAAGTAATTTATTCCAAAAAATTTAAATTTAATTTCTGTAAATATTTTCGGAAAGAAACGTAAAATACCAGGTCTGTATCCACAGTTTCTAAACGTAAATGTAATTCTTTTCTATAATACAGTTCCCGCGGTACAGAAGGCAGGGGCCCTATCAGTAGTCAGTTTTTGTACTTTACGCGATTATTCTACATTACGATTACGAACATCCTCTACAACTACAACGAATATTGAAGAATTACAACAGTACAGACGTCCTTGCATGAGTGTTTGGTTCATTATTTCTAGATCTTACACAAGATTAGATCGGGTTGACTGTAGTCCGGGTATTTAGAAAGGTATGAGACAACGAAATTTCTTCGAGAACGGAGACTCACCTCTGCCACTCCTGCCGACGAACCTGAGGTCATTAAACTTGGCCACCTGGTTCTTCATGACCGCCGTGCAGTTGCGAAGTTCCGCGCAGTAGTTCTCGTCGTTCCCCGCCCGAACAGTGACCAGGGTGCCATCCAGCACGTCCCCGAGAGCCACAACTTTGAAGGCGACGGGCAGAGTCTTGTTGGACCGCCAGTGCGGCGGAAGGACCGTACACACGAAGTGGGGGCTTCCGGTCCGGACAAGTTCACCGGGATGTTCCGACAAGAAGTCTCCCAACGTCCGCTCTGCCAGGATATCGGACGTCATCTTCGTGTATGTGTCATTGAGGACGTTGCCACTTCCAGCGCTGCTTCCTTCGGGAGACGCAGCGGCCGTCGTGGCGCCCCCTGTGTTCGCCGTCAGATGCATCGGGTCGACGACGCTGACTGACGAGGATGTGGAAGGGCGTCGGAAGTCGCCCCCGCAAGACGGAGTGTGACCGCCGAGGACACCGCTTCTCTCTTTGCTGCAGTCTGAAGAGACTGCGGCCACAGACAAGGTCTTCGTACCCCAAATTGTGACGTCTGACGCAATGTCTCCTGATACACAGGAGGAGGGTTTTACCCCTGCCTCGTTTACTCACACGTAATTACACAGAAAACACTGAATCCGAGATATAAATCACCACATTATTTTTCCATGCTTACAACAACCTGCATCTCTTTTTTTACAAACTGTCAGAATGATTGCAACAACATTTTTCCACGTATTTTCCCAGGTTCGTCTTCAACTTTTTCAAACACAACAACACATAAACTTTCCTCTTTACCAACAACACCTCCTCAACGAGCTCACCCTTTCCCTAGTTACCTTTTGTCACATGTTAAAAAAGACCACGCGCAGTCCTTTGTTTTTTTTAATGTGTCAACAATGATTACCTGTGACAGAGCGGGTTAGCGAAACACCGCGTTGTCCTATTTAAAACTTCCAGCACGTCGCATCCTGACAACGACACTGGACACCGCGGCGCACGTGTTGATAGATTGGAGGGAGGAAGTCTTCACGCAGCGTCTGTTGCCATGACGGAAGCTGCGAGTTGTTCACTTCTTGTCCCCACTTGTTTTATGAATGGGAAAAAAAAAGAGAGACGTCCCGTCTCGCGATCACGCCGCGTTCAACGAGGGGTGGAGGGTGGAGGGAGGGTGGAAAAAGAAGAACGCAGTGCACAAATATTTTTTTATGAATGACGAAGTGTTGAAATATATTTGGAGAGATGACACATGTTCATTACATCCAATCCGTTCGATTCTTTTACAGCATAAAGCCGACAATTCTCTTAAAAGAGTTAAAACTGTCGATAGTGTTATTCTGTCACTGGATGCTTTAGATTCCGCTGTCTTGACCGAGAGAGAAATGGGGTTTTTTTTTGGGAGAATTTTGTTCACACTTGGTCTGATCTTCAACAGCCGTCGCTGACAGCACGCCACATCCCAGGTGAAAATTTAAATTAGCTCCAACAATTAGCAGGTACTTAAGTACTGTTGTTCACCCGCTCTCTTCAGAGCCACTGATGAGATCTGTGTGTGGCTGGTTACTGGGCACCGAGCCACTTCCTTGTTCAAAACCGTATGTTAAAAACACGCAGCTAACTCAACTCCTCCCCCGCCCCTCTCACACAACCCCCCACCTACCAACTTCCTAGTACTAAAAAAAATACCTCATCCCAACTGATTCCCTAGCGAAATAAAATCACACGCCGTAGCAAGAAGCAGAAGGACGACAGTATTTTCTGTGTCACACCAGTAGCAGCACTGATGGGCCTTAGTGCAGGTTATAACACAATAACACAGCCCCCCCCCCACTTCACGCCCCACGCACAATCGTATGCATGTAGTGTTATATGTACAAGTAGGTTCAGTACTATGAGCACTAGCATATTGTGACCCCGGATGGGGGGGTGCAGGGGAGGATGTCCCACCACGACGACCAACCTAGGGGCTAGACTTCCATGGGCTTGCGTTAACAGTAGTGTAATACGGGGTAAACCCTAGTCTCTCTCTCACTCTCTCTCTCTCCCTCACTCTCTATATAACCCCCTTCCTGCCCCTAAAACCCCATAGCCCTCATCACAGGGCTGGCGTCTGAGGGGAAGGGAAAATGAAGTGGGGTATTCAGAGAGGAGAGGGGTGGTAAACGACGCACGCTCCATGGTAACGTGGACACACATCTAGCAAGAGATAGATTGGGGTGGGGGGGGTTGTAGCGTGTGCGGGGGAGTCAGAAGCAGTTCTAGAGACGTCCTGTCCTGTGTGTTATGTAGCTTGGTATTGCCGCTTCTCACAGACAGAAGACGTATCTTCCTTCGCCGAGCAAACCCGAATTTGACCGAAAACAGAACGTGTACTGATGGATAAGTTCCTACCCCGGTCTCTCTTCACTCCGATATAATCCATGCAAATTCACGGGGCAGCACCCCTTCCCCCCCCCCAACAGTTTTTTTTATCCCTTGTATAAACCACCCCACGGGCACTCAACAATACCTTGTACAAACAAGAGTTTTTCAACACGAAAAAAAGGTAATATACTTACCTAAATCTGTATACACATGCCCTTTCTTCAGCGAAATCGCATTGTGTAGTCGTCTTGGCATTCTGGAGACCCCGATTTGTCCATTTCTAAATCTGGAATGAAGAAAAAGTTTCGCATGTAAACAGACATGAAAAGAGCAGAGATATATGTGGCAACACTGTACACTGCAGTCCTTTAGGAACCACAAAATTAACAGGAAGAGAAAATTGGGTCTATACCCCACGTACACAGGCATTTCAGTACACTTTAAAATGCTTTCTTAGAATTTTTATATAACCCCAATCGAGTTCATGTTACTTTATTCCATTACAGCATAAACACTCTTCTCATCCAGAGTCCGAGATTATCAGGAAAGAGGAGATGCAAATGCATGCATAACGTTGCAGCTATTAACATAAAAATAATCCGAACGTGACGAGGACGTTAGTCTAAATTAGGAATCAGACGGACAGAATTTGTACTTTGACACAGAAATAACAGATTAATGTTACTGGGGACTTGGGACAGAATTTGTACTTTGACAGAGCAATAACAGATTAATGTTACTGGGGACTTGACAGATTCAGATCCTAACCACCAAGAAGTCTAACATGTCACAAGCGAGGAAACACACTTTTCTGACAACATTTACTTATAAAAGTAAGTTTTTTTTGGCGACGGGGAAAACAGCACTGAAAATTTATATACCTACGCATTTTAAATCCCACTTTTCAAGTGTCGAAGTTCATTTCCATTGTGGTCAAGTCAATTCAAAATAACACCGTGGCGTAAGCTCCCCTATAAATGAATTATTTTAAACTTGCAGCTAACAATCTCTCTCGTACAACGATCCATGAATTATTTACGAAATGCGTGCAGTTCTAGACACGTTGCTTTAACAGCAAAGCGCCTACACCTTATCAATTAGATTGACCCGCCAAACACAGTTGTTGGAGAAGTTGTCGACTGAGCTAGGCGATGTGCTATCCAATCCCCTGTTAAGCGCTCTCAAATCAAAGCAACAGAACGGTGTCTACTAAGACCTTCAGGACGTTGTAGCTGGGTTAATGTAACAACATCTCTCCTACAATCCCCAGAATGCCGACCTGTCGTCAGGAGTTCCTGGACGTAACATTGTGGGATGAATGCTATTTTTAAGGTGGGATTTCTCGAAAACTTTCGTGGTTAGGTTTCTTAGAAAACAGCTTATAATCATATAAGAAAATTAACAAATCACGAAGTGACTAATTTCGTCTCGGTCAGCTGTTTCTCGAAAGTTTATGGAGAAAAAATAAACTTCTATGTCAAAAATCTACTGTACCATGCCTCGGGCCGCGCGAAGCCATTTAAGTGGATAAATAAAATAGGGCAACTGTTCCAATTACATATCTCGACGTTTCGGTAGCGTCCTAAATGCGAGCTCAGGGTAGCAGTGATATCAATTAGGCAAATTCCGTGGGATTTCTTTTCCCAGCAATTCTGAATAAAAAATTCTCAAATCGCTCAAAGATGATTTACCAAATTTTTGTAAAAGATTTTCACAAACCCAACGGGTTTAGACACAATTTCCATTCCAGCTAAATACAGGATGACGTCATGTTATCATGCTATTATACTAATAACGTTATGTTAAGAATGTTTAGCTTTATTAAAACCGCGAATTTGCCTGTACTTTTCATTAAAATCTGGCACATTAAGGTGGGATGTATTCTTCCCATAAAATCTACATAGTATTTTCTGTTTAACAAGGAGTAAACACGGCTGATTAACCCTTCTAAGCATAGTTAAAGTGGGGAATGTAAACCCACAATCGAAATGCCAGTTCATCGCTACCAATTTACTGTCACAAACAGCACACATCCGAAATACACAGAACAGTGGAATTCTTGACAAGATATAAAGTTTAAATTACACCTCCCAGTCACCACCATAACGCCATTTTCATACACAGATAAGATGGGACAGGTGAATCAATGAAGTGGCCAATACAGACCTGGGGACAGGGGGTCGATTCCCGGCAGAGACAGACAATAATCATTTCTTTCTGCCACGACAAACCTGTCCCCACGCAGTGGGTAAATCAGGTTGTTATCTTGGGGTTACAACGACCACAGCGTGAAACAGACAATTCGCCATCACCTCCATGCCACCTATACGCTTAGGGAAGGGCAGCTTCACATTTACCTTGCCTAGAGCAGCGTGCCACTCGTCAGCATCTGTAACTGTGGAGGTCCTCTGCCACAAACTGTTCCCTTCCCTCGAAAGCCCAAAGTAAAGTCTTTAAGTAGAACGTGGTAGCTGTTTACACAGTTCCAAAACTTCCCTTTAAACTCCACCTGCCAGGTCGTTTAAGGGTTAATAAGAATTAGGAAAGTTACATAACACATGTCGGTGGCAATCGATATACACAGTGGCTGAATGCCCAACTCCCCGGAACACAATCTTTCTGATAAGCTAACAGTGGCGCATATGGTCACCAAATTACACGCCTTTTAGAATACTCAAAATGTCATCATCTTCTTGTAAGTACCCGCCATTCGACCTTATCCTGAGGCACTTTAGTCCAATCCACGCCTTCCAGCTCTATTTAAAAAAAATAATTTTAATATTATCCGCCTACGTCTATATCTCTTGCACCTCCCTATGCGTGCTATGTGTCCTGCTTCTGCGTCTTATCCTCTGTTATTATATCTCCAAAACAGTTTTGGTAAATAGGTATTAGGATCGACTCTGCTCTATGGAGTTGGTTGCATTCATACGGATCGTATGAAATACGTACAGGAATTATCAACATAGAACAGCATTACCATCTTTTTTCTCCAAAATCTATTTCGGAGTAGAAATGTGCGGGCTGGTGGACAGACAGGAGTAAAAAAACCATTGTGTATTACATTTACACAATACGTAATTAAAAGTTATAATAAAACAAATAGTTATTTCGATTTAAATAAATTCCGTTTTAGAGGCACGAGGTGTTGAGCAGCACATCCTACACTTTACCCCTTGTAACACTACTGGACACACCAACCCCAGAGAAAATCAGCGCCAAGATTGCTACCCCTCGTGCTTGGGAGTTCTCTCCCTCACTCGACAGACACATGTCTTGTTAGGCTACCCCTTTCACATTATTGAACCCTCTCTCCACAGACAGTGTAATTAAAGTAACTACCCCCCCCCCCCCACCCCCCCTCCCCCCACGCCATTCAGCATGGCCGCCGTCTAGAAGACAAACAATACAGGACACTAGACGTTCCCTAGAGTGGTCACACACAATGTTTGTTTGTTTGTTACAAGCAACTAACGCGTTCTGAGCACCACATATTTCTGGATGAACCCTTAACATTTATTTCATTCAACTCTATGACGTATTCGCAAAAAATTACTCCTCGGTCATTTTGCTTCTCAGCATCACGGATCAAATCTCCTGACCCTCTCAGCAATCCGTCCTTCGTAGCAGAAGAATGTTTAAAATACGTAAGGAAAATAAATATCGGTAAAGATCAACGGGAAACTCCTATTAAAACGAGTGTGTATTGAAATGTGTAACAAACAGCATATAACATTTAAAATCAAATGATTACTTAGCTCTGCTTAGTTGCTAAGTCCGTACAGTATTAACACATGTAAACATCTGCTTTGCTGCTATATACAGAACTACACGTACATAAGAGATCACAGACGAGTGAACAGTCTTTCGTAATTAGAATTCATCATCTGCTCGTGCGCGCGCACTGGTTCGTCATCGATGGTTTTATCCAACATGTGTTATGTTTTGTTTTCATACGCCTGCATTCTTATGGGGCAAGAATCTTGCAGTGTGCCGCCAGGCGTCTCTGACAAAGTCCGGAAAGTTAGTGGGGGAAAAAACGAGCTTATTTAGCCACAATTGAAAAGAATGAAAGAGGAACTCAAAGAAATAAGAATGAGATGAGGGATCGCGGAAATTGAAGACAATCTTCAGCTCCTTGCTGTAATGACATGGCGACAATTCCTTGTGGTACACACGTGTTGGGCTGAAGAACTGGATGGTAGGACAAGACGTTCCTCAAGCCGCATAAGCAATTACTGTCAACGACGTCGGCAGTCGGATGTGGAAAACTTTACCGTCAGCAATTGGTCGTAGACTCTGTCGGCAGAAAGAAGGCCAGTAAGCACGCAGATTCACCAGGGTATATCAACGACGACTACATGTAGCGGAAACTGCAGAGGAGATAAATGCTCAGGAGGTCAAAATATTCCTCGCCATTTATGGGAACTAGAGGTTTTTTCACACGTTCAAAACAGCCACTGAATTTATTAAGGGTAAAATTACTCCTGGTGCCTAAAGAAACACCAGGCGAAGCAGATTTATTGAGTAGTGGAGATGGAACTCCACGTATTCTTAACCTCGGCATTAGATGGATGTGAATGAACAGTTTTACGTCCGGCTAATTTCTCCGTCAGTGAAAGATTCCCAGTGTCAAAATATAGGAAGCTGGGAAGGCCCCAGAATCTGTCTTGACGTTCTGACGAAGAGAAAAATCTCGTCCTGCCGGAAATCGATCCCTGGCCCAGTCAGTATAATGACTATTAGTCCATACCATATTTCCTAACGATCCGATTTTAATATCATTTTTCCATGTAAACACAGATTTTTTCCGGCCAGGGTTTTATATTTGCTTATCTCTCACTAAAATTTCAAATGTGTCGTGAAATGTAAATCACAAAACAGCAACGTATCTCATTCAGTTACATTCAGTTCGTGACTCTGGGACACCCAGGACATCAGTATGGCTGAAAATGACCAAACAGTTGAAACACGTCGCTCGAGTAGCAAACAGAGAGCAGTTGAGTAAAATATCAAGACCATTACTCCGAACAACACAATTAAGACAGACAAGCAAACGGCCGTTTGATCAATCACAGATTTTTGTGATCGGATTCTGACTGGTTCACTAACCGCTACACCACCACCAGGTCGAGGTCATGAGCGAATCTGGAATCCGAACCTTGTCGTGTGTTGGACCTGTCAGTCGACCGCTTACTGGCGGGTCAGGTCAGTCGGTGCGGGATGGGGAGCTGACACGTAGCTTCCGGTTCCGGTAACCTCCCCCCCCCCAAAAAAAAGGGCACCAAACAAAAGACACGCGGTGTGGGCTTCATTCCACCCACACACACATTAGGACCACTCGTTTCTTGAAACACGTGTCCCTTGCATTCGAAAGATTTCAACTGCCACCCCCCACCTCCAGAATTTTCCTAGAAATTTCCCTCTCTACTCTCGCTCCTTCGTCCGTGTTCCACCCTTCTTCATGACACTAATTGATGACGATGTGCGTGTACTGTAACGGAAGGACGAAACAGCTTCCACAGTTCATGGTCGCAGATGTTGCAGCATCTCAGAGGTTGGTGATAAGCTAGCTTCACGGCACAGATTTGCAGTCTCACAGCTAGTCAATAAATTCTCTGTGATATATTTGGTCCTCATGGCGGCGAGTATGAAGATCACTGTCTTCTGGGTTGTTGCGACTAATGGACCTGATACTGGAGGCAGCAAGTACCACTGAAACGTCGGTAAACTTCTACCAGACAACACGTTACAATAGACCAGATGACAGCCATCTTTATATTCGCCGTCTTCAGAAATTCAAATCTTACACAGAATATATTTTACAATCTTTTTTCCTTTGCAATGCATATTTGCTATCCTAGTGTTCTTCATGTCTACTTACACAAATATAAATAAATTACTGTAGTTAAAAAAAATATAAGATGAAGTTCCAGGAATTAAAACGAGAAACTGAGAATAGGGAAGACTGGAGAGCTCGTTTTGGGCAGAGCAATGGACCTGTCGTAAGACAGAACACTGAATAATAATAAGTTAAAAAAATCTAGACTTAAAAATCCCATCAGAATTCAGAAATCACAATGCACAGTTAGCAATGTTTTCCTTTGAGCTTCGTTAGATATTAAAAATATACAGAAAATGTTTCAAATAAAATTTTCTAAATCTTAATGAGATCCACATATTACCTGTGATAAACCGGTTTAAAAATTCGATAACAATCAATTTAAAATTCGTGTAGAGTTTAGGTTATGATGAGGCCAGAACGGACAAAATTAAGTTCACATTTCGTTTTGACCACTAGTATAAAAGGTCATCAAAATCCCTTCATCAGATTTTGAGATGAAACATTCTGACAGACAGACGTAATGCTCCAGTCATGCATTAATTTTCCGTACGTCTTCAAAAGATACAAAGTTCATGACGGAGACGGTGTAAGCCATTTCACTAGACACGAATCAAAACTTCAGAGCATCGAACCCACAAAGAGAAGCCAGTGTGACACAGCACTGAGTTCTCGCATTTTACGTGCTGGTGCCACCCAGAACCATTCAGTTTTAAACAAAAACCTAACCACAAAGCCACTTGTATTTTAAAAACCCAGGAGGTAAATTTGTTACCTAGTCCCCCACTAACAGTTTTTCCTCATTTTTTCCCGTTAACAAAACCCTGGGGTGGAGGGGGGAACCCCGACAGCTACCAAGTTTCGGGGTCAAATCATCCAGTGATGACCTCACACGATGTAAAACTCTCCAATAATTTAACTCTTTCACTTGGTGTTCAAGCCCGCAGCATTTTACATGCGTTTTAAACATTTATTTTTCCCATTTATTTGGTCACTGGTATACTGGACTGGAACGCACCGCGATAGTGATGCGTTGGGTCACCGCCCCCACCCCACCCCCCACCCCCACAGATCCACGTACATGGTTTTTCACCTTGTTTTCGATACATTAACAGTATTCATGAAATAGCAGGCACTGACATGTATTATTAATGAGTATGTAGTAATTCGGCATGGCAGAGTTGTGGATCTGTCTGGTTGGTTTGCGACCTCTGACCCCCACCCCAACCCACCCCCACAGGCCTCTCTCCTCCATCAGATAGCAAGGGTCGCCAAATGTTACTCCAATTAGTTTCTCACTGGTTTTACAGGATGGTCCGGGGTTTTGAGTGCCAGAGAGATGTCCCTTTTAGCATTACCAGTACTTGCTGTTATTAATATTGTATATGATACGTTTGTGGAGTGGACACAGCTGAAATTTAATGGTTTTGGATTCTGTATCAAGCTTCCTGAAATTATTTTAGTTGCAAAGGCAAATGTTCGTTTGCTTTCGGGGCGAGAGGCCAGGTTCTCACGAAGACGAATATTAAGCTGGCTGTCTTCTGCTCCACGGTGGTCTAGCGGTCAGAACACTAGCCTTGTAAGCCTGGGGTCCCGGGTTCAATTCCCGGTGGTGCTCAAATTTATAACTTGTGTTGGGCAAGGCCGTGGTCTAGGCATCACGGAGTTTTCCTCCGGGGGCTTCCCCGGTTTCTCCGTGGCATCCCAACAATTACTCCACTCACACACAGAAGAAGGCAATGGCAAACCACTTCTGATCATCTCTGCCAAGAATGTATATATGTATGAGCAGGTCCCTGAGAACCTGAAGAGGTTGGAAGGATCCTGTTCATGATATATGGACCTGTCGTCAGACAGAACACTACAAATAAAATAAAGTCTTCTGCTGGGTTGTTGAGCCCAAAAGCTCCCGACTTCAGAACCTCAAATCTCAGATGCATTCTCGATCTGTAACCCCCTCTCTTTTCCTGAAGACGTATGAATATCCATACATCGAAACGTCCTTATTGTAAAGGCTTTAGCATATTTAAGACTTTTACGGAACAGACGGTGGATAAAACTCAAAACAAAGAAATACTTTTCACAGAACTTATCCGAAACGAATGTAAACTGAATGTGGCAATCATGAATGCTGTTGGCTGACGTGAGTTGAAGGGCGTAAGTTCTTAACAGCTTCTCACTTGTACAAGACGTAGTCAACCGTGAAACAATAACAAATTAGTTGCTAAATATCCAAGAGCCTAATTATCGAAAGATATAAAACGATACATTCTATTATTTTGACATTTCAACGCATTGAACACTTCAATTTAAAGAGTACGAGGGGTGATTACGAATTAAGAGATAGGGGTCGAAAGTGCTTCCAATTTTCGCAACCACAACGCCATCTACAAACACCGATATCAGTTTTATTAGCACAAATAATACGGGTCTGAAGCACGCGACAAGTGTTAATTTGAATCATGGATATGCTCAAACTTGTTTTTCAAACCCTTCAAACTGCACGGGAGCCACTTATGTGGGCAGCTTTCAGCTTTATGGAAAATACAATTACTTGTGAACGATGATGGTGCCATATGGGTGAGAAAGGGGGAACGGGGGCTAGGAAGAGAAGAGTGCTCTACGCTGCAGGCCGTCAAGTGTCTCCCTTTACAGAGAGCAGGCCGTTCTATATAAATGGGTTAAGTTTTTACCAAGTACCCTCTAAGCGGTAGATTATGAATTTGCGTAACACTCACAGACCGCTGTAACAAAGTGGAGACGATGCAATTTAATTTGGCATCATCCTTTTACAATTCACTGGCCAAAACAGGCCCTCAGTCCATTTACCAGGTTTAAAATAATTATTTCATTCGTCCGGTTTGAACTTAATGACGATTCGCCTAATAATTCGGACTTCAGAATTAAGGCTGTCCCCGTCTAAATTGTATCGAATTACGAGATAAAACACGAAACTTGCAAACGATTAGCACAGAAAATAATACATCGAAATTATGATCGAAAGTATTCTCTACTCAACTCTTCAACTTCGTCCAGGGTTCCTCGTTTTTACGCCCCAACGTTTAGGAAATTAGTTTTATGTAAACTCCTCTGTATTGATCCTTTGGAAGAGTCTGTCTCCAATCCTGCACGATAAGACGGATAAACACTGTGTTTTGCCGTCATCAGGGCGATCATCGCCCTGATGATGGAGGCAGCAAGAACCTCTGAAACGTCGGCAAACTTCCACCCAGAAGACAACCATTTTTAGATTTATCACCATGAAAATCTCAAATCCTACTATAGACTCAAATAATACAAGTTAGACTTGTTACATAATTTCAAATAGAAGTATTGACTGAATCATCAGAAACAAATTTCTTATAGGGAAATCACTTCTTGAAACAACAGACTATCTCCTTGAAATTCCCCCCGGTACGTCTCGTAGTACTTGGCCGGCCCGTTGTTCTCTGCATTATCGACAGAGTCAGTATGTTTCAACTGCCTGACGGCAGTCTGGTAGCTAATTATAATACAAAAGCAGCAGGAAGAGGATTCCGGAGGCTCAAGAAGTTCTCGTTTTCCCCAGGAGGTGGCGGAATGTCCCTCAATGTGAACCCTAGGGGGAAGCTAGGGTCATGTAGGGGAGTGTAGTGATTAGTAGGGGGCGGGGGTGTTGTTTGAGGGCGCCAGCTGCTTGATAATACGAGGGCGCGCATGCGTGTATATGGGAGGGAGGGTCGGATAGTTTGGTCCAGCTGCTACAGAAACACATCTCGCGCTACGTTCACACACACCTAACAAGTCCTCAGACAAAGCATAAGCACGTCTGGTGTGGAGAATCCGCGTATCAAAAGCAACATTTACGGACGTCGTGGCGAAACTTCCTTCTTCAGGGCACCTTTTATTTCTTATTCAGAGAAGTAAATCCTTTGCTTCGTTCTTCATTCTTTTTCCTGTTCCTTTACCTCCACATATTATTATTATTATTATTATTATTAAAATAAAAGAAGATTCGAAAAGCCCCTGAAGAAGGAAGATTCAAGTTGATCCTAAACGCTGGTAACTTTTACTGCCATAGCCATAGAACGCCATCTGACTGAGTAAAACCTCAAAACTTCACAATCTAACCTAGCCGGCCAGCCTAATATAAACCAGGACGGCCAACCACTCGGCCTCAACGAGTTATTCTTTACAAAAGAGACAAAGTACCATTGTGTTTCGACGCCGAAGGCCTACAGTCCGAACTGCTGACAGCGTCACAACAGAAGGCACGTCCATGGTCCCTCGGACCGAAACAAGCTAAAATTAAATATACAAATTACATGCAGACTTCTGGTACCAAATTTCATCTAAAACCGTTTAATGCTTTCTTCCATAAAAATGGATTAGGCTTAGGCCAACATGCGTCCATTTCGCGAAGTCTCTACAAACAGGGAGCAAAATTCCAGGTATTGCGGATAGGCCTGTGTTTGTCCGAATGGATTAGATAAAGTCCGAACACCTCGGACAAATGGGGTGTCCATCGACCAGCCCCTGTAAAGGGCAATGTGACAGGAAGGGTCCAGGACGAGGTGCGTGGGTGGGTTACGTAACATAATTTGTCGAGAAGGGGGCGCAGCCTACCGGATTTGTCTTTGCTAATCAAGGGTTCTCCTCCACGAGGGCATTACATTCCCTCCCCCTATCCCCTCTGTTCACACGTATTGAAATTTGTAGAATCGGCCTTGAACAGACGCGTGCAGCTGCTGGAAGCAGGTCCATTGATGTACACAAAATGTAGCCAGAGATCAAACAGAGCAGAGGAAGAGGGGGGAATCGACACAGATTAAGCTGGAGCTTTCGTCTAAGCCCATAACTTCCCAAGATCGCATCCAAGCAGTGAGGCTGGTCGGAGTAGTGTCTTGTGCGCCGACAAAAGGAGAAACAAATCTAAAATGTAACCTATGTGGAATTTCTATTCTTCTCCGACTCCTCTACCTACGTTTCCTTAACCTCTGTCTCCATCTTGTTCGGCATAAATCCACCCTCATCGAATGTCGGGGCCGAGGTGCTGGATTGAAATCTGGGTACTGATTCCGGCAAACTTAACCGAATTTTTCATATTTTTCCTCAATTCCTCCATCCGGCCATCTCTTCTGAACCTCTTTACTCACCTCATACACCTCAAATCTCCTGATTTAATTTAACATTTATAATATTCGTAGACAAATATCAGAACACGTAGCATACTGCCATTACTACACACAGTTTCGATTCGGCAATCATTAAGATTACACAGTTATTTTATAAATCATTTGACTTCATGAGTAATCTGTACACGCCTTCATTCAGTACCGACTAGGTACAGAATCAACTCTTTCTTAAATTTAACGACGTAAAAGTTGCAAAAGTGCAGATGATAGCACAGCTGTAGAAAATATTGAGTAATAATGATTAAAAATCGCTTAGCATCAACTTTATTAAAAATAATTGTTTCCTGCATTTATAAGCTCGTCATCAAGACCTATTTAATGAGAACACGGGCTATTACACTGGACTGCATAAGACAACGATAATCCCCCACCGTAAATAATTCCTCAGTCAAAGTAGAGACTGATTCCTAGACCGGAAATTTCGCCCTTCCTAATAATCACACAGTAATTACAGGTGAGAAGATGGGAATTGAAGGGGAGGGGTTATTATTGACCTGTAGCTGAACTTTGCTGCATGATTGTGGTAACGGACCTCCCGCGGTTCTGTTCTGACAGAACGGGATTGAGGTCCCGTTCAACAGTAAACTTGAAAACACATTCAGTCGCGTCATGCTTTGAGCTCTATAATAAATGATTCATAATTTCGACGGCCGAGTAATCGTACGCTATAGCAAGGCTATTTGCATTGAATTTAATCTTACTATGACAGGGTATCGCTTTTGTAATTCACCCGGTAGCAACCGACGGAGACGCCAGCAGGCAGGCAGGAGATGCAGTTCTTAAAGAGTCCAGCCTAATGAAGACAGTTCCTGACTAGCAGTCTGGAAGCGTACCCTGAGCTGGTCCACACCTGTCTCTCTATTCCTCGGAGCACGTCCTACCCATCTTCTATCGTCGTCTTCTTCATCATCCACTATTTATATGACTTACACTTCCCTTCCTTCTCAGCCTACGTATTTTGTACAAGCAATGCCCAATGACCAGATCAAATGACATTCATATCCCCAAGGGGAATAAGAAATAATATTTAGAGTTCGATGAAAACGCCAATTTAACTTCTGAACCTTCCGAAGATACTTCAAAACACTCAATCTTTGTGGCGGAACGAGAAGCGGAGGGGGCATTCTTCTGATAAATTAACATTATCAGATCACAAATGTAAGTGACAGAAATAAATTGCATGACACAACCAGAATTCAGGTGCGCGGTGAAGGGAACTTTGTCGAGTGTTCGGGAGCGACCGCCGCGTAGCTTCTGCGTTACAGCTGCGGGCTTCGCTCGACTGTAAGGAATGACTCCGGAAACCACTGTCCTCCATCACAACGACTCGACAAAATAATAGCACTGCCCGTAGTAAAATGAAATAAAAAATTACGTATGTGTAATGTATGGCTGAGCTGCTTAACTGACGGTTAAATTAAACACAGCCATCACTCATACAGCATCAGAGCCACGGGAAACATAAACTACAGGTTCACTCTCTGTGAACTCCCCCCCCCCAACAACCCCGAGGGCTGTGTTGAAGTAACCCTTAGCACTGTCTACAGTGAAATAACGGCACAAGGACAGTCCCTTCAGGGCCTCTGTAGAAAGATAAGTCTGTAAGTTTTCTGTAAACAAGTCCTGATATCTCATGATATTGTTTTTAACAAAAATTTCACTTTTTCCAAGATGCAGTGACTCCTGAACCCTGTTACGCGATGTCAGCGTTTGCCTCGCCTCAGAATTTTTAAATGTTTAGGAAGGAAAGAAAAGCTAAGACTAGAAAAATTACGACCTGAGAACAGAAAAGGAAAAATAAGAAGAAGAAGAAGAAGAAGAAACTACAAGAGGTGTCGGTTGTTGTTGAAAGGGCAGGAAGTTTGGTCGTAATGTTAGTGGTACAGCAGAATAATTACAAGTTGCATCTGAATTGAGACACACGAAACAGGAAAGCAGCAAGCAGTTGGAGGGGATTCCCCAACGCGATGATCTGGAAGAGAAACTTTGAGCGGGAATTAAAGCAAGTTCTCCAAGTTTCGACACGCTGCCAGCAGCTGTCGCGCCGTACAAGAACTTTATTCACGCCCGCTGTCCCAATTAGCAGTTCCAATTCATCCCGCCAGCAGACGCCACTGGCTACACTACACTTCCTTCAAGAAACTTGGAACACTGGATGAAAGTACGAGGTTTTGTGGTGCTGGAGAAGTCCGAAGGTTCGAGCAACATTCGATCTCTGTAAATTCTCCGTCTTCTTATTTACTAACGCACTTCCCTTGTGGGACCAAATGAAGTCGACGCACAGACAGACGGAATTTTTCATGACTTCATTTTTAGACTCCGACACTGAGACAAGAACAAGAATCTCAGTGGGCCAGTCCCCAGAGAAGCCTCCTGGGGTGGATCTGGGTGGTAAAACCCCTGGAGTTAAACAAAATATCATAGATGGACTAAGCGTGGTGGGTATTACCCTGGAGTGTCCCTGGAAGTGCCTTATCCCAGAGGGGGGCGAGGCCCCTCGGGGGCATTCCCAGCCCTCTAGAGGCCTGAATGATCTAACCTTAGATGGCAGGGACAAGGGGTGTCCAACAGGCAAAAGCAAGGACAGGAATAATAACAATATAAATAATAAAAAAATCAGGAATAACAATAACGATAAAATCAGACGATTAAAACGGTAGGTTCGCTAGGCTGACACCCACCACCATCCAGTGCCTACGCTGAGAATGAATTAATCAACTCATAAAAATCCCACGGGCGGGTCTCGAACCCGATATCCTTGGAATACGAACCAAGAGTGTCAACCATATAACCGAGATGTTACCGAACGTGAGGAAACAGGATTTTGAGATGCTGACCGTGTACTCTGGTGGAACTCCTGAGACAGGGGTCACTTATCCCGCTGTTAAGTGTCGAAGCGGTGGGTCTGGTTGACCTCAGACCGATAATTGCCGTGGGGCGGATGGCGTTCAGCTGCTCTGTTCTGCTCTGCTCGTGACCGGAAGTGCATGCTGTGTGCTGAGGTTACACCCTTCATGACACTGCGATACTCCCACTCAGATGTGTGAGAAACACCCCTTCTTCCTATGCAAAACTGCTCCGTGACTGATTGATTGATTTATTGTTAGGCTGACAAGCGCATTGACAGGTTTCTCATCTGGCCGTGGGTTAACGAAATACGGTCCTAAATGACAACAAAATCAGCTAGAACCTCAGTAACAGTACGGCTCTTAATCAAATAAATATTCTAAGTAAGATTCGACTGGTTAGTAAAAAGATGGCTGTCTTCTGGGTCGTAGCGCCGTGTAGTCTGGTACAAGTTTACCAGTGTTTCAGAGGTCCTTGCTGTCTCCATCATCATGGTGGTATTTCTAACACAAAGTCTATAGAACATAAACAAATAAGCTGACTCCATGGAGAAGATTAGGTATACTTGTACAGACGCTGCTTGTTACTCAGCTGACTCCAGCATTTACTAGAACCCGGAAATTCATAAGAATGAACAGAAGTGATCGCCTCTGGAAATTATCCTGACCCAAAGAAATCCAGGTCCCACCCTAACACACAACTTTGTTGAAGATCCATCTACGCCTAGGTCTTCCAAACGATCTCTTTCCTTGAGGATTTTTCTTTTACAATTTTGCAATTGTCATTTGTCTATGCGCGCTAGATATCTGACCCACATTATTCATCACGATTTCGTCATTTCTACCACATTTGGTGAAGAACACAATTCGTTATCTCTTCTTTGTATAATTTTCTTTATTCTTTTTACCTTAAAATATTCTCCGGAACACCTTCTTCACAGACGTCCTTTGTGTCTCTTTCAGGATAAGGTTTTATGGACAGGTTTGCGTTCCACGAGCTGTAGCATCGAGCAAGGAAGCAACCAGTTCCCCGTCGCCGACCCCGAGTCCTCGTGCGAGTGGTTCATGAGAGGGATCTCCTCCACGGACAATTGCACCGCCTGATAGGATCTGCACAACCAATACGTCACCGCTCAGGTCGCCCTCGCTTCTTCATGGTGAACCAAGATCGTTATATACCTATAGCAAGCGGAAGCCAACAATATCGCGCTGGACAACGTCTGTAGGAAACAATGGCGAACCGTGTGGTTGACATGGCGACATTACGGTGCACAGACCGTGAGAGTTTCACGGCAGCGACTGTGAAGATGGTTAGTATCTACGAGACTTCACACGACCCAGATGACAAGAAAATGGATGTCACAATTTCGTATGAACATAAAGACAGGAAAGTTACCAGAACTGAATTGACGTCAGCTTCCAGGATAAGTACAATTTTGAAGATTATCAAGTGTTTCGACAAACATTAAAGTTGTCATCTTCATGGTGAGAATGGTTGGGCGATTTTGTAAGTCAGTCTGAGATAGGGCCGGCAGTAGACGGTGCTGACTGGTGGAGAGGAATAGCGGTCCATCCAATGGAAGATGATGATGTAACGCGTGGTGATGGAAGAAGTTCGGTGATCGTGGATAATTTCCAACATTCAAAGCAGCTCGTTTCCGATAGCCAGTCGCGTAAATCTAATTTACTAATTTCTGGGACCAAAGCGAAGCGGCTCCTTTCCGATTTCCAGTCGCGGAAACCTAATTTACTAATTTCTGGGACCAAAGCAGGTCATATGTAAATAAATCTCAAGGCAATCCGAAATAACATGTCGGCAGACAGCCCTATTAAGTTCAATAATAATCCAACTTGGGATGAACTGTAAAATCTAATTCTAAAGAAATTCCAAGCGATTCGCCGCTTTGGTTTCCAGGTCCTATATATAGAACTAGCTCTGAAGATCGGATTTGATGGCGCAGTGGTCCATTGTGAGCAGAGCGTTATCGTCTGCATTTATCTGCAGTCCCACGCCGACAGCGCATTCGCTCTGAGGTTCAACACCAAGCAACTGCTTCAATTGCAAGACTTCCTTCAGTGTTCAAGGTCGAAGCTGTTTTCCCTCGAATGTTACTATTTCCTGGCCATCCAGAATAAACGAGAGAGAAAACCCGAACCACGAATCAGCGAGTAGTTCAGTGGGCATTCCCACTTTATCAGACCATCAATACCCCTGGCATGGTCAAAGAGTGGTAGACTCCACAGCTTTGTGTTTGGAATGTATCCGGTTCGAGTCTTACTCAGAATATCGATTTCTCTAACGTTTCCTTCTTGTAACACCTCCCCCCCATGTGAATACTGATACAGCATATCACGACATCTTCCTTCTGAAACCTCATCTATTGATTATTCAAGACCACACTTACATCTCACTTGAAGCTACAAGGACTAACTTATGCAGTTGAAACAGAGTCGTTCAAAAACTAATAATCAAGAAAACACCACAAATCCTCTAAAGCTGTTCTGGGTAGTCAGAATCGTAAGGATTTTATATTCTGGAAGTCCCACGTTCAGCTCTCGACATAGAGACACATCTGTCAAGAATAAAGTGTTTCGTGATTTTTTCGAAGCCCCTACACAAATTATAGGAAAACATCTCAACGCCAAAATTCCACGAACCCACGTCAGTACACTAGTAGCGTTAGTGTCGCGTTCATCCCAGGAGGCGGCAAGCCACTGTGTCGCGGGACACTTATTTAAAACAAGGAAAGTAGGCTTAAAGTAAGGCAGAATCTTGATATAAAGTCTTCCTGAGAGATCAAAGTTTCGTAAGCTTCAGTCGTGCATTAATTTTGAACCCTCTATTTTCTTAAAATGTTTCTCTCGGCGCTGAGAATTACATTCAGTTATGCATAACTTGTTACACAGCCAAGTTAAATGCACCAGGGGTTGCAGCTTACGATGAATGACCCCTCTGGGGGCTGTAATGCCAGCCGCCTCATCAACTGAACAACCCTTTCCTTTTCTTTAATCACCTTGTTAATTTGGAATGCAGGATTCTTCAGTATCCGGCAGGAGATGGCTCCGCGAGCAAGGAGGCAGAAATTACGCACAAGCTCAACGCAGTCAGGAGGAATGATAATTGAATGAGGAGTGAAATGTAGCCCCAGTGTGGCCCCGACCTAACTGGGTCCGTAAAAGTAAAACTCTTTCGTCGTCGTCCTGACTATAAACGTCGAGACGCACTACGTCAGTTTGCCATTTTCGTATCATATGGCGTCCCGACGCCCGGTGCCGTTGAAATGTATTTTAAAAAAATCAAAGTTCAATAGCAAGATTTGATAAAAATGTCTAATTACATTGCGTAAAATTTGGCAGAACCAAATAAAATCTTGTCTTTTAACCAGCATTTTTTTCAGGGTAACCTATGAGAATCACATTGCAGAGAAGTGAATATTTCTTTTTTGAATATAAAAAGGTCGAACATACCGATTTTTTAAAAAATATTTCTGCAAAAAACAGGATCTCAGAGGGTAAGACCTTTAGGGAGAAACTAAACCTTTTTAGGGTTCAAGTGTAACGAAGCAGAAATTAGGAAGGAAAAGGATACCCTTCCATCAGTTACGAGGCGCGTCCCAAAAGTAAGTTTCCCACTCGTCCCACAGCTAGCAAACCTTATATTCAGCGAAGCGACTGTGCGTACGTGATAGAGCAATGACGTAGCATGGCGCATGCACTAACGGCACTTCCCGCGTTCTCACAGTAGCATCGTTGCAGCTGTTGAAGATGGAGGTTCTTATTCCAGCTCCCGCCGACTGTGAAGTGCGGTCAGTGATAACGCTAGGCCGCACACGGCTCGACGGACAGCAAGTCTCCTGCAGGAGTTCAGCTGGGAGGTGTTTAATCATTCACCCTACAGCCCGGACCTCGCTCCCAGTGATTTCCATCTTTTCCTACACCTCAAGAAATTCCTGTCCGGTCAGCGTCAGCGTTTTGAGAATGAAAGAGAGGCGGAGATGGTTGTCACACAGTGGTTCCAATCCCAGGCGGCAGACTTCTACGACACAGGTATTCAAAAGTTGGTCCCACGGTATGACAAATGTCTCAAATCCGGTGGCGAATATGTTGAAAAATAGCTGGACACTTGCTGTAGCTGTTGCAATAAATATTTCCATGAAATTGTGTTTTGTTTCTGTAAACGGCCCCAGGGAAACTTACTTGGAGGACGCGCCTCGTATTTATAACCAAGCACATATTTTTCTCACCTCTCTGCAGTTAATCACAGAGACAAATCAATATGAGAGATCCTGCTTCTGTCATTTGTTTAATGGCTTCCGGCGAAATGAGAGCGAAACGGAAGGTGTTGTTTGTTGCGGGTTACCGAAGCAGAAGGAGGGACGAGTCATTGTTGTGACGCGGCGGTGTACCTTCCACACAGAAACACCTTCCGATTCTGCAGACGTGAGTCGATACCATAAATGCGATTCTCAGAGAACGAGAAATGTCGTGATGAACTAACATTTACTCCTGCCTCTTACAGAAGTTGCCATTTCAACGCGAGTCGTATTAATGAGTCAGTTGCAACTGGCATCACTAATACGCGAACGGATTTTAAATCTCTCAAAATGTGACAGAGTTCAATTGTTTGTTAACGACAGTAACAAAACGATATCGCATTCAAGACTAAATTAAGATCAGATGAATGTTGAGAAACGTCCACACATGAAATTCAAGAGTTTCTTCCAAATATTATTAGCGTCATGAAATCGAAGACTGTGAGATGATACAGACTCGTAGCACGTATTGGAAATACGAAAAAACATTTTAGTCAGAAAACCTATAGGAAGACCAAGGTATAGATTACACAATAATTTTAAAATTAATATTGATAAAACAGATGAAGCAAGTGTGGACTGAATTCATGTGACAGGTGGCGAGCTCTTGTGGACAAATAATGAACCTCCGAGTTCCGGTAAAAGGGAAAATGGTCTGAATTTTCTTCTTTGCCAGTAGTTTTTTTTTATACTGACTTTGGCTGTCTAGTGACTGAGGTTAGCTCTTTCTAAGCTATGCTAAAAAATATTGTTAATTTTCATTGGAATCGTTTTGACAAGGTTCATCAGTGTTTTTACAAAGCAGTTCAACTTCTGAAACAAAGTGACCAGCCAGATATCATTTAAACTTAATTTCAATAGGGTCTCTATTTTTCATTTTCATAGCCAAGTACATTTGTGGACCGTTCTTCAACAAACGCAACTGCCTTTCCCTTTTTCCGCTGAGACGCTTGGCGTCATCTGCAGGGTACGACTGAATCCTTCTAATAACTTCACCGGATGGAAATGAAGACAGAAGACGAGGCTTGGCTCTTGGCGTCGCTTTGTTCTAGCCCTTCCGGGCGTAACGAGGTGTTGTCTCCGCTGGGCATTGTTTATACTGAGCTCTTTCTCCGAGATCAACAGAAACCTTCAAATGTTTTCCCGTTCATCTCCAAGTTTCATATTCTGCTTGCTTCACAGGGTTGTTTTGTTGATTAGTCAGTCCATCCGAGTCGATGGTAGGACAGAAATGTTAACACGACGGCCGGAACAGAGGACTGCCCGCAATTTCTTGGGGATCCCTCGAAAACTTGCATGCAGCTTGGTTCACGAAACTTGTGCACTATAACAGAACAAAACGTGGAAATAGAGGCTATTATAGGCCTCACAGAAGTACGTAACAGAATTATTTCAAGAAGTTTATGAGGTGTTCAAAATAAAACTTGTTCGTGGAATATATTGTAGGCTCCTCGTGGAATATAAGTGGTCTACAGCTGAGTTAGAGTAAGGACACACGTCACTTCTTCAGAGCTGTGAGATTTCCTTCAATGCGAGACAGGAGGCCGGGAGTAAACTCGAGTTTCTATCAAGTTCGTCCTGACACTAGGAGCGAAGGAGCTTGCCTCATGCTTTGTTAATGATCCTAAGACAGGAGCAATCCACCCGCTCTGCTTGTATCCTATGCTTAAGATTATCTTGCCTTAAGGCAGTAAGTGCCTGTGATTTAAAGACCTTATTCTGTAGATAATATAGCTCTCTGTATATAAACTATTCTTAATATCAAATGGAAATTCACTCAGCGGCGAAAATGCCGATGTCTGTCGGTCTTTTATGTTGTAACGTTGTGTGGACTTGGAGAATGATACTAACATGCACATGTGTACTACTGAAAATGGAAGCGGTATGTTCCTCCGAAACGTTTACAAATACACGCTACGTTACAACCCAGACGACCAAATTCAACAGACACTCAGATGAACTGTTAGTTACTTACACCTAGAATGATGTCAAACATGTCTCACTTCGTGTGACAACCAGACTGTAACATAGATTCTGATCTGCAGATGCTGTGAGGCACACGTCAGACTTTTGACTGACGTAAAACCAGACAATACTTCAGTGGAGCTTGGCTCGGGGATGTTGGGGAGAGAATCTAGCCCCGAGGAATTCTTATACTGAAGCATCAGTTCTGACATGCGGCATCATATAGATGAGGGGGAAATGAAGACGCTGTCTAAACACCAAACCTTGTTTACAACCTTCGTATCGGCAGGAGAGCGGCGGTGTTTGACAAAGCGGAGTGCAAAAAATGTAATCTCACCGTTTCTTCCCAGTGTAGATGAGAATAAGCAATATTAAGAATTTTATTCTTACATTATTTAACGACGCTGTTTCAAGTATCAAAGTAAGAATAAATCTAATATTTAAACAAAAACTCTGATGTTGTTATGGAGCAGAAGGCAAAAATACTTCAAAGTAACAAAATTCATTAAATTTTAATGATAGTGTTCTAATTAATGAACCACTTTTCCACAGAATCAGTACGGTAATATCATTGTCAGACCTCGTTTACGTGTAGGCCTAATGTTTGATTGTTTATTGATTTAATAAGTAACGAGCAACAGCGAACTAAGTACAGTCCACAAAATATCCAAATACTAACTCAAAATTTGCACGGCGTGACTAATGTCGTTTTAGTATAAATGTCGTTATATTTTGTAGAAATGGACAAGGGACCCACAATACAAGTCGTAGCCACAGAAGTTGCGTAAATATCGCTTCAGGAAATATCATGAAAGAAATGTTTACGGTGTTATGAATAAAGGCCTCTGGATTATTGTCAAGAATATAAGAAGATTCTGAATTTCTGTTCCAAGAATGCACAACAGTCTTCCATTGTGTGGAGCTACAGTTGACTGACGCACAGCGCACGATGTTAAACTTTCGTGAGCCAAACAAGGCCCCTTGGGTCATCCACATGAAAGAGCTTATCCAACAAGTACTAATTCCTTGTTAAGAAACATTACAGGAAATTTATCAAAACGTGAAGAGGGTGCCCAGTAGCACACAGGCCATCACCGATCGTGCCTTGTGTGGGTACAGTAATGCACTAAACATCTGAAACAGAGGCAGGCCTAAACCAAATGTAGAACACGTATGTTTCAATATATCACACAGGCAAGAAAATTACACACACATCGCTATAAAAATGTCAACGATTTGATGAATTATACCATTAAAAAACCTGAATTTACCAAGCCGATAATTATAAAAGAATTAGCAGTAAATTGAGGTGAGTTGTCAGCTTCACGCTCCGGTCGATTTGTCCCCGAATTTTGTTACACACCATTTTTGTGATAAACAGACTAAAAAAATTATAATTCAAGTTTGATTTGTAAAATACGTTCTACACATATATTGGACGAACAATCACCAAAGTATCCTTATGTCTGGTCACGTCAGGTTTAGGCTAGGATAGGTAATATTTGGGTGTCAATGTATTCACCGGGCCACTGCAGGGAGCTCCTGATCTTTGAAGTAACTTCGGAAATATGACAAAAATGAGGATAAACAGAAATGAATGAAGAAAATAAAAAAGGACGAAAGACTGTGGCAAGTGTTGCATTTTTGTTGGCCAGCAGTACAATGCGTCCATTAGTCCTGGTTGCCTGATGGTAAACCAGGATCCCGACCCGCGGCCCTCAGGCAGGTGATCCACTATCAAAAGAACCACGGAAGCGAAATGCTGCCTGTTTTATAAAACAAGACGCAACATCTCCTTGTTCCGTCGGTCCACACGTCAGAGGGTAACGCGGTACAGTTGGGTGCAAACGCAACTGGTCCCACCAAACGCACACGCTTCTGAGGATCACAGTCAACAGATTGGCAAGGTCACAGGTTCTCAAGGCGGCAGCGAAGATGTTGTGCCGTGTAGCCAGGTAAAATTCTGCCGACGTTTCTGAGGTGCTTGCTGCCTCAGTCATCAGGGCGATTGGGTGTAATGGATAAGTACTCGTGTCTCTGATGATGGAGGCGGCAAGCACCTCTGAAACGTCGGTAAACAACTTACAGTCTACACGGCACAACATCCCAGGAGACAGCCTCACTTCAGTCAACAAAGTATTTCTATTAATATATTTGTTTCTGAAAACTTGGATATAATTATTAAAAATATATTAAAATTAGCCGTCAATCACAATATAATATTAATAAAAGATTAAAATATCATTTTACGTTCCCTATCGAGTACTCGATTTACAAATGGAACATACACTACATGTTTCGGCTATATATAGCCATCATCAGGTGTTATGTATTTAAACTTTTCACTGAATTACTGATTTTTAATAATTTTTAGTTTTCATTTTTTATGATGTTCTTGTCCTTTATATTGTTTCTTCATTCGTTGTATTATCACAGGTCACTAATATGTTTGTATTTCGTATTTTGTAGTGATGTCAATGTTTTGTATATGGACCAAGAAGTAATATCGTATCAGGTTTATGAGAGATCGGAGATGTACTGTACTGTATTGGATCGTGGCTGGTTACCGTAAAATGATATTTTAATCTTTTATTAATATTATATTGTGATTGACGGCTAATTTTAATATATTTTTAATACTATATAAATCACAATATGACGCATCTACAATATCTTGGATATAATTATTATGTGTCCTCAATACAAAGTAACAAGCAGGTCGGTTGATGCTGAAATTTTTAGTTTGAAAATATAACCCAAAAGGTACCCGTTGTCAGCATTTTGGAAATTTTGAACTCACGTCCCAAGCGGTAATATGTTCGATTATTTTCATAAACGTTAGGAGTTTAACAATTTAGATGTCAGGATGCTTGTACCTGGCATCGCATCATATGTATGGGGGGCTTGAGGGGGCAATACCAACATCACACAACAAACAGCATTACTCTCGCCAGAATGCCGACCCAACAACACGAATTCGCTGAAGCAGAATGGAGGACCTGGTGCTGTTGTCTTGGTATAAAATTCTGCTTTCACTTTTCAAAATGCCTTTCAATACAACCCTGAAATCATTGTCGCCTAAAGAAAGACCACGGCGTGTGAGTGACTACAGACTTCATCGTGTGGGTTCGATTCCTGACTCCTCTCGTTCCCATCGTCCATAATAGAACTGCAGCGAATTTATGAAACGATATAGGCTTATTAAGCGTTCACAATAAAAGATTTCGCCTCGATTTAAAGTGTGTGTGTATAAGAATACTGTAACCCCCAGATTAATCCATGTAGAGGTTAAACTGAACTTTATAAATCACTCAGAAAAGGTTGACTTTACAAAAACAACTTATGTACAGACACCCATAATTTTAAATATCCTTACAATTATGTATGTAATACAAGATTGACTGCAAACGATTCGAGCTCTCATATAAGAGCACTTTTCTTATAATAATTGTGGTTTTAGTTTTTGGTGTATTTTTCGAGACAGAAGGAGTTCTGCGGTCCATAAAACGGTTATTATAGTCCTGATTTAAAATATTTCCATCTTGGATTTAATCTTGAAATCAATGCAGTTTAAAATTTTCAATATTTCTCAGGTGTATAGAGCAGCAGCAAAATGTACTTAACTCCGATACCAAATTCCTCTCAGTATTAAAAAACATACGAAAAGCATTGGTTTATCCATTCTAATGAAGTATCTAACATGTCAGAACAAAATACAAGCGACCTTTTTGAAATATTACAGATTATTAACAAACTCTTTCCAGGTGTCGAGAGCAGTTACACTGGAGACACACAAAAATAGCAACACATTTCAATAATGAAGAAGTGCCTCGTACTGTTAATAATATAGTACACGAACACTTCAAACTGCCATTACAACAGGCAGATTAAAGCTTTTCTGTATAACACGAATAGAGAGAGGGGAGAAATACAAGCTACAGAAAACATGGAGACCGTCAGGCCGCGAAAAGAGAGGAGGTAGAACAGAGCATTAGGCCTACGAGTGTTCATTTTAAAGGCCTGTGCTCATCGGTCAGTAGGGTTCTGTAATCCAGACGAGTCTCCTGACTATCCCAATGAATAATTCTGCCAGACTTAAAACAGATACTGAATAAAAACTATGGGTGACGTTCCGATCGGTCAGCGAACTTGTAAAGCTGCTGGGATGATTGTTGGTTAATCCGCGGGAGATCAGAGATGCGACGGGTAAGTCGACGGCTGG
>NW_019059621.1:362225-378018 GCF_000696155.1 Zootermopsis nevadensis
CAAATAAAAATAACGCAGCGCCGCATACAGCAGGATATATGGCAGAATACTCTCTCTGAACACCAAACGTTGCTGGAAATCCTTAATGACAGGAGTACAGTCACTGTCACAAACACATAAATATTCACGTTCGCATTTGCATGAAAATTGTGCGGGAACTTTCAGGAATCAGTCGCTGTTGTTTGTAACTGCGTGTGTCACGGGAACCTGAAGCGTTTGAGAGATTTGTCAAGGGATCAAATTATAATAACTCCCTTCAAAACTGTCAGTATCGGTGTACTGTGTCGTAATTCCCTGCGGACTTGTTGGCAGACGGCACCGTTTCGGAGGAACATGCTGCCTCTATCTTCAGTCCAAATGTTTCAAAGAAAGTCTGTAGAGAAATATAAGATATAAAACTTGTCTTATACCAAATACGCATTTCCTTAAGTCTTACCATTTCCGAGATAATTAAATAAAAAGCCTCACAAGTTTAGAGCCACTGGACTGATTCTGACCAAATTCTACATTTGTCTCCCATGAGTGTCGCGCTGTATGGAGCAGAGACTTGGACACTCAGGAAGAAGGAACAGAAATACCTGGAGAGTTTCGAAATGTGGTGTTGGAGAAGAATAGAGAAGATCAGGTGGACGGATCGAGTGACCAACGAAGAAGTATTGAGGAGAGTCAACGAGCAAAGAACGAGAATAGGGACAACTGGAGAGCTCTTTTTGGGCAGAGCAATGGACCTGTCGTAAGACAGAACACTTAATAATAATAATAATAATAATAATAACCTGTTTTAAAATATCTATAATATTATTATATTTAATTTTAAAAAGTTAGTATTCTCATATTAAACGTCTAGAAACAATGACAGAGCAAACCCCAACAAAATTTGTCGAGCTGTTCGAACATTTCCTATCATGTTTACATTACAATTTTCGTGCTTCGTTGCACTACGAACTTATCCGCAATGTTGAACTGAGCCCGAACCGATCACCTGCTACCGTTCGAGATGCCATTTTGTACAGGCCACAGAGCACGGCGTTTGTTCCACGTAACGTCAGCAGCAGTCTAGCATTAAAAGTCGGAATAATAAATGTCCTGAGAGGCAAAGCTCGTAAATACACACAGTCGTCAGTCATTCAAAAAACACCTCTACCTGACTCTTTCTGTTGCTTGTCGCGTGAATTGTTTTCGACACTCCCCATTAGTCCCCTGCTGCTTCCGCAGGTTTGGATTCACCTATGGCGGCTTCATACCCTCACCCCTTCGAATCCAGTAAAAAAAAAAAAAAGCTTCATTTCTCTTGTGTTTTATTCTGCATATGCAGGGCGAACTGTTGCTGGCGAAGTGGACTTAGGGCGATGACAGGTCCACTCCCCCTCCCCCCCAACCCGCAGACAAAACGAAAGCAAATAAATATATGAAATGAGAGAGAAAATAAAAATGAATATAAAATATAGAAAGACCACTTCAATTTTCAACATAACGCCCTGCCAGGCCTGTAATATGTTTGTTGTTTGTCCCGGAAAAGGATTTTTCCTCTTGTGGTCTCCATATCAAAGATGTTGGTTAAGCCTACATTTCTAAGGAGTGAACTTGGTGACTCTGATCAGTACAAAATCGGGTCCTGTCGAAACAGTTTCGCTCCTATAAATTCCTCACGTCTATTCAAAATTCTGATGAATCTCTTTAATCTATTTGACTTCAGTGTTACCCCCTCCTTCCTGGTGCTTCTACTCTTTCATTCGCTTCCTTCCACCACTACACAAATTCAGCCCGATATTTTAGAGGGGTGAACACTCAGCACCTTTTTTACTCGTACGTAAACTCCGGGATTTTAAATTAAGATTAGGTTATAATTCCTTCGCATTCTTCATAATTTATCGTTCTAAAATTTGCATTCATTATTCATCCGGTGCCGCATAAATTCTGAGCTTAATATAGCGTAGTTAGGCTAACCAAAAAACACAAGCATCGCTAGGTTATTTCAGATTCTTCACAAAAACAACACAATCTAAAACAATTACGTAATATAAACGTGTAAGAAAATTGGAGTTAAGTATGATCTTAGACTAAGTTTCTCGCATCGTCCCTAAACAAAGAAGAAGAATTTGTGTGGACAGAAGTCTTTCTGAGTACGGTACAAAGTAACGGCTTCAACGTATCTTTTGTGCTTGTTTTCAATCTGTCTTTACGTCAGGCATCAGGGGTGGTGCTCCAGGTAGCAATTAGGAGCTGCACCAGACGGGATATGTCAAAACACTGGACACTAATTGAAGCTCGCGATTACACGCAGTAACTGCTGCCCCCTTGCTCGTAAGCACAGAAAGGGGCAGAGGACCCAGGAACACGACACAGGATCTATCTGGTCGTTACTAACTGCACGCGAAGGTCTGCCTTATAAGACTACAACTTCTAATCCCTCGATCAGGTTGTGGTGGGGGCATGTTCCTACTTTTAAATAGGCACGTTCACTGCACTGCGCCTCGTCCCGAGGCTCATAGGTCACTGTTGCATCCCCAGCTGCGCGATAAAGATGAGGAAGCCATTTTTATATAAAATGATACTTTGCATCTGTTACGTCATGCATGAGATAATTTATTTTGAATTTAGAGTGCACACATGGGGTAGGGGACAATATAACCCCCTAGTTCCGGAAATACGTCTTGGTGCCCAACTGACGCATGCGCGTAGCATGATGAGGATGTGATATTTTGTTGATGTGAAAGTGAGAATTACAGTTTTCCTGCTTCTGATGCGATGCTTGTAATTTGTGGACCCCCACATGATGGCTATTAGTATACTCCATTTCGAAATGCGCCAACAGGTTTAATTTCGGGGCTCCAGATGCCACTAGTGTCCCACTAGTGGCTACTAATATATTTAATACGCTCTCAAAGACAGCAGACAAATGATAATAACCCATTTTTACATCAAAATATTAACACGTCATGAAACTTTACAATAAACAATTTAGTTGTATATGGTTACAGAAGGATAGGTTGCGTGTTAAGGAGGGATAATATTAAAATGGTTAGGGAATATCAGGGAAGTGAAGTGTATGTGAGATAAATCTATGCCCACAAAGTTCTGATAAATTAGAATCAAAATAGATCTTAGGGAAATAAGTTATGGGGATGGGAGGTGGATTGAACTGGCTAAGGACCGTGTTAAGTTGCGGGCTTCGGGTTCTGCTGCCAGAGAGTTGGGCAGTTCAGTTTTAAGGATCGTCGCTTCAAGGAGCGACAGACCAAGGACCACGTCTCCTTGCGGGCGGCTTGTCCCCTGCCGTTTTAAGCACGTGTTGTGTTAGCAACATGATAACAGTAAATTCCCTGGACGGAAAGAAATCCCCGATGTTGTAGCCACGGTTTTAAATTAATAAACATGTCCTGTGCACCGAGCTGGTCGATTGATAATATGATTCAGGGTGATGTGTATGACAGGTTGTGTGGGGACTCGAAACCGGTCCTGCTGCATGTATGAAATTAACGTGACGAATTCTTCTAACCTTCTCTTCCATCCAGTTCATTGTCGTTAAACGACTTTTCGTGAACACACACATCATCACTTCTGTTTCATAAAAGACAGGCGGATGGCTTGACGTCAGAATTAGCTTCTCTTCTCCATGTAAATGCTAAGATAATAAAAGCAAAATTTAAATTTTATTTCTGTTTCCCTCCACACTCTTATTTATTTACTTATATCTTATTATTACTTATTATATTTATTTACCAACTATAATAAAAAAAATGTAACGACTATGGCACATTGACAGTATTCAAATTCTGATAGTCTGCAGCTTTGAAAGACTTTCCCTGTCAGTATGGAATCTAAAGCTTCGTCCTAATGTACACCAAATGCCACTATCATAACTCATCCTGAGCCAGCTGAATCCATTCCACACACTCATTCCTTAAAACCCATTTTAACACCGAGTCCATTGTACCAAACCTACAGCAATCAAGAGTTACATTTTCCAATGTATTTTTCAGTATCTAAGTAGCTAAGGCATCAACCGAAATAATGGGTAGATGAACGGTTTATGATTAAACTATGTTCAAATTAATTCCATTCAGGTAGCCTACTTCAGTTCTGCTTCTTTGTCGTCTTCCTCAAATATTTCAAATGTTCTCTTTGTATCAAATTTGAGTCAACTGGCCTCTGACACAAAAATGGTGGCGTTAATATGCAATTAATATTTCTAAAGGCATGCCAGGAAAATTGTGGGGTGCTATGATTTAAACCTGCTAAGCTACAGTCAGCTTTTAAAGAAGGGCTCTGCTCCATGGAGTGTATAAACTGTCTTCTCCTTTCCATCGAGTCCTATGGGCGAAAAAATAAATTACGAAATATTTCGTTCCATTAAAATGTGTGTAATATAAATAGATATTTTAAATCTGCCATGAACATTAATAATTAAATTCTACAAAAATTATAACTTCGCGTAACATAATTTTTACGATAGAGAATCCAGGGCATTACAATTTTTTTTTAAAAAAATAGTTATTTTGACTACATACAGCGAATAAATGTTTGAAGTCAAGAACACCGTCTTTGACTGTCAGCATTAATATTCTAAAATTAAATTTACCTAGCAGAAACATAATTCTGAGACACGCTGTAGAAAATATTTCGAGTCCTTCATTTCAAACAGGTAAAGTTCGGCTTTGTAGCAAAAACCGGGACTAGAAATAAACTGTTAATTCAGGGCAAAGTGCATCCGAGTATTATTTGAGAATAACAGTTGAGCCCGTAACTGCGCGCTGGCTCTGCTGCTGGGGCACAGACTGGAAACTGACCCCAGCGGAATCATCACGTCTTGCAACACGACTTATCTACTCCGCTGTCTACAAGAACAGTGATAGAAAAATTATTCCCACTGCATATTACAATAGTGGTAAAAAAAAAATAAGGACTATTGCAACTACAAGCATTTGCACAGATAAAATCCTGCGAAATGCGTGTGTCATCGGTGTTGCATCTTCAGATTCTACGTCTTCAGCCAGAGAGAGATGGTTGTCAAATAGCAGTTCAGATTAATAACAAGTAAAGCAAACAAAAGAATTCTATATATTTAATATATTTATTTTGTACAGTCTATACACAAACGTTTGAAGTTTATTGGTGTAAAAAAAAATTTTATAATATTAAAACATTTTGTTGTGTAAAATATTATATTAGCGCTCTTAATCGTAAATACGATTTTACATTATATTTTTTAGCGCTTTTATTAAAACGACATGTTTCGACGGGTAATACCGTCGTCTTCAGGTTTTTATCAATTTAAAATATTTTAAAAACTATTAGATATTTGATGCAATATATTATAATGATCCGTAGTTCTGTTTGTAGCTTTCCATTTTCATGGTAAGTTGCTTATTGTAGTCAGACGTTATATTTATCTGTGGAATTAATGTTTAATTATTTTCTTGGAATGAGTATGAATTGACATAGGAAATAAATAAATAATCGTATAAATATATATTAAAAATATAAACGAGGAACATACCAAGAGATGTTGTGTAGAGTAACGTGCGTCTGACGGCTGGTAAAGAGAATCTGTGTCTGGTGTATGTATGTTGTTTGAGGGTTATTTATATATAAGTGAAAGTTGTTTCATGGGGTAGGGTCAAGGAACTGTATGACGTTGAAGATGGGATTGTGTATAGACTGTACAAAATAAATATATTTAATCAAACACAAACATGACGCATATAAGATACAAAAAGAATTCTAATTGTTTGTTACGTAATACAGACAGGAACAAACTGAGACTTTTGAGAAGTCCGGGCAAGATTATTGATATTAAAATATTTTTCTCGTCATGGGGTGAAAATTAAACTGTACTTCATTACACACGGCCGCTGTGTTTTTGATGGAAGTTTTATCTCTCATTTCTAGTCACAAAATGCAATACGGACTGCGACCACCAAACCACTGCCTGGATTGAAGCCTAACAATTGCAATGAGACCGACAGCCCTCCATGAACATGCTATACCGCCTTTCATTCTTAACACAGAATACTACATTGCATTTACATTCGTTTCAGATATTATTCCAAATTGGTAAATGAATGATTATAGCCCAATATATTGGTGCCTACGTTAGCTTAATAAAAGTAGACTAAATATACGTCATTTCATTAAATCGAATAAAAAAATTGGGATGAAAATAAAGTTAGGAGATTAATCACCAATTTTGAGTACACGTAATTTTTAAATAATAATTACAAAGTTTCAGTTCAAATTATTCTCAACAGACGAGGCACGGAGATCTGTACTCAGCTTCCGACGTATCTTTGGGATTTAACATCACTTATCCATCTCTGTGTCTTGGCTTAGCCCTCCTGCTTCGCAAGAGCCAGTGCCGAGGTTTCAAACCTTAACTGACCTCCCTCCTTGTTTTACTCAGACCCTGCTGACAACTGTAGTGATAATACCTCGACTCTTCTGGCCCTATTCGTAACCTCATGGGTTGTGAGTGATGGAGAAGGCTACTTAGACAAAGGGATTAAATGACCTTGCCCGTTTCCTTCCGTATACTCCACCATTCACTCTTCACAGTAAGACGTAACCTACTTTGCTTCACGGAATCAGATAAACCGTGATATGTGACTAACTACAAAATGGCTTTCCGGGGTTTGAACCCCATCAGTGACGCTGAGAACTTTCTCTCCACCACGACGTCCAAACCAACTATACTGGTGTCATCACATAGCCGCTTTGCGTTTTCCGCCCGGGGGGGCACAGCGCCCGAAGCGTAAAGCCAGTAGCCAACCTGTATATCTACAGACTCTTCTCGCTACGTCCCACACACGTCGTCGTGGCTTTGTGCTTATGCGTAAGCCCTCACTTTTACATTGTAGATGTTAAGTGTGAGAGTCGGCATAGTATGAGGAACCCCGCAGAGAAATGTGATGGTTCGCCTGGCGGGTAGGCAAACCTTGTGTCAAATTCAGCCTTGCACATTGCAACGGACACTACTGCATCCCCCAACCCTCGAGAGCCACTCATAATAAATACGTTCCGAGGGGTGAGACTGGCCTCTCTGAACAGTCTCACAGGCACGCAGGCGTTCGAACGTCTTTTAGGCGGCGTTGAGCCAGAGAATCAGGTGCCGGTACTTACCTTGCATCTGCTCAGACTGACAGAGCTGTTAATTCCATAACGCCCACAACATATTTTGTTCGAAAACCTATACAGACGTATGTGGGAAGATAATATTTAACTGGTAATTAGAGAACTCGTGCGTTATGTTTGTAGGCTGTCAGTTGGCTCAGGAGGACATGGACCAGCGATGGGCTCTTTTGACCACGGAACTAAAACTTTGATTGATTCCTTAAAAGGCGACTGATTTCTTGATGAGTTGGACGACGAACAAACTGCCAAGAGAAATTTCGCTCCATGGGGTTAGTTCTGCATTAACTAATCTTCAGCAGCAATTACGGGCAGAACTTAACTTTCGCAGTCCAACTTGCTTCACAGCAGAGGTTCCCCGCTGTAAATAAGCCAGAAATAAATGCACCCATGCCATTCCTCTAAGATTCCTTAAAATTCTAAATATATTGGAGGTGCTGGTGGGGTTGAAAATTTCACCCCAACGCAGTAATCGAGATGGACAGCGGATATTTTCTCTTACGAGGGGTTATAACAGAGCTTCCTCCTGTTACCTCCCCCACCCCACACACACCCGCCCAACTACCACAGCCTGTACACGCTCAAGTCAACTTAATTACACTTCGTCAGTTTGTTCTGACAGTTGCAATTTAAAACGGAAGACTGGCAGGTTAGTTCAGTGTTACCGTCAGCAACCGATTATGCAGAGGGCAACACTAACACTGTGTTCAAGACGCACTTGCAGTAGCATATCCTTTCGAAACACGTTCTTTGCTATGCTGCATGCCACATAACCACTGATCCTTCATTAAATACTGATTAGTATACATTTAGGGTGTTCAGGAACGTAACCTTGAACTTTAAAGTGCTGAAAACAAACACGCAACACTTTGAAAACGGCGTGTTTCTGAAATGCTAACCGGTTGCAGTTCATCAAGTCAATATATAATTCGTATATTTCTGTCTGATCTACTTTATCCCTCTCTTGCCTTTGTACCACATTCTAAAAGTAAAAGGATCTGACAAAACACACACCTACTAATTGAATAAAAATTTACTTGGATATTATCCATCGTCTAGTAATAAAACGTAAAAAACGTAAAACGACGTTTCGGAGATGGTCCGGAGATAGGGATTAGCTCTATCTAGTGGGCCCAACTGAGTAGGAACCTGAAGACGGAGATAGAGCCCCATCTCCGAAACGTCGTTTTACGTTTTTTACGTTTTATTACTAGACGATGGATAATATCCAAGTAAATTTTTATTCAATTGAGTATCTGGATATTCAAGACATTTTTCTTTAGTGGCTCATGAAAGATTTCCGCACTCTTTATAGTGTTAGTTTATTTGACGACTTTGCCTGAAGTACAGAGGTTATATGGCATTGATTTACTGATAGCCGTTATTTGATTGTTATGCTGTTTCACGCAATTTTTCGAACCGAGATAAAAACTCTCTTTACGTGATTGAGTCTTGGATAATTTCAAAATAAGCTGATGAAAAAAATTACACTTTTTTTTACACTGTTCAACCTACCACTTCCGTTCCACTATTTTCCACTATGACGCAGTATATGTACAGAGATCGCTTTATGCATTAAGGGCTGCAATCAATTAAACTTGTCATGCTGCATTTTACCTGCATTCGTAAAGTAGGCGAGCTGGTCACCATGATTCATCAGCGTGGTACAGGAGAAGCTGTTAATCCGACAGACCCCTGAGTAACCCAGGGGAGATCAATTTCCAATCCATTATTACTGTTTTGTGAAACGGAATGGGCTGTTTTGTTGTGTGCCGATAGTAATAGTAAATGTGAGCGTACAACCGCCCGTCAGATACATTTAAATCCGCACAGCCAATAAGATATTATAAAATAAAACATTATATAGTATTCAGTCCAGCGCAAAACACACGCTCTGTACAGCGAGTAAATCCAAGTTACATTTTTACACTGTAACATTTTAATACCTGGATTTATATGCCTGAACAGCTTTGTGGATGAAACGCTGAAGATAATGTAGTTCAGACGGCATATTCAACAGGAATTGTAAAAAAAAAGTGATTCTGATACAAGAATAAGAAGATTGTAAGATGGCAAAAAAAAACAATATTATAATGTTTCGCTCTACAACAAATATGGAATAATTTTTGAGTGCAAATCCTTTAAAAGTAAAAGAATATTTAGTCTTCAAGAGAAAATTGTTAGAATACAGCTAAAACCAAAAACATGCGTTCACAAACTCAACTGTGGTCATCATTAACGATAGAAATAAACATATTTCATAGACCACTAGCCAGACTTTCATGTTTTTAGATAGCCGTTTACTTTCCTAACATCAAAATATCCAAGAGCACGCGGTGTGAAATCTCAAAAGAATAGGATCGGTAGGCAGATCATAAACAAATGTTTAATATATTTATTTTGTACAGTCTATACACAAACGTTTGAAGTTTATTGGTGTTGTAAAAAATTATATAATATTAAAACATTTTATTGTGTAAAATATTATATTAGCAATATGTTTGTCCCCAGGTAGGATAATCCCTCCCCCTTACAAATTCGCACAACACACTGCAGTTACTGCATAGGCGACTCCATGATGCCCTCTCGTATTCGGAATAGTAATAATAATAATAATAAAATTATAACCTTCCACGTGTGACAATAATCCTCAAAATTCAAGAAATGCAAAACCTAAAAAATTCTGTGGATCATGACAATTGTTAGACAGACAAACGGGGCAGCGATTTCTCTGATATTTATATAAACCATAAAAAAAAACTTAACAGCGTTACCATGACAACAGCTCTAATGGTCTGTCATGTATAAGACACAAATAGAGTCTACCATAAACCGTATCCTATACACAGGTTCACGTGAGGATTGGTGCTGGCTGGTTCTGTGATCGCTTCTGGAGCAGAGAAAAAGGTTGGAGCGTTTACGCTATCTGTAAGTATTACGAAACCATCCTAAATCTCCGAGTGAGTACAGCTACCATCATCTCTCCTAAAACCTGATCACATCACGCAGGCTGTAAATCATTCGCACAACATATTTAGTTTAGAAAAACACGTTCACACCCATTGTGCAACCGGATGACATTCCCAGGCAATGGACAGGGTCATATGAAAATTATAATAAAGCCGAAAAGTGCATCGTATCTCAAATATGTTGGTTATTGAATTTTTGCATCAATTCCTCTTTATAATTGTTACATTCCATCGGCGCAAAATTTAGGGTTACATGGCAACACTGCAGCTGTGGTCAGTGCATCAATACGAGATCATGTTATTTGTTCCGACAAAAAATATGACGACACTCAAAAACTAAAAATATGATCCGATATCCGACAAAGCCGCGTCCATTTTGTTTACACTCACGCCGTGACAGATATTTGTAAGTACATTTAGAGTATCTCAGTGTCACAAAATATCTATGATTAGTACAGTGCTGCCACACTTAAAACAATTAGCTGCTAGCCAGTAAACTTCATCTTATTTTGTTCTTCGTCGTTCGTTTAGAAATTGTCCTACGCAAATTCATCAAAATAAGAAAACTAGTTTAAAATAGAAGAAAGCTCTACGGCTGACTACATTTAAATTCTATAAAATACTCAATATATCAATAATGTCCAAATTTTCCAAAACAGGTTCTTTTGGAAAATAGTAAAAATCAAAAGGGAGGAGGACAGTATAGTTGTTTAAAAAATTGCCGCATTCCCTTACTGTATACAGCAGAACCTTGGACATGGACCAAGCAGATATTAGCAGACTAAAGGCAGAAGACAATGATATCTGAAACTTCGCCATTTGTTAATAAAACACACTTAAACAATTTTCAAATTCCTGCAGAAATTCTACCAAAACTTAACAGCAAAGGGAAGAGGGTCCAAAATAAGGCAGTAGTTGGTTAGTTAGTTAGTTAGTTAGTTAGTTACGTGACCTAGCACGAAAAGGTCAGTTTCTCTTCGTCAACTTGTCCACACCTGCTGTAGGAACCTAACCAACTCCTCACTCACCGCCTACAGGTACCAAAGACTCGATCCTCAAGGTTAAAGCGACCTGATCTTGAAGCTGACCATTCACTTAGTACACATGTCGCAAGAAGTTGTATAAACATTTTAGTACGGAATGCTAACCTTGTTATCGATGTCCGTGCGTTGTGTTCATGAGGGGAACCTGATGTGGCCTACACTCGGCAGATGGCACTGCAGTATCTAATTCACCAAGTGGCAATGTTGACGCACGTAACAGTTTAATTTATTAAAATGCCTCTATTCCATTCACTGAATGTGTATATATCTTTTTGGAACACTCTGTAGTGTCTGAGATTAAGGTAAAGAGGGGTAAGTGTGCGCATGGAACGTAAGTTCTACGCTCACCATTGCACATTCACATGGCCACAGCGTTCATATTCCCACGCATTTATTTGTCACAGTAAAGTCGCTTCTCTCCATGTGCCCTGATAAGCTTTTAAAAAATCCACTCATTACCGATGGATGTATTTTGAATCTGAAGGGCTGCAAAGCATCGTGATGGATGCCATCAATATGATATCTGCATATTCATAGTGGCATCAGTGGTGGGGAGGCGCCGATAATTCACAAAACAACCAAAAACTTTACCAACACCGCGCATCAAAAAAGATATAAAAAAAATCCACTCACTGCACCCCCATCTATACACTTCCATTCCCGGCTAACAGTGTATCAATCACCCCTACCTCACCTCCCTACAATAACCCACCGCAATATCTGACTTTTGAACCACTACAACCAAACGCTACCAGCATTTTGAGTCCAGTGATCAAACCACATTCCATACATAGTTGACAAGTACAATCAAAACTACAGCCGAGCTAGTTCTCTTTTCAAATCTCTCTTTTTTATCTGCCACAGAAATGCGGGTTACTATGGTATGAAGGCTTTACTCCAAAACCAGAGGGTAGCAGCGTAGATGAAACTGTAACACAAGTGGGGTGATAGGGGGTTGGAACACACCAAATGGATAAAAAAATCAACATAGCATCCAAAAACCACCATAGAGGCATTTTATTAGTTAGTAATGAGCGGACATCAATTTTAAGCTTTGGCTGGAAGTCTAAACCAAACCAAACTACCCTCAGCGCCACTCCGTGTGTGGGGGTTGCAGTGAAAGTGATGTTGGGACAGCTACACCGGTTGGGGGTGGATCGAGTATGCTTGTGTGATGTGTAAATAAAGCATATAGGCCAACAATGTGTGACGTAAAATAGTATTGTTGCGTTGGAACACACGATCATAGCATGAATAACAGCAAGGAGATGGCACGAAGTCGGCACGCGGCTTTCGATCTGAATCGAGACAAAATGCATTGCATATATTTTTTAACACCCTATGACATACGCAGAAAATCTCCAATCCTACTCGAAGCCTATAATTGTCCGTGTTATGATGTACAGAGTAGATATAAAAACGCCTTAGGAAGAAACTTTTAAAACTTATTATGACTGGGTTAGGAAGCCCAAAATGCCAATGCTTACCCCCCCCCCCTCCTCCGCCACTTGGCACTTGTAGGAATGCAAGTGTTCTTCACACCTCGCGTCACGATCGATAGGTCGATCGCTGCCTTAATTACCCCGCGTCCGATATCACAGTCTGTCTCCCCCCACAAAACACGTGTTAACGGGTGCACTACACCCACGCATTGCAAATATTAACGATAAAAGAACTCATTATGAAGCATTACCAGTTAATAAATAGCCAAATAATTGTAACCTATTTAACAGTAGGCCAACACCAAAACCTAAAATATAGTCCTGCCTGTAAGTCTCGAGATGCCGATAACAGAATACCTAGGTTTTGGAAGTCAACTGTTTGGTTACTCTATCGAAAACTCTTGCCAAAAATTACTTCCAACTATGATATTGGAAGAGATACAGGAGTCACGAAGTTGAGGCTTACGCTCGACTCGAGCGTCACAAACCTAAAAGATCCAGCTGGCTAGCGATGTATAGAAGCACGTAGGAGACTGGCAATAAAGCTACGGGCCTGTACTCAGAGTCACGCTCCGGCCGAATGTACCACTTGGAACATCTAGGCGCAGACAGAATAGTAGGCCAAATAACTTATTGTACTAAATCTTACTGAGAACGTATAAGGAAATAGGTTGGATTCATCTGGCTCAGGACCGGTACGAGAGTCGGGCTGATGTGAACTAGCTAAGCGACTAGCAGCGTCTTCAAAACGGCTGTGCTCCACTGAATATCCGAATTTTAGAGTGGCACCAAGCGATGTGACCCAGTCTGGACTCTTTCACGCGATTCGTACCTCAAACGCTTGTAAGGCAGTGAGCAGCAAACGGGTTCATTGCCATTATGGTTAAGTAAGATGTATCTGTGTAGTTTAAATCAGTTGGCGTCACAGCTGATGGCTTGTTCAATGTTTCACCAGACACGAAGCAACCGATTAGCTGGCCGTCTCGATGCCAGATTTGCGAACGTGTTTCGTCATTCAAATTAATGTGAGTCCTGTACAGTCAGTTCCGAAACCTAAGCCAGCGTCCGATGACCTAACTGCAGTCAAGTCCCAAATCATGATCACTGTTCATTGGTCCTAAGAAGCACCAACACAGGGCTAGCCCTTTTAATACTAAGGACAAAACGTCTCTGGAACAGACATTACAACTCGGAAAACCTTTGGAATATAATACAATGCTGGTTTCTTATGTAACCAAAGGCAAAAGTTATTCTGTTGTAGTACACTTATCTTTCAAATGCAGCTTTAATATTTGTATAAAAAAATTAACCTTGACACTCATTAGTCATTTGACGAAAATACACTTCACAGAAGTTTTTTTTTTAAAACTTCCTTTGTTACAACTAAGAAGAGAGTAAAATGATAAATTTAAAATGTAGCCTATCGAGAATAGCCGTAAAAACTTGAGAAAGTGTTGCGAATATTCTGGAAGGAGTTAAATGTGGTAAGTCACGAACAGGTAACTCTGGACGCAAACTGCTAAGCAACGCCAATCATCTCCTGCGCCTAGCAACAGCGCCCACAGAATGATAGTTGGCGAGTGTATGAACAATAACGCCGCTGGAAATCGAGGAAGGGACTGAATTTTGTGGGGGGTGTATAAAGAATATAACAGGGGTGGGATTTATTTGTTTTGGGGTGAATATTAATGCTGACTGCTTTTATGGTAACAGAAGAAAGGGGAAACATCAACCTCAAGGGATGGATCATGACGTCACCAACAGCATGACATCGTCTGCAAGTGGCGCCAACTACGTGTCGTTTTCGAAAAACGAATTACGTGATCAATATTACACATATCCATAGCTTTAACTTATTACTTTTTTTCAGACTTCATCTGATGTCTTCCACATATTGAAATATCTCGATGTTACTGCAGTGTGAATGTATTTGCCTGCCTCATTCTTCTTGTCTTAAACAACGGAGGTCTAAGGGAAGGTTACCAATGCGCATGCTCTGCTTCGTTGTGTGCGCAGAGTGGGTACTGCGCAGGTGTAAAAACGGAGCGAACACCGCTGCACAGAATATTATTTCATCGGTTGGTTACCTGCTTTGAACCATCCATTTAATAATATCCTACAATCCACGTCAAGGTGACAATCTATTTTTTTTAAGTTTTCCGACCAAACTTGCCTGGGGCTTATGCATCTCAAATCTCCCTATTTTTAAGACGTCTTTGTCATGGGAAATTAAAAAAAAAATGTAACTTAGTGGTAGCAAACATTTCTCGTATTTAATCTACTCGCGATATCAAGCCACGTCTGAAACAAATTGAACCGATTCTGTTCTAAATTTCTCGCGGAACAGATAAACTGGCTAATGCAGTCTGGGAATAAGCCATGCTTATTAAACCCCTGTGTCACTAAACGACATTAAGACAGAGCCTTGTGACTGGTGCATAATAATTGCTATTACCTTATCGAATGACCGTTTTTACTTGGCTGTTAGGGAAACAGCAGACAGCGTAGTCTTGTCAGATCAGATGTTTTTATTGGTCCTCTAACTGAGGGTAGATTACAGCACGTGAAATTACTCCAGCCTAAGACGGGAATTATGGGAAATCTCATCATTTTGCGGAGAACCTCTTATCCCATCTGTTTATGTGCTGTTTTACTATGCACGTTGGGCCTACATTGAATTTGTATTAGACTGCAGGAAGCTGAGTTGCGCAGAACCAAAGGCGCACTTTAACATCTACTACTGGAAGGCACCAACAGAATAATATTGAGGAGGGTTGGAGAAGAAGATGAGAAACAAATATGGATGTTGATGATGGAAGAGAAAGGGTGTGTTTAAAAGATAAAAAGAAGAAAGTGATGTTCCAAATGTAAATCGAATGTTTCGATAAGGAGCATAACATGGTATTTAAATTATCTTAATTTTAAATTTTAAATTTTAAATTGTGATTAGACGGACAAGATTAATTAATTATATTTTCACAATATGACGCAAATCTATCATCTTAAGAAAGAAGAAAGTGAAAGTGGACAGAGTGATGAAAGTTGAAAAAAAAAAAAAAAAAAGGATGAAGATGGTGGATTCCGAAATGCATTTCCTGAGCTCCATCCTTCGTGGGGTCCAAGAGCGGATCTTTGCCACGCAGAAACTCTCGCGTTGATGACGAATAAGTTCCAAGCCATTCATTTAAAGGGATCGTAAAGAAAGCCTGTT
>NW_019059621.1:378798-394325 GCF_000696155.1 Zootermopsis nevadensis
CGCACCCCCCCTCCCCTCCGCCGCCACCCCAGTTTCCACACTTCGACGTCGTCCCCACCCCTTCGTCAATCTGTCTCACAATATATAGATATATTTTTTTTCCCCACAACTCTTGGAAGTTCAGTACATGGACTGCGCGCATGGTAAGGTCGTGTTCCGATGGAATCGCAGTTTTTCTAAAATCTGCCGCCCACACAAACACACGTACACGCCAGTGAAACTTTTGTTCAGGGGTGGTTAATGCAAGTGATCGCTCTGAAACATCCTACAAACGTGTCACAATTTGACACGCTGATTTGGAACAAAAGAATATTCCGGCAATTAACCTACCACCTGTTCGGTTCAAGAAGACTATACATAAGTGATTATGTTCTGTGAGTGGAAAAAAAAAATGTTTACTTCGACAAGTTCCAGAAGATGTGTTAAAACTCGAAAATAACTTGACATTAAAAATCTTTCTAGGAGATTAATAATTAAAGTGTTTAAATTCGCCAGAACCCCTTAGAAAATACGAACTATCTACTTATTGTGAATATAATTCTTTCTGTAACCACAGTGGAGTCTCCTTTCCTCAATGCATCTACCATCCCCTTACGATTTGGACGTTCATCATCACTCAAGTTCAACAACATTCAATAAAATTAAGAACATTGTCGTCTGTGCCAAGTCCGGGGAAGGACAGAAATCTTCGCCGGCGATGTCAGGCTCTGTTCCCGCGAGTTCGGGCGAGCCTTCTCCGGCAACAACAACTGTTCCTGGTACCGAATGGCTTCACGAAGCCCTTCAAGAATACCACGGCGAGCTGGTTCAGACGGGCAGTCCAGCCGTTCTGTGTTCGGCCCTACCTTCACACTGGCGGTCCAACAAGTCCCTACCAGTCGCCTTCAAAGTGGTTGCGCTGGACGACATAATGGACGGAACATTAGTGACTGTTAAAGCTGGTAATGATGAAAATTTCTGTGGTGAACTCAGAAACTGCACGGCGGTCATGAAGAACCAGGTGGCCAAGTTTAATGACCTCAGGTTCGTCGGCAGGAGTGGCAGAGGTGAGTCCTCTTTGTTTCTTTACTTTTTTGTCATCTTTAGCCTCGGGGTCTGTGTTTAAAAATCCCGTATTTAATTAAGACAATATCAAACAACGTGGTTATAACATTCATAGAGGATGAAACGGTTTAGGAATATCAACTCAAGTGAGTTACAGGCTATGGAGAGGCTCTCTATTGCAGACAGACCTTGCAATTTTAAAATAACACCAGTTTAAATGGCGATCGGATTTTTCTGGTCCAGGATAGAGAACGGTGGAGGGCTTTGGTTAATTCGGTGATGAACCTTCGGGTTCACTAAGCCACCTAGTTAGTTTATCACTTTAAATGCTTTCCAGAGTAATAACTTAAAAACCCTTAAGCCGGAAACCTGTTTTGTACAGATTTTCAGGTATCCATCCCTCTAGAATGTTAGTGAAAAACAGGCATATCCTATATATTAATTAGAAAGTGTCCTACATTATAACTAGGACAGCAATGTTAATTTAACAACACAAAAGTTAAGCCTAGGATTTAGCTAATTTGATAAAGTATGTTTTAACAGATGAAACAACCACTAATATACCATAAAATTTCTTATAAATGCGATCATCCGCGGATAACATACTTTTTCCCAGTCAAGGCCTAAAATGCGTCAAATATGACTAAATTAAATATATCACCTAATTTTCTTGACTATCATACGAATTAAAGTCTGAATATAATTAACCAGCAAGCGTATAGACAATAATAATCGATTTCATATAGGATTATCAAGGGAATTTGAATCAGCGAAAGTCGATATGTTGTCGAAAAGTTGCTTTTGAAGAAATGTTAAAATAACCTGACTTTGTGGTATGGACCAGTAGTTTAAATTTCTCACAACTGGCGATCCATAAAGTTTCACATTGTACCTTTTTACTGATTTAATTCGTAAACCGCCCACAGTAAGCAAAGTACCATTGGATTGAAGAGAGGATGATGACTGTTTCGAAGACCAGTCTCTAAAAAGTCAACAGAGTACTGGAAAAAATATTAAGTTTTAATCTTGTAAATTCATAAGGTGCTAACGGGCCCCAGATATTAAGCTATTATCGGCCCAATTACGTTCGTAACAGCAGATTACTGCCCTAACGAAAGTTGGTGCACGAGAATATCGCATATTGACACCAGCAGACCTCTAAAAAGTAGGTCTAAATAATAAAATACAAAATAAAACGATTTAAGTTAGGCCTACAGGTGAAGTATAAAATGTTCAAAATTTCCAATCTAATAGGCCTAAATTTTAAAAAGTAACTCGGTTAAATATGAGCACAAATCGAAATTCATTACCAGGTCTCACACAGCCACTTAATTTCCCTATTTAAACCTCTTTCGTTGTTTATATGCGGTTTACTTATGGGCTACGTCGCGACCCGTTATTGGTTCACTCCCCATACTTAGCAGACCACAGTTTTTTAATATTGCGGTAATCTTTTTAAATGTGTGGTTATGAGCTTGTAGATGGGCTGGTGCTGAACAATCTAATTAAACAAATTAAAAAGAAATAGAAATTGCTATGCTCTGTCTCGACAGTGATAAGATGCCTAATGCTTGCAGCAAAGAAGCATGTCAAATGAAGTTGAAACATTCATTACAGCTTTGTTCAGACAACAAAAGTGAGAATAATGAACCTAAGAGAAACGACGATGATAGAGGAAAAGACAATTACTAACTAAAAGCTGTTGAAAAAATTCCAAGTATTTTATGCAACCTAAATGTTCATTAAGTTATGATTACCGTGCTCACAAAAGCCCGACACTGAGTCAGCTGATCTAAGTCTGTACCCATACTCTGTACGTGTTTCTTTAAGTTGAGTTTAATAGGTCCTATTATCCTCTTATCCACACCTAGTTCTCCCTCTCAGGTCTACATAGGGTCCATGTAGGGTTTGGGGCTCATTTATAATTCACTTAAATGGGTATATACGTGTTAAGACAAAACATGCTAAAATTAAATATGTTCTTATTAACCGATTAATCGCTTAATTAAACAAATAATCGACCTAAAAGCCAGTAATGCCATTCGAATTCTCACCACAAAATTTTTTTTTGTGAATTTTCCCAGTTCCTCCAGGCAGATACTATGACAGAACCTTTAAATACACTACAACCACTTCCATCCCCTTCATTTTCAGCACTGGCATTAGCTAACGAAATATTCGATGCTATGTAACCTAAGAAACTGACAGGCGTCGATCAATTGATGTTGGCATTCGAGAGCGCGACTTTTTATACCCCTGATTTAAAACTTAATGTCCGAGGAAGTCCGAAAAATTTGCGTCCGGTCCTGTAAATAAGGAACATGTTTTTGTTTTGTTAAATTCTACTGAACTATACTTGGTTATTCTTTTTAAAAAATGATTATAAATCATGTTGTATCTTAATTCAACATGATAAAAATGCAATCGGTCTACAAAAATATGGTGATTCGCAAATATCGCATATCATAGGTTATGTAATGAGCATTATCATCACGAACTATGCAGGAGTTAATGAGGCAATAACAGGGCAAGAGATCTAATATGTGACGTTAAAGAAGAAGAAGAATATTTCAACTTGCGTAATTAGATTAATCAAATCTAAAAAAATTGTCCTACAGTCCAAGAATACGGTAGCCTACAGTCTGTGCAAACATTTTAAAGACCAGCACACTTAGAGATAACAGAATTAAAGGTCGGAAATATAATTATCATAAATGGTATATCGAAATTCTTTTTTCTCTTTCCTTAAACACGTGCCTTGCCTACCAGAACGGCTGCCTTGTGTAATTTTCGAACGTTTTAGAATATGAAATAAATAAATTTTCAATCAGTGAGGTAATAGACCAATGTAATACTTGGATTGCTTTTACACCAAGTTCCAAGTGCTGCGTGTCCGTACGAAAGGCACATTCCCCATTGGTCAAATGCCGCACATGAAAGGACACCATTTCTTGGTAGCAAACTGAAGTCACCCATCGCATTCGCTGATGATGGAGACGGAGAGTGTCTCTAAAACGTTGGACTACGATTTCATTTTGATGCGGCCTGTCGCCCGAGAATATTTTACTGGACCAATGTAATATGACTAACCCGTAATGTAAAATCTCACGTTTACACGGCTGCATAATAATTTTTTCCTGGCTGCCAGCCGTGTCAGATGGTTTAATGGAAAAAACACCAGCGTTTACGAAGTTCAGAACCCTGAAGATGAGGACGAAGAAGGTTCTCGAAACGTTGGTATTTTCTCCATTAAACCAACTGACATGGCTGTCAGCCCTAGAAGAATTTATTATATAATGTAAAAGTTAATAATTTCAGACTTCAAAGATGCCAGTAACTACGTTTAAAATGTTAAATAAATCTTTGTCGGAATAAAATTATGGCGACAAATTCAGTAACTTACAGTCGATATTGTGGATCAGACAAATTGATAATTAACTAAAGTGCAACGTTTGTCTTAACCAACACTATCTTCACGGTCAGCTGACATTCAGCTGATCACAAAAAAAATCCTGCTATATTCATTAATGAAAATATATAACTCTCCATTATACCCCGTACTAAACCACTATATTTCTCTAAGTTTCAATTTTAATGGTGACCTCCCATTTTTTATGCATAGTCTCTAAACTATTGGTCACCCAAAACATTTGGTTCATACTGTATTTTTTTTTAAATCTTTGTCCAATTTCAGTTCACAGCAAACCATCGTTAAAAGTCCATAATAATTCAAGTCAAGGAAAATTGCATTGGTAGAACTCAAAGGAGGCATAATATATGAGAAATGAACATAACATTTTTGTCAGAAATCCTGAAAGGAATAAGCCTACATAGGATTGGATGGGAGGACGACTAGCCAGTGACTCGTAACAGATTCTCAGGGAAGAAATCTGTTCAATGAAATTTGTATAAACACATGTTAGGATGATCAATTAGCTAATAGTTAACCATTTTCATATGGGATATTCGACAATATGTCGTAATTTCTTATTTATGAAATACAAACTAAAGCCGAATATGAAATAAAATGATAGCAGCCACACCAGAAAAATGTAAATATACATAAATTGAACTGCGATTCAGGAACTATGATGTCTAAGACTACACGTGGCCAACACAATAGATAATTTTCAGCGTCGTTAAAATTATTTAAGAAGGAAATCCAAGTTATGGGCCTGTTTATTGTCTTCATTAACAAACCCTACAACTTGCTATGATAATGTCGATCCAGTGTAGGGTCTTTAACCCTTAAGAAAACCAGTCACATTTTGGGACAGCTCAGAAACACCACACCGACAAGATCCACCTTCCATCTCCTCCATGTTTCAAGTGATCTTATTTTAGGGGGTTTCCCAACACAATTTCTGTAAACATTCCTTGTCTCCCCCATCCTAACTAAGACATTCTTATTCGGTCGTGGCCTCCGAATTTGTCACAGGTTAAAAACACTTTTTGACTTGTGTAATCCACACATGTCCTCGATTTGTACTTGCAACGGCTTAGTCTAGGACAATTATTAATTGTCTAATATTATATTAGGCCCACAGACTGCTTCTACATCTGTTAAGAAGGCTTACAGGCCTATTTTCTCAATATAAATAACTTAAAAGTAGCCGGTGTGACATTTAACTACAAAACAGATCATGTTTCTGCAGAGTCCAGCCTTATCAAGCCCTGCAGTAAAAATAATTACTGACGCTTACATTTAGATGTGTTTATATCAAAAGATGTTGTACAGTGGTTAGAACTTCCAGTTATGCAGGGCATCCAAAATCAGATATTCTGACTAAAAATTTCGTGTTTGTTTCTCATTCTCCGTAGGTAAAAATACTGCAATAGCAACTTCGAATACGCCACAAGTTACTTTTTCCTCGTCCTTGTTAATTCAGCTTTCACCACTGAAAGCCAATTCAACGCTGCAGAACACACGCAGTTAAAAAGCGTTGTTGAATAAGTCAATAAACATCGATACGACAACGGATCACTAGTTGAGAAACACAGTTTCATGCCTCTTGTGGGTTCAGGGTGTTAATAAAACAGTTAATAGCCTCCCCAAATTTGACATTCGCACGACAATTAGACGCTCCGCTAATAAAGACTTAGTAATTTAACACAAACCAATGTGAACGAGTGGTCGAGGGTAGGAGTAGTCGACCTTTTTTTTTTAAAGTTTTAATGACGTAACTGCTCTTCTGACATTTATCCCAGAGCAGATTCGCTAAGTCAGGGCCACAAAAAGACGGGAGATATTATGATCCCACCCTGCGGATAATTAAAGTCAGTGTTATGGCCCTCTGATGTTACCAGCATCTGTTACGCAGAGTGGAACTAGGGATTTTAGCACGATAAAGATACCCCTGTGTCCAAACAGCCAATAGTTAATGGACGAGCGGAGATGTGTTTAAATCTGAGCTCCGTGTGAAAATTGAGAGACGCATCTCGCTACTCTTTCCTCAGTTATCTTTGCCTACGTAAGCAGACTGTTAATCTGTTCGTCTTATCTTCTCCGTCAGACGAACAAATGCCTTCATTCAGTTCTCCTTAAGAAATCTCCATCAATATGCAGTGACAATCCCGTATAATGCCTTCCGCCTTCCATCTGTTCCTCAGTTATTCTATTTCTTGCTATTCGCTTGTTTATTGGTTGAATGTTATCCACACTCCTATCTCAGACTGCAGCTTCTAACTGCTCTCCGAACTATCTGGTTAGACTCCATGGGACTTATGTGTGCCATTTATTTTTCTGATACAATATTTTATTTTCCGTCTATACACAAACTTAAAATAATGTTGTTTAAAATTACTTAAAATTATAACATTCTCAGTAGATACTGCATCTTGTTACATTTTTTGACGACATGTTTCGATGTGTATTACATCATCATCAGGTCTATCAATTTTAAAAACTGTTGTACATCTTGCGTTGCGTATATTGATTTGTTTGATTTTAATGTAATGTAATACACATCGAAACATGTCGTCAATACAAAATGTAACAAGATACAGTATCTACTGAGAAAAACATGACGCAATTAAGATATAAATTTATTTTTCTGTTCGTATGATTAATTTGTTCAACAGCTAAATACCGTTCTTCCGTTCCGTTTTACCTTTCTTCGTTGTGTTATATGTTCCATCATTTTTGTGTTAAACACGTGTTCTAAACTCTGTATCCTCTGCTTTCGCCAATGATTGTTCTCGCTATTCTAATTTATTTTAATTGAGTTTAGTTTCGTAAAATCCATTTAAATAAAAAAACCTTAAGAAAATACCCGATAGAAGAATCCTAACTGCGTCTATCCCCAAGAAGTGCAAAATTGTCTTCCTTGACATCGATTTGAACCGCATGCGAAATATTCTCAATAGTTTCGTAAACTTACATAAATATTTATGGCCAGCACTTGGCATTGAGTCTTCAATTGTGGCATTACTACAGCACAGATTAAACAACGAATTAAATCAGGAAACTTCACACACGTGACTGATTCGTGCCGCCGTTAAATGTCAGGCCTCCTTTCCACTACGACATTCAAATCATCCTACTGGGCTCCAAAAGAATTAAATCCGTCCCCCCATTTTTGTTTTCCCCTTACAAAAGTAATGCAAGAAATGCTTACACAGTTTTATTCAGAAAACCTGAAGAGAAGTTTTTGAAAACAGCGCGCTCAGTAAGATATTTGGACATAGGAGGGATGAAATAATTGGGGAATTTAGAATATTACATAACGAGGAGTTGCGTGAATTGTACAGGTCACATGGCATCGTGATGTTAAGTGAAATCTAGGAGGCTACGATGGGCTGGACATGCATGAAGATAAAGTCAAGATGGATCTTAGGGAGGTCGGCTGCTAGGTTGGTAAATGGGTAGAATTTGAGCATATACTATGAAAATTTGTCGTTTCTAAATAAATATTTTTTTAAAGATAGGTAGAACTGGCTGTTAGTTTTGAAGAAATTGCTCCAGGAGGAGTTTCTTGGCCCTGAGTCCAGAAGGAAAACGATTCTTAGCTCGAGGGAAAAGAGTTACACTGGTCCGTAGATCTTCCTCAGAGCTGGCTGTTAGAAGTAAAATTAATTTGGAGTAAAAATTCTTGTCGGTGTTAAATCTGGGCCGAGTTCAACAGGTTTTGTGACAAAACTGCGGTATCGCCCGGTGCTGAACGTGCCGAATTTCTGTTAATAAAGCATCCCAAGGCATCCAGAGGAGTGCCGGTCCACTGCTGATCCGTATTGATTTTTATCAACTGAACTCAACTTGCGAAATGACTCAGCAGCGGGTCGAGGTACAGTAGTTATCCCCCTCTACAACCCCCACCCTTGTGTGTACACAACCCTCCCCCCTCTTTCATCCCCTCTTCTCTGTTCCCTGGATACCATGCTTGTGTCAACAATGCTTTGCCTGCCTTTCTCGTGTGCTGAAAAGCAGTCAGGCCAATCTGTGCAAAATCGAGAAGGCAGTGGGGTCAGAGAAATATCACTCAACAAAACTTTATAAAAATGTGAGTTTTACAGTTGACGGAAAAATACGTCCATTTCGTGATCATGCGTGTTACGATTTTAACGTAATTTAAAATAAGTAATTCCAATGCTCTGCCCATAAAACCTTTGCAGTTTGTCGTGACATGGAGACTAGTAGGATGATAAGTCGTTAGGCAATTTTAAGAGTGTTCAGTTAGTGTAATAATTATTACTGCATGCTCACCAGTAACACCTAATCTAATGCCAGGGCTTAAACACATGGAGATTTGCCTCCACTCCCTCATAAACTCCAATTCACAGGAATAACTTCCATTCTTGTCGTCACTAACGCGTCAGCATAGCCAACAAACCTTCCTTCACTTTGTTGAGGCATGCATGAGTCGTGTTGTTCTGTGCAGACAGAGACCTCGAAGTGGGCGAATCCTCCGTCCAAAGAATCCTACTAAATATCTATTAACCTTTCAAAGCCAAGTGGTAACTATATGTACCACTTAGTCTGACAATCAGCGACTTTGCGCTCTCTATGTACGGGCTTGCATACTTAACAGTGTAAACAGCGAGTATATTTCCTTAAACAGCGTTAACCAGCTGATCTTCGTAACGGTGAAGCGTTGTATTTTCTTTGCGGTACGGACTGAACTCTTAAATATTACTTAGACTAACTTCGACTCCGAAGGGTTGGAGGATTCTCGGTGCTAATCGCAAAGGACACAAAAAGTGAGAACCGTGAACCTTAATGCAGATCAATTTAGCGACCCGCTCGTCCATCCATCGATAGGCCTATGTCAGCGCCAGCCTTCCGACTCGCAATGAATCGTTAATAGCCCACAGACCACACGAACAAACTTGGCCGTATGCCTGAGAGCCATGTCCTTGTTGCAGGGAAGAGCTTCTCGCTGACTATAGTCATCAGTTCGACGCCCTTCCAGGTCGCTACGTACAACAAAGCCATCAAGGTGACCGTGGACGGACCAAGGGAACCACGCACAAAGTCCAGTAAGTAACCTACCGACATTAAAAGATATGGGCAACTATTTAAGAGCCTGCATGTGACCTTCTTTAACCTGGTAAGCTGGGAAGATGACTGTCTTCTGCTGTGTCCCGTGTAGCCTGGAAGAAACTGGCGGACGTTTCAGAGGTGCTTACTGCCTTCATCATTAGGCAATTGTCCTGATGATAGAGGCAGTAAGCACCTCTGAAATGTCGGTTACTTTCAACCAAATTATACCTCAATTTCCCTAATAATGGAAGCAACAAGCACCTCGGAAACGTCTTCAGATTCAGCCAGAGTATATAGCGCATCTACCAGAAGACATCAAAGTCATCTCCTTCACACTCGTCACCGTGAGAACCTAAACCCTCACCATGCAATGTAGTCTCATGGTATTATTATGTACGTATACCTTCCCCTCCCTCGCAAATTATTTTAGTTTTGAACTGTTGGCGGATTTTCATGAAACTCGTTGAACATAAAGCTAATACAAGGTAACATATTCACAGGCCGATAATATACCGAAATGTGGGACTTTCAGATTTAAAAGGTGGCAGCGACTTTACTGTCCTTTGATGGCATATTATAAAATATTATGTGGTATTAGTTATTAAAGAAATATGCAACTTCTTGTACAAACTTTTCTTGTAGAGTGTAAATGAACATGACGACCAGTTCAGTTTCGTGGTGATCTCTGATTAATAAATCATTGAAAGTTGGTTACGAAGATAGGATAAACCGGTATCACATAAATGTGTGATATTGTTGTTATTTGTTAATGATTACAAACACGTGGACGGCGGTGTAAATCTTTGTGGTCAGAGTTAACGTAGATTAAGTTTAAATTAATTAAACTACCATACAAACACATCACTGAGCCGTATAATTATTACGTCGTAGTTTCTGTTAGCATCACCATAAAGAGTGACGCATCTAAAGAAACAGCGTGTTCATAAGTTATTTCTGCATCCTGCCTAAGAACAGAATTTTTCTCAGCAGGCTTTCCTGCCCGAGGTCACTTACGTATATCATTAAGCGCGCGAATAGGCTAATTGTTCATCCTGTGGTAACTTAACGAATGAGTTTCTTTAAAGAAAATATGTGCCTAAACAAGCGTAATACAGCAATTTAATAGTGCATTAGCTAGCTGTGACGTCAGAGTGAGAATCTTTCGTAACACGCGTATCAAAATTAGGCCTACAAGCGACGTTTCGTAATTTAATTTCGGCGTCTTCCCGTTGTCTGCGTCGTGAATATTGAGTAGGGAAAACAACAGAAGGTAAGTACACGCCCGGGTTGTGTGTATTTAGTTACGTATGAAAATAGAAATTATTTACATCCAATTTTACGGATTGTTTGAATATCGTTTGCATTGTACCTTTGTCTCCCACTATGGTTTCCAATATTGACCAAATACTCAACCCTTCTTTCGGTTGGCGAATGACCAGTAATAACCACGGTCACGACATAAAACGAGAAAGCAGGGGCTTCAGATATGAACAGGCGCACTTTCTGTTTGCTAGGGGGACGTTAACAGGGCAGTGTTTCGAGCTCTGACCACGTGTACATTTTCTGTTTTAAATTTTTATTCCCTAGAAGGGAACACGCTGATACTAGCGTCCTCATTTTCCATGGGATGTGTGTATTATTACTGATTCAGGTGGCGTCACTGTTTAAGGAAAGTAGGGTCTACAACCGCTCGTGGATCGCTGGTTCGGATCCAGTTCGGGATTTATTTATTTATTTAGTGTTCTGTCTGACGACAGGTCCATATGAACAGGATCCTTCCATCCTTTTCTCGGACTGGGACCTGTTCATATACGTTCTTGGCAGATGATCCAGAAGTGATTTGCCATTGCCTTCTTCTGTGTGTGAATAGAGTAATTGTTGGGATGCCACGGAGAAAAACTCCGTGTTGCCTAGACCACGGCCTCGCCCAGGGACCTGTTCATTTACGTTCTTGGCAGATGATCCAGAAGTGGTTTGCCATTGCCTTCTTCTGTGTGTGAATGGAGAAACCGGGGAAGCCCCCGTGTTGCCTAGACCACAGCCTTGCCCAACACAAGTTATAAATTCGGGCACCGCCGGGATATGAATTATTATCGTCCGTTCTCTACTCGCGTGCCAATAGTAGGCACAACTACCTCTACTCATAAAGTTACGTCAGCGATACCACTTTAACGACGTGTTTGTTGCGTGTGGCAGCAGACTGTAATACGAACTGGTCGGCCCTGTCAGGAGATCACACTAAATCCGTAACGGAACACAAGCTGATAACCGGAATGGTCACATATGGAATTCTGGGGATCGGCCATCAGACAAATCATCTGTCTGAAACCAATCGAACAGAAAAATAATGAAGGAGACGTCTTATTTGCGGTCTGAAAATCTCTCTCTCTCTCTCTCTCTCTCTGTAACAAGAATTTCTCAAAATGAGCTGCTCATGGTAGCATAAAGTGCTAGAACTTCATTATTCGAACGCAAGGGGTAATTTTGCAGTCACAAGAGTACAAAAGGTCAAAAGGCCAATAATTTCACCCTTGTAGTGAAGAGTGGACAGAGAATAAAACGAGAATGGAAGGTCGGTTGGTAAGGGGGTGAGGGTAGGAGAATTAAAACGCTATGAAAATCTATTCTTTTCATATACACCTCCATAATCTCTCTTGGAATTTCGTCCTCACTTCAAGGGAAGCTTTATGCCTTGTCTTGTATTTCCAGAGTTGAAGTATTTGAAACCTTTCAACAGTATCATCACCCAAGACAGGGGGACGGGATGACCTGGGGGGGGGAGGGGTGTTGGCTTTGAAGGCACAAGCGAAGTGCCCTTCACTAGTGTCTGGTATTTCCAGTAGGTGGCTCCTACTGGTCACTCTGATAGCAAGAGAGAGAGAGAGAGAGGACAGGCAATTTTATCCACCAACCACCCTCCCTCGTTCCAACAAATCCCACCTCCACCCCCCTGACCCTTGCTTGTCTAATTGCCTTGTAGGTTTCCATGGTGATAGCTGAAACACACATGGAGTGGGAGTAATTAGTAGCACATGAGGTGGCTGAGTGTCTCCCCTTCTCTCTCGCACTCATTCGCAGGTGCCGAAGCACCGACTTCCGTGTCGCACTGAGATGGACGTCGCCTCTCTCACACCATCTTGCTTCAGCTCCATCGTCACAGATTCTCTTTTTCTCTTTTCCACCCTTTCTATAACGTAGTGGGTGTACCAGGGGGTTGGAAAGCGTTTGTAAGGGCAGCATTTTCTCTCTCTCTCTCCCTCGTGGTTGTTCAAAAGAGAAATCATAGCAAATTGCATGGTGTCGGGAGAGACTGAACTGACATGAGAAAGGTTTAGTTACTCAGAGAGAAAGAGAGAGAGAGAGAGGCTGATCTCCGCCCGAACAGGAGGAAGCTTTTCATTTTTACAGACATGACAGTCAACCTTATGAAGTACGCAGGTACTCAATTCGTGTGACGTGCCAGACGTGGTGACCCGTACACCCATGAATTCATCAGTTACTTGAATCAAAGAGATAAGAATGAACAGCTGTTAAGTCATCAACAAACAAACACAAATATGCAGTCCGCGTCATAATACCACTGGTTGATGGACCGCCTCACAGATTTTCCGGGCTGGCTGACTGACTGACTGTTTGTTTAATAGACCGAGCCAATTACTGACTGTCCGATCAACCAACCAAGCGACCGACTGACTACTCAGCCCGCATTGTCCAGGGGTGCTTCTTGAACAGCTGACAGATAAACCACCGACAGTACATTCAAGGCTCTACGAACCCACAGCTTCGTTAACGTGCAAACAAAATCTGAATTTTAATCTTCCTTGATTCACATTCTCGGGCCTTATTTTTTAATGTCAAAAGATTCTGTACGATTTATTGTTCAGTCAACGCTAAAGCCGCTCCCAAAACCAGTCTTTTTACAGATTTTTCCCACGTTCCTCTTTCCTCGCGAACGTCACAATTTCTTCACGACACGTGTACTCACCAGTTAGGCTATTTGTATAATTTCCCATAAATGCCTTGGTGTGCTGCTACACGTATTATTTCCGCAGAGTCTCAGAGTCTTTAAAAGTTTATTTTTTAACGTAAGTTTGTATATATTAAATCTTGTCCATCTAATCCCAATAATTCTTATTTAATATTAAAATATTACAATAATTAACATTTAAAAGATTTAAAATATTAAATGGTGTTCTTTATCGAAATATTCGATTTACATTAGACCATCATTTTTCATGTTTCACGACATGTTTCAGTTCCTAAAAGAACCATCCTCAGGTGTATAAAATTATATAAAGCTTCAAAACGATAAATAATTCAAATACAATTTCCATACATTATGCTAGCGTATATTTTATCAGATTTTTACCAGATATCAACAAAACAACAAAATACAAAAACTAAAAGCTAAAATACAGAATAATAATAATAACTCTCAACCGGAAGTATTACCGTATCCTTTTTCCTGACGAATTAAAAATCTTACAAACACCCAATTCACACAACATGAATACACATTACTGAGCAAAGGATTAAAATACAATTATATAACGTAAGTTTGATTGTGCCACTGACTTTCGGAATCTTATTCATTTGCTCTCCATATCCATTTCCTTAAACATGATACCTTGTACCTCACGTAATTACAAAGGAGATTAAGAAATTAGGGAAAAATTAAAATATTTTCGATAGCAAGTCGTGAAATGAGGATCCTAAGAGCTTTTGTGGGTTATAAGACAATGGAACAAATTGGTGGTACGACACGGAGAAAATAGACACAGGAAATTTTGTAACAAATTGTACCAGTGTACACTAAAAGGCAGGAGAAGACCGATTCTGCGTCGAATGTTGGAGCTAGACTTGAGATTGATGATGACGATCATATATTGTTATAGAGCCTATAAAATTCCTATGGCTGATAAATAAATAGGAAAAAACCTGGACACATGATTTATTTACAGTTAATTAAAAACTTTACAGCTCCTATATTACTTATCGATTCTGTTATTCTAAAATAGCAAACTCGTATTATTTGATCATAAAGTTCAGTGCCAAGAGCTTTCATTCAATTGGTTCCCCGACACTGCAGGGCAGGTCTCAACAGAAAATGGATTAAACAATTCGGTATACTAAAGGACCAGTTTACACAAATTTCCTTCGGATCGTTTCCATTAATAAACCGACTTACATTTTAAAATCAGCCTGCACAATGTTGTAACCAGCCTAGTTTACATTCTGAAACATGGGTTCCCAATTTGGCATGGTAGAGAGTAAACAAGGCAAGTGGGATTTCTTACATCAAAAATGGGAGGAGCTTTAAGACATAATACAATATACAGAAATAGTAAAAACAAAATCCAAGCTGCTAGTAGTTAATCACGCACGGGGATGACAGACATGTAGGCAGAAAGCGAGAAGATAGAATGCCTAAAAGGAATTTTTATTTCTTTTATTTGATGTAACGAGCAAAGAAGCATTCTGCAGGCGATTACACGAAGGAAAGCTAACTGGCTGGGACATATTATGAGAAGGAATGGATTAATGAGTGATATCATCGAAGGCCAGGTTGAAGGAAAGCGAGGACTAGGAAGAAGACTGATACAGCTAACCGACGACCTTAAACAAGGAAAGAAGATGACGTTCCAGGAATTAAAGCGAGAAGCCGAGAATAGGGACAACTGGAGAGCTCTGTTTGGGCAGAGCAATGGACCTGTCGTAAGACAGAACACTTAATAATATAATTATTTGATGTTTTCACGGCCGGACTCCAAAGATGGATGTCTTCTGACATGTAACGGCGTGTAGTCTGGTAGAAGTTTACAAACGTTTCAGATAGAGGCAGGAAAGACCTTTGACACGCCGGTAAAGTTTTACCAGACTACACGGCTCTACAACCCAGAAGAGAGCCATCTTCCATTAATTTATAATTTATTTAACGACGCTTTCATTATGTGTATTCCTGCTTAAGATCCGTTTTAACATTGTTCTCTTTCGTTACGCCTTT
>NW_019059621.1:427501-458410 GCF_000696155.1 Zootermopsis nevadensis
TCCAGACTGTCGTCATGTGTCGCACGTCACCACGGCGGTCACCTATCGCTGATTATTCTAAAACTCAAAATCTTTACCGAGACTTGAACCCAGGACAGCTTTTTGTGTTCTGGTGCTTGTTTCCGCCATCTCCTCTTCGAAACAAACAACTTCGATCCAGGCGCCATTCACATAGTGAAGAAAAGCCCTTGCAGGGAATCGAACTCGAGGAATGAGCACGCCAAGTTTGGTGCAAATCGATACATCCGTTCCCAAGCTACACGCGAACAAAAACATAAACCCGGAATTTCAGCTTTGCATGCAAGGCTATATTTAGGTGAGCTTTGTGTTTAGACGGGAAAATGTATAAAGTAAGTGGAAGATTTGACGCATTTAATAGACGGCCAGCGTAACAAGGAACAATAACCCATGACCGCACAAAATACTTGTAGCAAGCGGAGAAGTTGTCTGGGTGTAGGCGTCTTGGTGCCATACGTCGCAGCTGATTGAGGTAGTGACATGTGGAGTTGCTGATTCACGCGACAGAATGTTACAGCGACCCCGCTGGTAGGACAAAGCGAGCGATGTTCGAGGAACACGCGGCGTGATTAATGTGCCATCGTGTGCAAGCCGAACGTCTGTACAGTCGCTAAGAAATCCACGGCAAACCCAGACACGTCGTGTGGTGCCTGCCTTCCTTCATAACTCCGTATATGCATACAGACAAGTAGAGACACAGTTTTTTACAATGTTTTATATACTAATAATTATATCAATACCTCACACCACTCCAAATCACGTTACACTGAAATGTCAAGAGCATTTGCGTAAATTAACCCTGCTTCATGGAACCCGAAATATTATTACCGTACTTCCTATCCTGAGCCAGATACATCCAGCCACTCACACACCCTATTTCCTTAAGATTCATTTTAATATTATCCTCCAATTTCCGATCATAACTTACTCCAGACAATGTTGAAAACATTGCAGGGTATATTCTAATCTAAGCTCCTATATTTAAACCTAAGTACAGCTCCTCGCAGGCAGCGTGTTGATTATGAAAACTATTTATTCAGCCCATGTCTATGCCAGCGTCGAGAAGGGTGAAATTACTTACAGAGCATGCCTGTGAACAATAACCTTCCTGCCGGTCACCGTCCTTATGTCTTTCTTTTGTCCCCTATACACAGAGCACCCCCAATATCCACCCCCAATATCTGAAAGTAAAGTAGGGACTCAGCAGATCGAAATTGCTTCTCAATCATACACAGCATCAGCAGCCCTGACGTCATGTGTATGCATGCAGATGAACGGGGGATGAAGAGGGTGGGCACAGCATCCCCTACACACATCTGTGTGGCTTGCATCAGATTAAAATCCAAGCCATCCCCTGCATTAGTATTTTTTTTTTCTAGCCGGACTATTCGACCAAACCTCAGCACAGGCATTGCCCTGCTATTATTTTCGCGTTTTCCATCCTTGTCCGTCATATTGCAACTCTCCAACCACCACCCCCCCCGGTACCCTCACCATTCATTTGCCCGCTGCGTTGTGTACATACGCCATAATGCAGGCCAGTTGTTCAAGTGCTGTACACATAATGGGAGACGCTGGAAAATGCAATTTTCCACCCTCCATACTAGTAAAATTATAAGGATTTTTAAAATATTTCATTCCATATTTTGGCTACAATTCTAATTAAACATTTGCTGATATTTTAAAGGTGACATATTTTTCGAACTTCTTCACATGGTTGCACAAAGGAATGTTTTACATTACGGTTTTAGGCTGTATTTTTTCAAAAGTGTGAATGACAATTTATTTGAAGATGGCTGTCTTCAGCCTCACCGCCGTGAAAACCTCAAATCCGACAATTAATTTTCCTGTAAAAACAAAATGCATTGTAGCCACTGTCAATCAACCACGCTAATGGAATCGAAAAACAAAACATGATGTGTCATGTTTATTCATACTCACCGCCGTGAGAAACTGAAATCTTACGATGCGATAGTGAAAATCCCATGAAGACCAGAAAATAACACAAAGTATTTACTAATGTTTGGATTACACATAACTTACAAGCGCATTCTTTGAGGGATTTTTTTTTATAATGTACCTCTTTGGTTTTGATATAAGCTTATTTCAAATACAAATAAAAGCCTACTGTGAAATATGCTCACTTTTCAACCAGAGTTCGAACTAGGGACTCGAAGTGTATTGCTAACTGTGCCGAGACGAGGATCTCTTCAGCCGATCGTCTCGCGGTTCCTGGCCTGCCCACATTACCGCATGGGGTCGAGGTGCCCCACAAAACCCCGGCTTCCTCATGCCCCTCGCGCTGACTAACCCTCAATACCATAATCCCAACCAACTCACATCCGCAACCAAAAACTCACCCCAAACTCTCTCTCACTACCACCCTTCTTTCACTCTTTTATATAAAACATCCCTACCCATTCTCCATCCTATCCCCTGATGAATTCAACCCCTCTAACCATCCATTAGTACAGAACCTCACAAAGTGAAGTAACTCTATGTATTCAGAGCGACACACTTGTTAAAGTTCTGTGTACCTTCAAATAAAACACCGTGTAGCCCCGTGCAAAATGCTGCCATGGGCACTGCCTGTGAGTGAGTAAGAGTGAACTGCCCCCCGACAAAAACGTCACATGTGCGCGACTCTTATTTCTGGTTTAGAAAGATTTAAAGTATTTTTCGAACGTCTGCTCTTGAAACATGACTCCCCCCCCCACATTTTGTCAGATTCACATATGGTCTAAATGCAAAAAAACAGATAACATCCATACTTCAACAGATCACCGCCACAAAACAAGTATTTATTTTTTTTTAACTCCAGAAAGCGAATTAAAGAATGTGTTACGACATAATTTTGCGTGATTTTTCAAATGACTCCACACAGAGGAGGCCTTCCGAGAAGTTCATAGTCCTTCAGTCAGTGACGATCTTGACGGTTCATTAACGTGTTCAAAAGAGCCCTTACTGTATCCTACTCCGAGGCAGCTCGACTCAATCTACATCCCTATTTACTTCCGAATTTCCCTCGTAGTAAAGACTCAGCCCGTACCGCAAAGAAAACAACGCACTTCACCATTACAAGTATCAGTTGGTTTGTGGTATTTAGGAAAATAACAGCTGTTTAATCTGAAAAATCATACGAGATCTATATAAGTCTGTGTTAAAAAGTATTCGTATGCCCGCTCTATTTGCAGTAGAACTATCTTCAAACAGCAAGCTGACTGTGCCTTATCTAGCTCGAAATACACTAAAGCAGCCTCAAAGCGTAGAACGAGGAGTATTTCCGAATTTCCTCTCGGTGTCCTGCGTTTGGCACCACAAAACAGGCCCACAGCATAAGTGAATATGGAGGGTAAAGCACCCCTGAAATAAATTGTAGCCCCAAGGAGGGGAGGGGTTAGTGGGGTTGACATTCTGCATTGTTATAAGAAGGGATGTCTCAATCATATGCCTGACATTCGCACACAACAGGCTCTTTTGAAGGCTTACGTTATATGCCACTGGGTGCTCAAAAAATTAATATACACTTCTTCCGCAAAGAATCTATTACACTAACAATTCATATAACGAAATGTGTGAGAAAAATTCAATTATGACAATTGACAGCGCAGATAAACCAATTGTACGTAAGGTTCATAAAGACAGAACAGAATGTCAGCGCGATCCTCCACGTTTAATGAGGACAAAACATTTCAGTACGTACAAATTATTAAGCTTCTCAACACGCTATTTCTACTGTCCTCCAAATACCATATTAACTGAAATTATCTTCGAACCACGTAACATTTAAGGCAAGGTATTGCAGAGATCTAAAGTACCGATCATAACAGGGACGTAGGAGATTAGTCACGAAGTCGCCCTTTTAAAGCCAGTTCGCTACACCGCCAATTTCTCATTTCAAAATACACAGTTGCGTAGAGGAGGCAGGAGGGGGTAAGTGTGAATTATAACTGCCAGCCAGGCTGCAAACTAAGCGTAGCATTCGATAGAAACTGTATTAATAACATCTTATTCCCATACGCGAGTTGAATCACTGTCCTGCTGACAGGCGTGCAGACGCATTGAAAATCAAAGAGCGTGTCTAAATATTAGGGAGGGGGGTCTGCCACGTATGTGCCCTATATTAAACTTTAGAACAACAAGGGGATAAGGAGATGTTGCCGGAATTCGGCCAGCGAATTTTTTGGGAAGGAATTTGAAGAATGAAAACTATCTTCCTGTTATGAAAGCTCATTTGATGAATACTAAATTTTCCGACAGCCAGCTCACATTATAATTACATAAACAACAACAATTTATCTGTTATGCTACTTAATTTTTTATTTAGTCTAAATCAATCATCAATAATGGATTCCTTATTAACGATAATTACGTAATTTGCGTAACTTAAGTCAAAGTTGATATCATGCTTACTAAAATGTTAGACTACATAATTAGGCCTAGTTTCCCTAATTCACCTTGTGTTAATATTAATCTTTTTTAAATATATAATAATCCTCATGACTTTCCTGTTGAAGGTACAGAGCTAACCATTAATTCAGTTTTATTCAAATTCGTATTTAAATAATAATCAATTTCTTAGTTATTGCTGTATTAGGTCATGGTTTGAGAACAAAATGCGATCAAATTAGACAGATGAGATATGCACGGCATGTAGAACAAACAGGAGAGACCATAAATACATACAAAATTTTAGTCGGGAAAACGAAGGAATAAGACCACTTTGGAAACCTATATATAGATATAAAGATAATATTAAAATTAAAGAAGCATTTGTTAAGAAGTGGATGGGGTTCAAATGGTTCACTTGAGGACTCTTGTATAAACGACAATGAACTTTCGGGTTTCTTACATGGGGAAGACAGCTGAACGACTACTAGCTTTTAAAACATGATACTTTATACAAAGAGTTATCAAAAGCTTATTGACTCCTGAAGTGTACTTGAACCGTTGTTGTATTAAGTTTTAATGCAGTTCTGTCTCGCTGCAGCGAGCTGGGTTATGTTGTTACATTTATATGCAGCCCTAGGGTTGATGTATAACCAAAAATCACACGCTACTTACATAGGCTTGTAGCTACAAGACATGAACATAAAGCGATTCAAGTTGCCATAGCAAAATGGATCTTGGTCTTCATAACCGGCGAATTTAACATGTTAATCTTGCGTTGTGGAGGGAAAGAAACAATATAACATAGCTCATAAAATTATAATGTGGAAGCATCCCTTGATCTAAAAGGGTGTGGACAGAATACACGGACAAAAGGTCGTCACAGAGCTGTAGAGGATCCAATCATAGATTTAATGACGCTTTACCAACTAAAATAACTGAATAAGAAAATGTACTATCAATTCATTTGCTTCAGAGACTGAAGAAAATAACGAAGAATATTCCGTCACGTGGCCGAGACCAGACTCCGTCGGTACGTCTAGCGCACTATCGCTGTACTGACCTGTCAGAGTCGCTGTTATCCCTGCGAAAGAAAGAGAGAGATTAGACGCGTTACCGCTGAGTTAGTTGGCTTGTTACTTTCTGTACTGTTCCGTGACATGCTGTAAGGCGTCGGACATTTCGACGACCTGCAGTTGCGCGGTCAGACCTTCTTTTGTTCAGCCCAGTGCGAGACGTCAGCCACCTGTCCCCAACAAGATGCTAAAAGGTCGCAACATCTCTATTCCGAAGAACGACCATAGCAGATACTACATTACTGATAACACTATTCGAGCAACAGTGAGTTAACTGCCTTACCACCGTAGTTCATATTCCAGGAAGCAAGCTCTTCACTCCTCATGCAGAGGAGATCAGCTACCTTTAATGGAACCCGAATATTCATCACCGCGTCCACAAGAGCCCGCCACCAATCAGATCAACGCGGCCCGCGGCCTTCTGTTCTGTTCCGTTCCTGGCCGATGTCTAATCTTTTTACGATGGAAAATTATGAGCCCTCCGCTGTAGGACTACCCCTTGTCAGTCATCCGCAATATATACGCAGCTGCATCCATATCCGGATGCCTTCTCCATCCGCAACTTGAGTATACGCCATGTCATGGTGGCGTGAGTCCCACAGAACACGACAGTATCTTATAGCCTACATGGCGAGGTGTACGCTTAATTTAATCCTGACGGCTACTCCCATAAACTGACTTGCTCTATGGAAGTCCTAAGAACACTCTAGAACAGTGGTATTCAACTTTTTTTGTTCTTTGTACCCCCAAAGTTGTTGTTGTATAATTCAAGTTATACATAATATATAATCTACATCTAAAATAAATTACATTACTGATTATTCAGTTTTTATCATAAAATAATATATATATTTAAATTTCACGAACCCCCTAAGATGTCTTCGCGTATCCCCGGGGGTACGCGTACCCCAGGTTAAATACCAATGCTCTAGAACACGCGTTTATATAATTGCACCCTCAATACTTCTAACCTTACATTATTAGGTGTGACTGGTCTCCGAGGTCTGCTTATAGGAAACGGAGGACCATTGAATTCCGAAGGGCAGAACGTTACAGCGTTACAAGATGTGTGTGCATCTACATAAGTTCCGAAGCCTAATTACAATGCTTTGTGTAACTGAATTATAAAGAACATTTCTAGACCAGGAATAGCTTTATTTCAATTCCAACAGACAACCCTAGGCATCAGAATGTTATTTCATAACTCAGATATGGGAAACTGTATCTAGAATGAATCACTGATACATCGTTCATCATAATGCGTTTTGTGTGTCGACAAGCTGATTCTAAATTCGCTGTTTCATAGACGTTGAAACATAACTAAAAAGGAACTCGGTCGAACACGTTACGAGTCCGTTCCCCAGTAAGAGAAATGAGCTCCTCTGTAGGTGAATATAATTAACCTTTCTGGACTGGTGTCTGTTACCAGGGTCGCCGTTGCAGAAGGAAGCCGAGATCTTGAAGAGCAGATGAATTCATATGCAGAAGGGAGTCGAGATCTTGAAGAGCAGATGAATTCATACGGAAGAAAGGAACCAGAAAAACGAGATGAAGAGCTAACAAAAGCTGTGTTGGGGATTTCTTTATAATGTTTTGAGGTTATGGAAAGGCAAGAAACCAAACATATGAAAGGTAAGCTCTACAAACCACAGTAGCGGATACGGCATTGTGGAAGGCGAGAAGCAGCAAGGACCAGTGGCGTAATACACGTTTGTGTTAACTACGGAAACAGCAGAACAATACGTGTTTCGCCCAGGATACATTCCTATCAACAGAAACCAACACCTTGTCGTGCTCTATAGAGCCAGTCGTTTCGGACTTAACTAATATTTCCTACATTCGAATTTTAAGCAAAACTCACACTGTACTTGAATTACGAGTACATTCGCAGTCAAGTTTCCAAAAGTCTCTTCACCACAAACACACACACACTATTACAAAGGCAACGCCATCTACTTCGCGGATTTTTGTTAATGAAGTTGTTACTAGCCCATATTAATAACCACAGACCTCTCCCAAATACCAAGATCTCTGAAATATAAAGGCACTGAAATATACCTAAGTATCAGCAGGATTAATACGATTAAAAATAAAATTTTTGGAAAGGTCCTGAATTTGATCAAGATTAATAGGATATTCTGATTCAACCAGGCACGTCAAACTGGGACATTTGGGGTCTCGATTCGTGTATAATTAGAGAACTAAATCGCTCTGCATATAGAACAGAAGAGAATCTCGATTTTGACAAATATATTTAAAACGTTCCATGAACGAACAGGTTTGAGACTGCACGCCACTGATCGGTCTGTCAATGCCGAGTGGACATTCATTCCGTCTGTGTTACTATCGAGAGCCCTTTTCATACATAAAAACACACACACACACACGATAATTCAAATTCTGGGTTATAGATTCTTGCAATTCTGTTTGGCGGTGGATTGCCTTCAACACCAAACAAACAGCAGCAAGAAATCACACGCATCTATTCGACATCTGTTGCAGGAACAAAAATGATGCGGAGGTGACGTTTCATTTGTCATCTTGCAGCCTGTTTCTGTCACCGATATTAAAAATGGACGTCATGTTTATTGTGTGCAGGCAAAAGCATTCCTAGCATTATTAACGTACGGGGTCTTGCTGTTTAGAGTCAAGAGTTCATTCCCGTGAAGACGCCTTTATGATCAATTCTGGACTTTACAGAATTCATCCAAAAATCGGTTACGTGTCCTCAGAGGCGTTGAGACGGGAAATTCAGATATGAAAATTTGGAGTGACTCTCTGAAATAGAATGAAAAAAAAATAGCAGAAAATCGCTGTAACCCTCGATATCACACTTTTATCTATATACTTTATTCGCTTAATAAACGTTTAGCACGCAAGGTGAGCTGAACATAATATTTTAGTTAGTAGACTCAAATAAAGTGACTACTTTTTTAAAAAAATACATATGTTAAATGGGAGAATAATATTAAAATATATCTTGGAGATACAGGATGTATCAGCTTCTGCTGAAAGATTCGGTACCACGGAAATTGTTGTCGTCTAGCAAAGGGGACGATGTTCTTTTAAACAATCATTAGCTAGAAAAGTAATTTCATCTCAAAGTGAAAATTTTCTTTATTATACTAAATTCGTTTGTGACACAGTAAATTACAGCTGAAAACTGAATTTTTTTCAGAATAAGGACATGTATGGTTTTACCTCCAAGGGTAAAAGTTAGTGGTTTCTGTGCCGTAAAGAAACCATTCCCATCCATGAAACAGATTGCTTCGCCTTCATCGGCCAGTGCTCAAACAAAGTGTCAAAGATTCTTCCGACCCAAGTGGCGATTCTGCAGAATTAGATTTACGGGCGACCTACCTGCCCCTGCACAATAGAAATGTCAACCCCCAAGCTGCCTGCCATTACGTCTGTACGTAATATATCTGGCTCTTCTGTACATTTGCGGTCTGTTTCACTGGAATTTCGTCTTCTTTCAAGGGTACTGACAGACTCAATCTGACATACAGCGGGCAGTGTAAATGTTAGCAGATCCACCAACTGCTCACACGACTACAGAAAATCGTTACAGCGGTGTCTGGAGCCTCCAGGACTAGTGACTAATCACCGACAGCAGTTTGGGTTGGCAACAGCGTTCAAGTGTCTAAGTCCAGATACAAGAAAGTTCTCTTTTAAAACCAAGTAATCGGTCAGCAATACTTAAATATTTAGAGCGATTTTCTTATAAAAAGAAAAAAATGAAGAAACTATAAACCAGGGGTCTATAAACTTTTCAATACCTCAGGTCGCATTTGCTATTCCTATCTTTGGCGAGGACCACAGAAAAGAATAGTAATTTCATAGACGGTTAGCGACACTGTATTTCCTTAATTTGAAGAGTAAAGTAAAGTTTGTCCCACTATACGCCATGTCGGCGTTTGGGGTGAGAGGAGGTATAGCTCCTCTCTTCCTTGACCTCGGCACTAGATGGGGTCAGCATCACGCCCCGGCCGGCTTTACCCCCGGGAAAGGACCCCGGTACCCATTGTAGAGGAGGCTGGGTGGACCCCAGAGCCGGTCTGGACGCAGAGGCTAGAGGGAAAATCCAACTTGAAGATTGTAGCTGGTATTCACTTGGAAACGGATATCAGGTGTATCATTCCACACAAATGACCTCAGAGTAGAGACGTAATTTGTTAGTTTTCAAAAGAGTTTTGGTTTCAAATCATTATTTATTTCATAAAACTTCAGTTATTTTTACCACAATGATTTTCATATTGTTCCGCTAATTGCCATGTGTTTTGAATACCTTTGAAAGGCAACGCGATTTTAACTCTTTTTTCCTGCATCCACAAATGTTTATTTCATTATGCTCTTTCCCCCTTCGGGACTGTTTCTCCTTACGCTTAGATAATGTGTGTATATAGACTGCTCCTCAGAAGCAGAAATTTCTTTCCCTTCTCTTTCTGGCTACTTCTCAGATCATGTGACGAGACACTAAAATATTTCAAGGTCACATGCTGCCCGCGTGTCCCAGGTTGCCAATCCCTGACATAAAAACATTAAATTTAATCCGTACGCGGTCCTTGCACACTGGTCGTGTGTAGGAGGTGTCAAAACCTTCCCCTGAACCGTTGTTAACCTGCTACAAGATTTTAAATATGAGGCTACAACCCAGAAGACCGAAGTTAGTAAGTCCCTACCAGATCTCGAACTCATCACCTGATGTACCTATGTACTTAAGACACCATAAGGTGAGTCCTTGCCTACTTCACAGGCATTCAAGAAACAAAACTATCCGAACGGATGTAAAATATGTGTGTGTCTTCTGTAATATAATTAACCTCACAGCAAAACAGATAAATTTATTGAACAAACGAAAAATACGGACGCTTGATAATTACAGCTTAACTGTACATTTAAACAAATGCATGCAATACAGTTCCCAACAAAATAAAACTAAACTCATTACAGGCCTGGAACTGGGACCTTGTTTGTAACGCACGCAGGCAGAGACATCTGTGTGACTCTCCCCTCGCCACACAGATCTGTGCGAACAAAAGAACTGAGCATTGCCAGATTTTTCAGGAACAAAAGCCTACAGCCTACAGCAATGACCATTCATTAGACTAGCAGTGACAAGACTACAGGAAAATCTTGTATACACGCCGCACGTGGTGACATGTTTGCCGTTGCCACGCTGGTTTTAGAGACGCAGGTCAGCTCATAGCTTCCAAATGTGATCTTTGGAATGATGAGAGGCAGTGAGCACCACTGAAACGTCGATAAACTTCTACCCTGCTTCACGGCGCTACAGCCCAGAAGACAATCATCTTCAGAAGAAACTGTGTAGCAGCCTTGAGGTGTCTGGGAGTTGAAAAACAGAGACGTTAAGTCACATATTCCCTTTAGTCGTTTATTTTAAGCACTATGGGCAAAGAACCCATTAAATATCGTCTTTACGTAGAACAGTAACCTGATATGCACCTCCAGTTGCAACGAAAGGATGAATTACCCATCCCGTAATGATTCAACATCACCATGGTAACGGATCTCAGCATTGTCCATCTCTGCGAGAAGGTGTCGCAGAATCACGAGTGTTTGGTTCGGTTAGATAGCAGCTGAAGATCGACTTCAACCCCCCCACCCCACCCCACCTCCTTGTACTTTTCTATTTTCTCCTTCCCTCTTTGGTTAGGAAGAATAGGCTCGATGGAAATGGAATGTATCTTTCTCCCGGATGACTCGATTCCTATCTCCTACACCGCGCGGTCTCCTCCACCCCATCCCGGGTTCGATTGCCGTTCCCCGCACAAACGACCCACTGAACCTCATACGTGGAGGAACCAAGAACCCAACTTTGATGCCAGCAATGCGGGGACTCAGTAGAACAGACAACGTCTGTCCTATTCTTATAACCTTCAGGGCCAATTTTGTAGCGTAGCTGACCTTAATGGCCTCTTAAATTAAGCAATGGGACTGGAAGTTTGAAAATTAAAACATTCAAATTTATTTTAATAGCATTATTGGAAAACACGTCCTCATGCGTGTTACATATCCTGCCCATCATCACATCTCTCATATGATTACATTCATAACACAAGATAAAAATAAGAATTCAGGTCTCTCCCCATTGCGTAATTTTCTCTATCCATGACCAGAACTTTCGTCCTCTTCATGTTTCGCTGCTAACATTAAAAACTACTATCAGTACACTTTCTTTCGACATTGTCGAACACAAAAGAATTTAATTGAATAAAAATTTATTTGGATATTATCCATCGTCTAGTAATAAAACGTAAAAAACGTAAAACGACGTTTCGGAGATGGGGCTCTATCTCCGTCTTCAGGTTCCTACTCAGTTGGGCCCACTAGATAGAGCTAATCCCTATCTCCGGCCCAACTGAGTAGGAACCTGAAGACGGAGATAGAGCCCCATCTCCGAAACGTCGTTTTACGTTTTTTACGTTTTATTACTAGACGATGGATAATATCCAAGTAAATTTTTATTCAATTGACTCTTCACCATCGTCAAGAAGTTTTAGATTTGATATACAAAAGAATTTGACAGAATTTTATTTAATTCAAGTGAATTTAATGCAATCCAAGTATAATAGTGACAGAATGCTCACTAATAAATATAATCAGTGTAACAAAATCAGGAAATAAGATAAAGCAGGGCACGCAGGGCACAAGACAAAAATGCACACAAAATTTTTTATCAACAAACTCGAGATGAAATATCACTTCAGGCACGTAGAAGTATAAGAAAGGGAGAGATTGAAATAATGAAGCAGTCCGTGCCATTCTTTCGCATTGTCGTCAACTAACTCAGGACATCGTCCTGCGTTAATTAAACACGGCAATCAACATTCGGACACCATAAAAAAAAGGGAGAATTTTCTTGGCCGCCTGAGCAATTATCAGCTTTTCAATCCGGACTCAGTTAAAGCATGCGGCTAATTTTTAATGTACGCTCGGTGGATGGAAGCAAGATGTCGAACAGGTGATAAGAATACTGCAGAATCAGGAGCCAGAATGCTTATGCAACCCGCTGTCCCGCTTAACGTGTCAGTGGGCGCTTTGGCTTCGAGAATCCTTACGGAGGTGGAGGATTTGGTGCGGGGATTGCAAACCGTAGAACATAACTTGTGTGGGATTTTATATAGTGGCATCGCATCAAGGAGTCCTATTTCCCAAAAGAGAAAGAATCGGTTAACTTTAAAGAGGGAAGTTTTGCTTGGAATCATTTGGATATTGGGATCAGATTCGGTTCGACGTGTCTTTCCTAGACGCGAGATTTTGGGTGGAGGGATCTGACGACCCTTACGATTCTCGGCCTGTGATGACGGGAACAGAACAGAACAACAGCTGATGTTGTGAATGTAATGAACAAAATTTTTTCCCTCGTCATAAAAATTACATATGACATCGTTTGATATCTGGTAAAAATCTGACAAAAATGTACGCTAGCATAATGTATGAAAATTGTATTTGAATTATTTATCGTTTTGAAGCTTTATATAATTATATACACCTGAGGATGGTTCTTTTAGGAACTGAAACATGTCGTGAAACATGAAAAATGATGGTCTAATGTAAATCAAATATTTCGATAAAGAACATCATTTAATATTTTAAATATTTTAAAATGTTAATTATTGTAATATTTTAATATTTAATAAGAATTTATTGTGATTAGACGGACAAGATTTAATATATACTTATTATATCACAATATGACGCAACTTTACCATCTCATAACATTGTATTGTAAATATTTGACATATCAGGGAATATACAAACAATTGGGAAATCATGGCGTAGGTGTGATGATACAGACTAAGATTTAAGTAAATCTTAACAAAACAGGGTGTGAGGATGTACCCTGAATTCATGTGGTTCAAGACAGGTTCCAGTGACGGATTATGGTTAACACAATAGTAAACTTTGGGTTGTATAAAAGGCGGGTAATTTTTTGGCTAGCTGCGCGACTGCCAGTGTCTCAAGAAGGACTCTGTCCCGTGGAGTGGAATTTACACAATTTAAGAGTCGACAATGCACAAATATGAAAGCTTTTTATTCCAAGTAAACCTTGTACACTTTCATCGTGCTTTTACCCAAGGAAAATGCAAACCCTAACTATCGATAATACAACTTTTATTTCCCTTTTTTAATTTTTTTGTTAAGCTGGATTTCTGAACTGAACATCAATAAATGACCCGCTGTGTTGGGTCAGTGTTACGAGTCATGATGACCAGTCTGCCTGCCTGTCGAACGACAGTTTCGAGACGAATAACGTCAAAAACATGCACCACAATGGCAGAAGGGTGACAAAGAAGTTAAGTTCTTGGGCGACCCAATTCGGCAGGGGTGGCCAGAAAGTTACACATTACACCACGTGAGCGCTTACAGTAGACATCGTTCGCATGAGTCTCAGGGATGACAGGTTTTTATCTCCGAAACTACTGAAGGGATTATACGAAATGTGTGTATTAGGTGTCTACACGGATATCAAACTTACAGGATACCATCTGTTAGCGTAACCGGAGGGCTCACAAGTCGTCAAGTTATCACAGTCTCGTTGCACTTCTTACAAGACACTTGGACGAACTCTGACTCGAGATATATGGAGTTATCAATCGTGTCAGTTGGTTACGAATCACGGACGTTTCAGAGACCATCTATGTCCTCATTATCAGAGCTATGATGTAACTGAACAAGCTTATTAAGATTAGGTCCATGGTAAAATAAGGTCTAATCATGTTGTGGTTACAAACCCAACAGGAAGATGACGTATATACAATTAAAATATAATATTTTTAATAAGTTTCGTGGATGGAGTTGGCAAAGGATAGTGGAAGGTGGTGGGTTTCTGATATGAAACCCAGGAGTAATTACTGTGTTCACAACCCCCCACCCCACTTATCCCGAGTCACTTGTATCCAATCAACATCGACACACCTCATTCCTCTAAGATGCATTTTAATTATATCTTCCACCTAATACACTCTTGCTTCTCCCAAGTGGTCGATTGTCTTGAGATCTGGTCAAGGAACATTTCCACTTCTCCTGACCCACCGCCTGCCAGTTTGGTCCCTTTCATCGCATCACTGACACCCCTGGACCAAGTCGTGTGTTGTGCACACGGTCAGAAAGATGGCGTATACCAGCAAGTAAAGTCTGGCTAATGGAGTCCTCCTCGGTAGCATAGCGAAGTGTTCATTGTACTGCACAAGCTAGGAACATAAGTTTTGTGTCCAAGCGGACAGTTTTACGGCAGCCATGATGGCTTTGTGTCTTTCTGCCAGGAAAGGCATTTGTCACGATCTTCTTCACTTAGCTTTTCTCACGCGGACAAAAATGATCTATTATTTCGTGTAAGTGAAGCAGACAGGGGTTCTCCGTTCCATGCATGTAGGAGTAATTTCAGCGCATTGCCACAAACGTGTCTTATCGCCTTCAACCAACTAATCAGGCAACAAACTTATGAAGACGACTGCCTTCTGGTATATTGGGTAATACAGTCTCGAAGAAATTGACAGACCTCTCAGGGGTGGTTACTACCTTCATCAATTCCCTGATGATGAAAGCATTAAGAACCATTGAAACGTCGGTCAGTTTCTAGCAACTATATGGCTCAACATCACAGAAGACAACCAACTTCATTCTCGCCACCGTGAGAACCTGAAATGTCGCTCAACAAACACCACACTCACTAAGCACAAATGGACTACAACTGAACCACACTCGCAGAATATCACGGTCTGACCTTGAGACACAGTAGGAGTAGGCCACAGCAGTGTTGTCAATCGCAACACGAAAATATTCGAATATTGCCTATAATTTTGTAATTTCCCTCGAAGGTAAAATTCAGTGTTCCAAAATTCATTTCCTGTTCGTACAGTTGTGTCAAAGTGACGCAGTATGTTGACATCGTCCTGGTCGCCTTTCATTGCTGAAGACCAAAAACATCATAAAAGAAAGTGTGTTCGTCCACTGTGATTTATTACACATTGCCCTCCAAGTTACTTTCCTTCGAAAGTCTAATTGCTCACGTTTTATATTGGGGTAGAATGGATGACGTCCAGCTACGATTATTACACCCGCAATGCCCATGGCTTCTTACCAGTGATCATTACAAGAAGTTACCTTACCTGACTCTGGCGATTCGCCTTACTCCAACACGAAAGACCCCTGGTGTCAGTTCTCATGAAACTCTTTGTAACTTGCAAAGCAAAACAAAGTAGGAACCTGGTTTACAAAGGTTACAGTAAGAGGTGAGGGGGGGGGGAAATTTTACAGTAGCTTTTCTCGCAATTGTAAATCTGCTGTTTGCAGAGACATACTTTGAAATGTAAAGACAAATGATGACATTCGATCTTTCTATTTGAATTCTTTCCCAGACCCTACTAAGTCATCTGGAAGTCTATGTTTACGAACATTAAATTCTTTCTTTCTTTCTTTCTTTAGACGGGTCATAACTAACTTCGTATACATAATAGGACATTCCGCGAGAAATCCATATTATGGAACGAAGTACGGTAACTTAATAAAACTTAATCTAGAATCAACAAGATAAGAAAAAATTAGTGTCTTATCAACATATAAGCATTTGTAGACCAGGATCTTTGTGTGTGTTTTATTATTATTTGTATATTTCTTATTTTATTTTACAATGCTTTATCTACTGCGTAGGTTGACAAACTTTAGGCACTGTGCAAAACCACCAAGACAGGAAGTAAGGGGGAGTGAGGATAAAATTCCACATATTCTTAACTTTAACCCCCGGGACTCATCACGTAGTAGACCGGCACCGAAAACAGTCCTGTCTCCACAAGGAATCGAACCTCGATCGACAAGCTTCTAGAGGCCACGACGAAAATTTTGAAATCATCCGCAAGATATGCGGTGTACCTGCCGAGATTCGAAGCAGCGACGAAAGGAGGTTTACTAAACAGTATAATACACAGGACCACTTCGTCTTGAGTTTTCGAGAAAAGAAATTCGTTCACAAAAAAAGACGTTTTGTTAAGAAGGTGTTTCTTGTCTGCTCTTAACCACTGTATAAGGGAACTGTGTCACCACTGTGGGGCCAAGGAGGTTTAGGGGGGGGGGGATCTTCACCTAATGTGCTCCAACACGAAGCAGTGTTCTTGTTTACGTTGGTGCTGCGAGGGTGGGGGGTTGGGAGGGTCAGTAATAAACACAGTCGACTCACTGCGGGGGACCCTAGTGCCCGCAGACGATTACACCCTAACACTGCTCCTAATAAACCCCCAGCCACCCCCAGCACCGCACCAAGGTCTGGTATGCGACCGGCAACACATCTTGCAACCCTGATTGTGAGTGGTCCGTCTTCACATCAGTGTGCACGAGGGTTAAGGGGGGGGGGGGGGGGGTCTTGTTGCGAGGAGTACCTAGTGATAACGTAAGAAGGAAACGTGCAGACTATAGTCCTTTGTGCTTCATTATCTCACTATGAAACAACGCGAAGCCATAAAGATTTCTTGAGTGAGACTTTGAGATTTCAGGTTCTCACGGCTGCTAGTGTAAAGTTGGTATCTTCTGGGCCGTTGTACCGTATAGTCTGACAGAAGTTTACAGACGTTTCAGAGGTCCTTGCTGCCTTCATGATCAGGGCGCTCAGACTTTGGAACGCATGTGTTTTTTCGTTTCTTATATATTTCCCGATTTACTGCTTAATTTGTTCAATTTGTTACTTGTTTCGTGACTGAACGACTGTTCTGGCCGAATTGTTTTTATTTGAGATCGTTCAAGCTGGTGACACACATCTCTACCTTCTGCTTTTATTGACGTTTTGATGCTCATTTCATATGCTATAAATATTCATTTCACGACCGATAGCTATAAATTTGCATTCTTTCAAACATGTAAAATATTTATCACTTTTTATAAATACGATACACTTCAATAGTGGGCTATAGCTCACAGACACTTTCGCACTTTTTATATTCATTTCCTGGTTTACCTACAAACTGATGTAATAATGAGTACGTATTCATTTACGGATTATTTTACTGCTCCGTATTTTTGTATGCTAGTTTATTCCAGTTTTAACACGTTTCCCCATCAAATCCTTGTCTTGGTTTAAAAATATTAAAAAAACCTTCACGTGGAGTTCTATGGAGGTTTTCGTATTGGTTCATGTGATGTGAGGCTGGATGTCTGCTTCACTTTCAGGAAAGCAGCAGATTTCGATCCATAAATAACTTTTTTTTAAGGTACGCCGGACCAGAGATAATCGAACGTCCCCAAGAGGCGGGCAGTAAAGATAGTAGACCCACCGATACCATAGAGCAATCACATGTTCGGTTCCGCCACATGGCTGAGGTAGCCCGATATTGCCCTTTACAAAGCCATACAATCAAGAGGCTAAGCCAGTCCCCGCCATCAGCCTTTATTTTCTTAACAGAAATTCTCTTTTATTCACAATCTAGCCTCCAATAAAACCCGTACAAGTGGGTTCTTAAAGCGACCAATTCCATATTGATAGTGTTTTAACTCAGTTGTGGGCTGAGCGCCAGATCGCACAAGTCTGCCAGAGACTTTTGAGAGCCTGCTGAAGCAGACCGAAAGTGTTGATTCTTGAGTTATTTTATGATGATATTTCAGCTGCATATGTTATACAGCAGTGGTATTCAACCTGGGGTACGCGTACCCCCGGGGGTACGCGAAGACATTTTAGGGGGTACGTGAAATTTTAAAAAAATATATATTATTTTATGATAAACACTGAATAATCAGTAATGTAATTTATTTAATTTATTTTAGATGTAGATTATATACTATGTATAACTTGAATTATACACCAACAACTTTGGGGGTACAAAGTTGAAGAGAAATTATATCCGGGGGTACGCGAAGACATCTTAGGGTCCATATGAACAGGATCCTTCCATCCTTTTCTCGGACTGGGACCTGTTCATATACGTTCTTGGCAGATGATCCAGAAGTGGTTTGCCATTCCCTTCTTCTGTGTGTGAATGGAGTAATTGTTGGGATGCCACGGAGGAAAACTCCGTGTTGCCTAGACCACGGCCTTGCCCAACACAAGTTATAAATTCGGGCACCGCCGGGAATCGAACCCTAACTGTTATACAGTATCGAATGCTAGGATGAATGTGAATATCAGCTGAAAAGGCATGGATCGAAACGATCGTGGACTATTTTAATTAAAATCCCAGCATATACGGCTATACAACCCAGGATACTTCCAACGCGTATTTATTTCGAGTTATTGTTTCTGCTTGCTGACAAAGAAAGTGAAACTACACTACATTTTAAAATTTTAAAATCTTGGAAGCAATCTAGATAACGTGAAAACATCAGGAGAAGTGTTGCCAACTGCAGAATGTCGGAGGCCAAAGTTGGGCACACTTCAGGCAATAAAAAAATAACTCTGAAAGCACAGCGAAGGCACTGGCTGGTGAATTGTTCCATTGCGAGGAAACATCCATAAAATTCAGCAGGTCTAACGGTCTGACTGGCCTCAAAAATGAGCCATCATAATCCCGACTAGTGACGTCATAACGCGTGGTTCACCTCTCCACTACCCTCAGTGCCGTTACAGGAACGTGCATGAAATTACCCTCACCCCACGTAGCAGATATAAGGAGTGACATCTAGCGGCAGTGGTGAGCTAGAAGGGAGCAAGTGTCAAGTACAATCGAACAGAGTAGAACTAATTTAAACGTGCACAGCCAGTCTTCAAAAGGTGATGTTATGGAAATGACCGAGATTAGAACAAGATATTTTCATGTGTTTTCTCAGTCCATTCATATACGAGGTGCGATCGGAAAGTTTACAGACTGTGTCAATAGAGGACGAACCGGATGTAGTACGAGCTTCTGCCGCTAGGGGGTGCGGCCTACATTCATAGTGAATCAGTGTGCCAGCCGGCATCATCGAATTAGCATTTGTTTCTTAGTTAACGGGCGTTTTGGTAGTGCATTACACCGACCCTCCTGCGATTTCGGAATGGCGGATTTTCATGAACAAATCAAATTTTGCCAAAGACTCGCCAAAACGGCTACGGAAACCTATGAAATGCTAAAGCAAACATTTGGGGAGTCCGCAAACTTTTGTGTGGCATTCACGTTTTAAAAATGACCGAACCTCTGATTCGCCGGATTTAGCTCCGTGTGACTTTTTCCTCTTCCCAAAGATGAAAATTCAGCTAAAGGGAAGGAGATTTGAGACGATAGAAGAGATTCAGGGAGAATCGCAGATGGTGCTTGACAGGCTGACAAAGAAAGATTTCCAGGGATGCTTCCAGGCTTGGCAGCGGCGCTGGGATCGTTGTGTTCACTCCCAGAGGAACTACTTCGAGGGTGATGGATGAATTTAATACCTGAGATAAGTTTACGGGTTTTTATACGCGCAGTCTGGAAACCTTTCGATCGCACCTCGTACGTCCATCCGTACACTCTATCAACTTCAGTTACTATTGGAGTTGACACACAGCCACCGAATTATCATTCCAGTCTCTGGCAGTGGTCATTCAGTTCGTGTGACGTCATATCTCGGTCAAGCATATAGAAATATCACACACGTCACCTCTATTCAGCCGTTTCAAAGACGCAGAGTAACCACTGCTCCGTGGTTCACTTTTCCACTCACAACCGATAGATAGGGCATGACCAATTTATACAGTTATCTTAGGCGACAAAAACGTCCCAAGTTAAAATCGTTAACTTTGACGATAAGGGCGAAGCACCTTCGTCTGAATGCAATATTAGCATTCTGGAGTTATTACTTTCAAGAAGATAGCTGTAACAGTTTTTTTCTGGTCAGTCCTACACGTAAAATTCCCGTTCTATCCGTGGGCCTTATGCTTAGGTACACTGAGTGGATGGACAAAACAGAATGGACCGGAAACACCGTTAGGACCTCCGAGTTTGTAACGCAGACCTATGTACCAGAATCACTTCCTTGTCCAGGACTGCAAGGGTGCCAACAGGACCGACTACAGCAACGGGAGAAGAACAAACTATAGTTTATTTATATATTTGGCCTCACCTAACGCTGACTTACCCTCTACAACATAACAAGCGCCATATTCTTCCACCCTTAAGCTCTGTATTCTGCTCTAACTGTGAAAGCTCATTTAATCATACGAGATTTCAGGTTCTCACGGCCGCGTGTACAAATATGACTGTCTTCTGAGACGTTGGGCCGTGTAGTCTGTTAGAAATTTACGGACGTTTCAGGGTTACTTACTACTTTATTATCGCCCTGATGATAGTGGCAGCAAGCACCTCTGAAACGTCGGTAAACTTTTACCAGACTGCCACATCGCAACAACCCAGAAGACATTAATCCGTGTCATATGAATCTTGCAGGGTAGGTCATATACGAATTTGATTGGGAAGATAACTGAAAGATTATTAGGAAAGTTTGTGAAAATAACCAATCGTGGCCTATTTTAAAGCATTAAAACAGCTCTTGCCTTCATCAGCTTTCAAGATAGCCTGTCCCTTGTCCGATATTCAAATCAGAATCAGTAGAACTCGTAAACAGAAGCTCTAAGAATGTAACGTTCAATAAGAAACACGACGAATTTAGGTTAGCAAGAGGGAGGGGAGAGGTCAGAGCGGAAAGAGGTCTTCAGAGTGAAGTCTAGAAAGCGTGGAGTTTCACTTCCATGACTCCTACACCCCATGTTGCGGTACCTTGGCGCAGGCAGCTTAACTTCGCACTGACAGAACGTGTCCATATTTTCCGACTGAACGCCGAAACTCCAAAACTCCCCGCGTTACACGTCGTCAGTGAAGTTAATGTAATAATAAAAGCCGTGATTCGACAGCAGAATACCTGATTGGTATTCCATGGCGCTGCAACCTCCCTGTTATTACAATCAAAAAGCAGCCGGACCGCGCGAAAGAGCAGTTTCTTCCAGAAAGGAACACGCGGAGACTTTGTACATAGGACACACAGTTTGTTGAGACGTAATTCAAGGTACTGGGAAATTGTATTTTGCCACAAACTAACATATTCAGTATATTGCATGGTATATGTTCGTGTCTTGTCACCAGACTGAAGTACAATATAGTTTAACAAATCCTTAGAAAACGTGGCAGAGTTAATATATTTGGAAAAGACAATAACATATCGAAATTACATTCAAATCAGTTTAATTAACGACAGAATAGATTCTGGTCATGCTTCTACCACGCAGATCAAATTTTCTTTTCTTCCCGGTTGCTGTCTGCAAAATCAAAAATTAAATTCATAATTTTAGCCGTCGTTTTGTATGGATCTGAAACTGGTTCTTAAGAGAACACAGATTAAAGCTGTTCGAAAACAGGATGCTGAGGAGAATATTTAGACTTAAGAGGAAACAAATGACAGGAGACTACAGTGTAGAGAAGGTTGCGTTATGAGGAGTTCCATAATTTGTACTTTTCAAAATTGTAAGATGATGAAATCAAAGAGGATGAGACGGGTGGGATACGAGGTACAGGTGTGAAATTAAACATGCGTACAAAATTTTTATTCCAAAGCCTGAAAGAAAGAGACCACTTGAAGACCTAAGAGTAGATAGGAGAATAATATTAAAATGTATCTGAAGGAAACACGGTGGGACATGAAACAGATTGATGTGCGGCACGACGGGGATTTTTAGCGAGACCCTGTGAACACGGTAATAAATTTTGAGGTTCCATAAAAGACGGGAAATTGCTGAGACTAGGTAAGCGTGGAGGAAAAAAAATTCCGTCTAAGAGACGGATGCTGACTGCCTCCATCATCAGGGACTGACGAGATAAGTGACACAAACACAATGCTGCCTTTCTGAGCTTAGTCTTAAAAACCGACAAATTTTCCAGCAGTATAAAGGTGGTCGGAGTCAATCGGTCACCCACCCCACTGCACACCATGCTCTGTGTTGCTTACCACGCAACTGTCCACATGCGATGATAAGCAGCGACACATTTTGCAGTGGACCAAGACCCGGCTGAACGCCTGAGAATATTCCGTTGTTATCTGCTCGAATCAAGCAAGAGAAATTTCAGAAGTCAGACATACTTCAGATCCGCAGTCTATCCAAGTATAAAGAAGTTCCTTACATGAAACTTGTATTCTAGTCGTGATAAAAATGCAACAGCAGACGTTGCCAATTGTAAATATAGGATGACTAAGAACAAACCAATCGACTATATGAGTGAAAACTAATTCAAATTGGACGTCAGCTCCAAAATCCCCCTTCCCAAAGGAAACGGGGTTTCCAAAACAGATAATAATAATTTCTTAACGATAATTTAAATTCATTACAATATATCACCAACAGAAGTTTCCGTAAATGTCTTCTTATCTCCTCTGGTGTACAACACACGAAAACAAATAAACCTACATTCGCAGGGTTTTTTTAGTGTTCTGTCTGAGGACAGGTCCATATGAACAGGATCCTTCCATCCTTTTCTCGGACTGGGACCTGTTCATATACGTTCTTGGCAGATGATCCAGAAGTGGTTTGCCATTGCCTTCTTCTGTGTGTGAATGGGATGCCACGGAGAAACCGGGGAAGCCCCCGGAGGAAACCTCCGTGTTGCCTAGACCACGGCCTTGCCCAACACAAGTTATAAATTCGGGCACCGCCGGGAATCGAACCCGAGACCCCAGGATTATAAAGAACTTATTAAACAAACCCACCTTTATAAAAGAAAACATATGACGTACCTATACAACACCGATAAAGAAAACTTAAGGACATTTGTAGGATTTCAGTTCTTCTGGGTTGTAGCGCTTGTAGTCTGGTAGAAGTTTACCAACGTTTCAAAGGTCATTGCTGCTTCCATCATCAGGGCGATAAGTTATCGCCCTGATGATGGAGGCATCAAGGGCCTCTAAAACGTCGGTAAACTTCTACCAGACTACACGGCATTACAACCGTGAGGACAGCCATCTTTAAGGGCATTTTCTTCATAATGGTGTCAGGACGTGCGCATTTTTCACATATAATCTTATGTAATTTCTAATACGATAAAGGAATGGACACTATACATCATTTATTTAAACAGATCGTGTATTTCCAGGTGAACACAGTTCGTTCAAACAAGTTAAAATCGCATTTGGCTTTGAAGTAACTTTTGTCCACTTGTTCTGCTGTTCAGTAATTAAAGCTTTCCTTCATTGTTTTCCGAACGTACAGCCGCGGGTACATGAGCGCGCTGTATTTGGACTTTTGTTCAGTGATATCGATCTTCTGTTATTTGGACTGTTAATGTTGAAACTACTGATCATTTGCACTAGCGTCCTCTTTTTTTGTAAAGTTCAGTTCACCGCGTACATGTGTTAGAACTCTGTTACATAGGCAGGCGGGCGGAAGCTTAACTCGACTGAAACGTCAGTGTTTTCATAAGACTACTTTGTCTCAGACAACGCACCGCCTCGTAAAAACTCTTGTTTCAACCCTGTCTATACATCCCATTTCTTTCAAACTCATTTAACATTATCGTCCCATCTAAGTATAGATTTATCCGACCAATTTCTTTTCATTTTCTCAACACCATATATTTTTTTCTGGACTACAAACACCGTTTAAAGAAATATCAGGGACCAAACCGTAATTAGTGTTACATAACCCCCTGTAGATTTCAATACCGGCTAGAGACTGCCAGACTTAGGCGTCACTCGTTATCAGAGCGACAAGAAATTCAAACCATGAACGAAGACTGCAGCAGCCATGTATAATGCATGCCCACTGGTCACTGCACGATATCCCCACCCCAGCGTTCATAAAGTGGAGCACAAGGCACACCCCAGCACAAAATATAAGCACAGCAACAGATAAAGAGAACAATTCTTTTAGCGTCACCCCACTTTCGTATTATAGCAAACCAAAATTAAGCCTCGTCCATAAATCTGACCGTTCTTTATCATCCATTCTGCTCTCCGTACAAAAACAGAAAAGAAATAGGATTTTAAATCACCATTTCTGGCTTCTAGGCTTCTCTCAGTGTCCGATAAAGATCTCTATATAAATCTCTACCCGAGGGACAGACGGACAGACTGACGCAGCAAAACGAATCTAATTGCTGGACAGACCTACAGTTGTTCTGAAGGCAGATTAACTCAAAATATAGTGAAGATGCTCGTAGAGGTTAGGTTTCGTCTCTGTAAAAAAGGAAGATGAGGAACGATTAAAAAAATCCATTTATACTCAAAGCTCTAACGAATGACCCAGCTCTAGTTAATAGGACGATCAGTTCAGTAGTCTGGCTTATTCCAGGCAGAGATTGACAACGGCTGCTAAGGGACGGACCGGTACCATGGAATTCAGTCAGCCAGTAACCGTTCATTATCAGCCAATCAGTAGGTCACTCAGTCACTTACTTAGTCGGTCATAAAATCAGAAATTCAGACGTTAACCTGTTCAGCTACTCAATCAATTAGTGTCCAACAATCGGTCACTCCGTCACCTAATCTAAAGTCACTGAGCAAACAGTCACTTCAGTCGAATGCCAATTAAATAAATGTTTTACAATTTACAGCTAACTCCTGGTAACTGTCAGGTAAGGAGTCTGTTCGTAATTTTAAAAAACCTCACAGTTAAACATCGCAGGGGTAAAAGAATGCGTGGATTTTGACCTCCACTCTTTCATGGCACGGTGCTTATACCTAAGGACAACCTTCTCACTCAACACCTGTGTAAAGGTCTAAAGAGCTGATGGAAATAATCGAAGCCTTGCTGGAACACGGTGTGAGAATGCTTTTGGAATCTTCCTTACTGGATTTTCTGAATTTATAGCTTGAAACCAGATCTTCTGTCCAAAACATATCAGGTTCAGAGCGAGGGGTCGTACGGTCTTAGATGTCCTGTCAGACTGTTCTCCTTACAGCCTGATCCTGCTATAATCTGGTTTCATGGTTCCCTAATCCTCCAGTTGACGAAAAGGCGGACCAGACGCGGTGGATATGACACAAAGCTCCGCTCTTTCATTGCACTTAATTCCAGCAACATTCAGTGGTAAGACTTGTCCCCAGTTTAGACCCCGAGGGGGTAAACACGGGATTAAATACGATCCATCCAAGACTTCATACTGAAACCTGGGAGAGGTGTTACTGGCAACATACCCTTACTAACATCTCTCGTTCACTGTAGACGAAAACACCTCTGTTTTGAGGTCCGCAGTTTTTTTCCCCTGATCGCAGAAACGAAAGACACTGCATGTCACCAATGGGGCGGGAGGGTGTACAAAGTTGATGACAATATGGCACACGCAGCATTTGACACCCCTGTGAAACAGAATCATTCATCATTTTGTTTCCGTGTAAATTTTATCGGCCTTTTATATCTGCGACGCATGACGAAAGGGTTAGAGAATGGATTACAAAAACTGCGTTTAACAATACAGAGCTATTACAAAAGTGGATTTTTGATTCTGTTTCACCAACACTTTTGTATGAGACAAAAATAATATGACGAATTTGAAATAATTTATGACATTAATTAAATCTTTTCTCCTATAAAATTATTTTATTTGTATTCACGATGGAAAGTCACAAATACTTAGTAAGCCATTACTGAATAATATTTACAATGTATATACAATAAAACTGACTGTCATCCACTGCTCATTATATAAACAAATACGCGTCTCTAAAGACGAATACTTGATATCCCCGTTTACTATGTGTGTATACAGAGTCAGACTCCTAAATGTCAGAACTTCTAATGAAAATACTCCCACAATACTACACCACCGTTTAAAACACTGTGACTACACGGCGCTACAAGCCATCTTCGTATTCACCGCCGTGAGAACCTCAAATGCTACTGCCGTATTTCAAACAGGAAATGACGCAATACATTGTATATTGAATTAGAATTCCTAGGAAAAAAAATCGGTATGGCGTGACGACTCTCAGAACGGGGGTGGAGAGATCGTACAAAAGGGGTGGTCTGATGGTTTGGTTTGGTGTGGAAGCAGTGGTTTATATTTTAGCACGCAAGCAATCGATCTTTACTCCAATTCCTCTTTCACTGTCATCGCACCACTGTACAAGAAGGGGGGAAGAAGACAGATAAAAGAAATTCATAATGTAAGACGTATAATAGGGGTCCTGTCATGTTTAAAGAATACAACTATCGCTTTAATCCAGCATTCAGGAAACTTGTAAAAGCTGAGCTTATCAACTGGCAGAACCTTAGTACCATGAGAACTCGCCAGCTGGCTCTATTTTTCAGCTGTGCGTGTGCACGAAATATTCCAAATCATATTTTACGAAATGAATGAATCCTGTCGCTTACAACACAAATGCAGTGGCTTAGTTTGTGTTACGTTATTCTGAGTTGGGCTAAGTCAAAGATTTTTAAAAAAAAAATTATAATTACAGAAATTTCAATAATTTGCTAAAAATTAAATAAATTAACACTTGCCTTCATTATATATTAGGGTATACGTCTAGAAATGTCATATTTTTACTCGGGAAAGGTACATTTTCTATGTGAATTCATACTTTTCAGTTTCTCCGGGCGAACAACGGGAGAGAGCATTACAACAGCCCATGATAACCTTGCGATAAATGTTGGGATAGTACCTGAAAATATGCCACAGTCATCTTATTCCGTATTGTTTCCAATTCATCATTCAGTATTACTCTGCTCTTCGAATCTCTGAAGATTGATGCAGAACTGGAAATATTTTATCGTAAAGAGACGGCAATGCTCGGAATAAATACAGCGAAACTAAATATATTGCTAGCGGAAATATATGCTTACATATCAACACTGAGATTGTACGAATCATAATTACAATTTATCCTGCTTTTTCCTCCTTCTTTCCAGGTAAAATTCTGCCAATTACAAACACAAATTCAAAAAAAAAAAGTGTTTTTCTAGGCGGGTGAGAAGTACGACAATTTGCATGGGGATAAGCATACGGCGATGGAGGGATTGGTTATTGATTTCAGTGAGAAACATGACAAGTAGAAGCTTTCGGAAGGGTCAGTAAATAATCTAGAATGCGTGTTTCTTCTGGACACGACACACCGCGTCATATTTAAACGCAAAGATGAAGTCGATGTCACAGACCAGCCGTCACGGAATAAATTGGGATTCACTGTGTACAATGTTCACAAAATTACATGCCACGAATATACAGCCTTCAAGAAAAACAATAAAATAAAATAACTTGTGTGTATCTGTATGCAGATGCATCTCCACTGAAGCAATCAACATTATTTCCGAGTAAGAGATACTTAAATACACAATATCATACTTCAGGTAAGCTGCAGTTCAATGTGGTATTAATTATCCATATTAATTTTCCGGGGGAAAACACAGTTTAAACCTCACCAAGAGTACCGGCTGTCTAGACTGAAATTCCTTGTACATCTCATTTCCAACAAGCGATCTTTGGAACGGCACTTTAAAATAGGCCACGACCACATAATTTCACGACTTTACTCATCATTTATGATTATCTTCCCTTATCATTTACCAGCCGGGCCAGAGAACGGCAAACCTTCGTGGTTTCATCGGCCCTTCCCGAAGTTACTGACGCAGATGTGGCCTTATAATAACTTACGACCACTTCCTTCATTCACAGGTGGTTAGGTAGACCTATTTATTTAGTTACCTAGTTAGAAAGATAGGTTAGATTAGACTGATACGTAAATAGAGAGATAAATAGGTGGATGGACAGACAAATAGAAAGGTATTTATCGTCACAGTTTGCTTACACATTTCTCGCTCAGAAAGAAGACGTTCGAGCCACATTCCCAGAAGCCTCTCAGATAGCCCTCTGCATGGAAGCAGATGTTCAGAGGAGATTCCTTTATCTGGAGATTACGTCCTGATCTTTCATCAAGTATTCAAGCTTCTTGTGTAATGGTACACCGAAAAGATCTCAATCTTGGCCCAGTGAGAGTACCTGGCCCCGGAAGATGACGAGGAAAGGGGGGGGGGTATCACAAGAGACCCATCTCCTGGTTCCTGCTTCGGAGCCTCTTTTGGTATTGTGATATTTCGGAATTGTCAGTGATACAACAAAAATCGGCCAGTTAAAAGCAAAGTAGTTGGGGGAGGACGTTTATATACCCCCACCATCTCATGTTCATTATTGTGTTTTCGGTATGAAGAGAAATTTCGAATGAATGCCCTTAATCTTTTCCAAGATACATTTTAGCTCAGTAAAAGTAAAACATGCCTTTAAAATTGTAGTTAGGTTTTGAACAAGGCTGTGAGTAGAGGTATAACTGAAGGTTAGGGTGGAGTAGTAATAAACCCCCACCCCACCCCAACCCCTGCTCATTCATGACCTCCATAAAATCCCAAATCCTCGATGTCAAGGGAAGATACTTTTGAAAGAGGGAGAGGAGAATTTATCTTTGTGTTTTTGAGGGTTTTGGGTCTTTTAGTACGGGGACTCGAATTGTATGAATGCTGGCAAGTGTTTAACTGTGTCACGCGCCACAAAAAATGAACTTTTCCTCCAGAACTGATGATAAATAAATCATAGTTGAATAACATCGATGCCACAGATGGAGGACATTATGGTATGGATACATGTTTCACAACGCTGTGACCATTATCAGGAATTTATCATGGGTGCAAAGCCACAGTGTTGATAGCTGTGCGGTACATACTTTCTGAGTCCACGTAATATCCTTATATTTTGTTAATCTCTAAAATAACCCAACCTCCTCCCAAAAAATAAAACCATTCAGACGCTACTCATAACAACGCTGTGATAATTGCTTCGGTTATGGTATTTATAATTTAAAAAATTATGTGACAACGAATCAGTAGTGACTTCTTTCACGCACTGCGGTATCTGTCCGGAGAGACTGAGGGAAACAACGATAAATTCTGATCAGGATAACTGGTCTCCTCTTCAAAAACAATTATTATTTTCTTTGTGTTAAAACCGAGGTCAGAGTGCGTGGAGCTTTCCCTTCACTCCCCAATACGCCTGCATGGCATGGTGCTCAGTTATTCGACCGGGACAACTTCAAAACCGCTGAAGGGGAGAATGTTTTCCAAGTGATGGCGGACACGAGAACATACGCTGTTATTTTGAAGGCCTGTGTGTAGTTTCTGGATATAGGCCTAAAAGCTTCATGGCTTGACCTTGGTCAGACAAAGTGTTTTCAGCCCGACCAAACACATCTTTGTTAACCCGGGTCATTCCACCTGATATGTGACCTTGAGTACTACAGTCACAGGAGTGCGAGGTCAGCTCACAGCAGAGTGCATTCAACTGAAATACTAAGGACCTCGGAGCAGCTTTGGGCTACAACTTCTGTGCAATTCACGAAAAGAAAGAAAACTGAATTATACAGAATTTTCCTTTTACATTACGTCCAGGCTGGCTCTCTTTTGAGGACGAAACGCGGTAAATCTAATATATATTACATATGCAACCTAATTTCGATGTCTACATATCGATCATTATTTTCTAAGCTGAATCTTTGAATGGAAGTGGATGAAACTGGCTCAGGATCTTGTCAAACGGTGGGTTCTGATATTAGCTCTATCAGGAAAATATTTCTTCCGTCAATCATTTACCTGTCCAGTCAGTAATTTAGTTAGCTGACTGCTTGGTTACTTTCCCCCAAGTTCAACAAAGTATTCTACGAAAGTAGTTTAATAACGCACCTGCCATCAAGAGACTATACAAAACCGTGGCTCAGAACTATCACGAGATCCGCCAATACTGCTTAAGAGCGTCACCTCACTAACGACGCTTGCAATCCGCCACTGACCGGTGCTCCGACGCCGTCCCAATGAGAGGTAGTGGCCTGGAAAACTTGCAGATAGCCATTTCCTTGACTCGACGCAGTCCTTCAAAGACAGATGGCCTGGCGAGCATACAGGAAGTTAGTGGACCTGCAGACCCATGGACACGGAAAGGGATGGGGCGAATTCGCCCCTGTTAAAGAGGTTGCTTGATTAGACTATAAACGTGAGATGATGAAGCTGTGTTGTATGGCATCGCGACCAAGTACCAAGCAGATGAACAATGAGGGTTGTTAGTTGCAATTGTTACTTCTTGTGTTTGACAAATCTATCAAAGGAATTAAAATTCACTGTCCTTCCGTTGTTCATTATTATATTTTTGAATCAGACTCAGAATCGAGAGTTCGTAGTGACGATGTATCTGGACCAGAACAAGAGCGAGCTGATGATCCTCTTGCTAACAGCTTTGATCGCGTCAAACATGAGAGACTAGATTCAATTTCCTCAGTATAAATTAAAGTATACAAAACAATAATCTTGCCTGTTGTTTTGTATGGGTGCGAAACATGGTCTCTCACTCAGAGGGAGGAACACAGATTGCAGGTGTTGGAGAATCGGGTGTTGAGGAGGATATTTGGGCCTAAGAGGGAAGACGATGGGGCGTGGAGAAAACTGCACAATGACGAGCTTAAAAATCTGTACTGCTCCCCCAGTATTGTCAGGGTGATTAAGTCGAGAAGA
>NW_019059621.1:458444-470839 GCF_000696155.1 Zootermopsis nevadensis
TGGTTGGGAAGCCTGAAGGGAAGAGACAGCTGGGGAGACCTAGACGTAGATGGGAGGATGATCTCAGGCGGGATCTATGGGAGATAGGAGTTGAAGGAGACTGGATTTTGTTGGCTCAGGACAGGGTCCGGTGGAGGGCTTTGGTTAATTCGGTGATGAACCTTCGGGTTCGGTAAGCCATCTGGTTGGTTGGGTCCACTATTTGGGAAGCCTGAGGGGAACAGATCGCTTTGGAGACCTAGACGTAGATGGGAGGATAATCTCAGGCGGGATCTATCCGAGATAGGAGTTGAAGGAAACTGGATTTTGTTGGCCCAGGACAGGGTCCGGTGGAGGGCTTTGGTTAATTCGGTGATGAACCTTCGGGTTCGGTAAGCCATCTAGTTAGTTAGTTAGTTAGTTATATTGTATTATGGCGGCTTTCATGAACAGGACTGTAATCCTACGTGTTCCATAAAATCCTAGAAATACTTGATCAGATAGGCGACTATTAACTCTTCAAGCAAGACAACGTTTTATGGAATTCAATCTAAACTAGGCCTACAGGTTCGCTTTACCCTTCTGACACAGGGCGAATGGATCTATCGGCGGTCCTGATCCTTGCTGAAGATCATAACGTCTCAGCATCTCCACACAGCGGTGAAAACAATTTTTTCTCTGAGAGACGCAGCCAATGAAATGACAAACACAAAAATTTTTCATATAAAGATAACTAACTGACCGACTTTTTAAAGATATAAGTCGCTCCATTTCGTTAGGTCCCGGGTTCACATCTCGGCACGGACCGAGGTTTCTCTTGGCTTTCCTCAGTTCCACCAGGAAAATGTCACGATTATTGATTAAATTAAGCCATAACCGTTTATTTCGAATTCATTATCATGTTCTTCGTCTTTCAGTCTTCAAAAGATAATTCATAACATTGCGGCAACATTTAATGTTATATAAGTAATATTCGCCCGCCATCTTCCGAGGATCCAGAACATACTTCAAACGTGACTGAACGTGCCTGCCACCTGTCGTCCAATAATTGAACGAGCAAGACTGTTGTTGAAACTGACCTGGAAAGGGCATTGCTTGCCATCTTCCGGCCAAATGACAAACTATACCGCGTGCCGTCTGTTCAAATAATTCACTTTCCTTTGTAATTGGGTTTGTTAGTTTGTTATAAGAACAAATTTATTGCGGATATCTAGCCAGCAACAGCGTACGTTACATAGAATCTCTCTTCTCTTACCGTTAATTAAACTGGATATCCTAAATGTTTCAAGTTACACATATAGAGTTCTGTATTTTATATCAGCATCTTTGCCAAGTCTGTCTGTCTGTCACTCCGCATGCAATAACTCGAGAATCGCTTAACGAATTTTAATTCAGTTTGATGTGAGACACTTTTCTAAAATTTGTCGACACATTCCCATCTTTATACCGAGAACTACATACGTTTCAGCAAAATATTAATAGAATAAACGTAAGGAGGAAAAAACATATTTTATGTCCAGTACAGCTTTTTGTGAACCTTGTAACCTTTGAAATAATTCAACTAAAGGGATTCTTCCAATTTTGCCATCTCTTCACACGCACGAGGTATATGGTAAATGCACAGGATAGAGACCACTTAGTAAATATCAGTGCAGGTGGGAGGATAATATTAAAATTAATCTTACAGGAACAGAATTGGAGAGTTGGTATTGGATTTATTTTTCCTAAAGACAGGGACTAATGCCGGGATCTTGTGAACGCGGTAATAAACGTCCCAGCTCCACGCCAGGCGGGGATATTTTGACCAGCTAAGCGACTATTAGCTCTTCAAGCACCCCTCTGATTCATAAAGGTACGTTCGTTACATTTATTCATTTAAAAGCATCTCTGGTGAATAGAAACTGAATATAAGGAATGACAACTTGTAACCACAACGTAGAATATACAGCCTGGACATCTAGAGGCTGTGTTAATGGACCCGTTCGGTACATGGAGCTGCTGAAAATGCCGACAGGTTGACCGGTGCCCCAGTGTTCACGGGTAAGCTCATTAATTAAAGGTATTAAAAGTTAGCGCGAAGTTCATCATCAGAGAGTAACAAGTGAAAGAGGTTTAGGGCTTCAGACGAGAAGGAATACAGAGGGTTTACAGAATGTACGCGCACTGCGTCATCTGGCGAAAACAGAACGCCGACTGACTCAAGACGAGTTCAGAGAATGGGTCTGGACACGTCACAGCGTTTTCCGACTGGATCCTCTTTTATGAACTAGAATATAATGTCTATACTGGCGAGTGACTTGTGATGTGGTCGAACCAGCATACGTCACGGCTGTAAGCGGATACACCCCTCTTAATTCCTCAAAGGGTGGTGCGCCAGGACGAGAGGATTCTGTCTGGTTACAATTGACCAACTTATATATCGAGTGGACGGACATCGGCGCCCTCACACAGACACTGTTGACAGCAAGAGGACGAGATCAATGTTCAAACATAGTGTCATTAAAATGCATTTATTTATCATACCAAAGTTTGACGAACAACGCTAGGATCAGAGGCGGCAACTTCTTGTACACACGTGTAGGGCGTGTAGCCTAAGCGCAATGCATATATTGTTCAACAGCAGATGTTTCAGTGAAGAATTCTTCTGGATATTTTACGTTATTGTTATTTTTATTGATGCCGATTTTAAACAAAACTGAAATGTGTCGGTAAATTTTAGTAAAATTTCCCCATTACTAAATTTAAAGAAAACCTGAAAATGACTGCCTTCCGGAAGGCTACTATAAAACATCTACAAGACCATAAGGTGCAACATCCCAGAAGACAGCTACTTAAAACTTGTCGCCGTCAGAATCTCAAATGTCACTTGATAAAAATTCGTTCAGCGATTTTGGAATTGTTACACGCGGACAGACTGACAGGGTTACAGGAATGACGAAGCTAATGACAGTCAAAAACACAGACATACACATAAAAATAAGTAAATATTTATTCAAAAACTGAAAGAAAGCGTAGAATGGACAAATAATTTTAACAGAAATACTTCAGAAACTTACTATTCAGCAGATACCAGCAGCATATGCTATACAGACAAATAATGACTTTATAAAAATTTGTATAGAGTAGGGACAGGTTTGGGCCTAATCCGTAAAGGGCAGAAGAACTAAGAGCCTACATGTTAGCCATGAATCGCTGACCAAAATGCGTTATATACAAAATTCAATTCCAGCAAACAAATGCAACAACAAAGCGAGCTGAGTGTGTTCATTATGACAGAACGTTCGGCACTGTTAATTAAAACATATTTATTCCGCATTGCGCTCACTGAGAGCGGCTTAAGACTGCTGATTATTGTGACACAGGGACTTAACGAGAATCTCGTTAAGTCCCTAGTACCGCTCGACCAGCGCCATCTTACACGTTCAAAGGGACAGTAGAAACATGTAGCTACTCTGTCAGGATAATAGGCAAAAGTCTACAAAGGCGGTAAAAACTCACAACGAAAAAGGAGGTCTGTCTTATGGGTTGTAGCGACGTGAAATATACTAACGTTTCAGAGGTCCTTGCTGCCTCCATCATCAGGGCGACAACGAAACAATTGCAATACAAAGAATCTTCTTCAAATAAAATTACAAATAAACAAAAAAAATGACAACATTTTATATCTACAAATAATTAAATTTCTCATTATGCAATTCTTTCCAACCTCCTATTTCACCACTCTCGTCCAAATACCTTCTTCTTCAGCTATTTTCAGTCAAGTCAAACATTCGCAGTTTAAGTTACGTTCTACCTCCAAACCGGGGTCCTTTCCCGGGGGTAAAGCCGGCCGGGGCGTGATGCTGACCACTCACCCCCATCTAGTGCCGAGGTCAAGGAAGAGAGGAGCTATACCTCCTCTCCCCCAAGCGCCTACATGGCGTATAGTGGGACAAACTCTACCTCCAAACGAGAAACCAACTTTCACACGCACAAGAAAATTATAGGTCCATTCCTTGCGTAGGCTATATCAATGTATTTTTTACTGGAACATGGGAAAATGAAAATTCTAAACAGAATGGTAGAAACTCACTTTCCGAACATGATCTGCTCTTAATTTCATCACGAATATAATTTTGGTTTGTTACTGCCATCCCCAATTATTCGACATCTGCCGAAAAACTTGAAGAACTTTTATCCAAGTGGCCTGATGTCTTATACTTTGAAACACTCTGTTGTTACGTGTGACCATGCACCTTCGATACGCACCGACTGTTACAACAAACAACCTCTCAAGGCCAATCGATCTAGGATATTGGAAATGTCTGCAACCTGCACCTGGAACTTAATTCTTACCAGTAAGTAAGTTTCCTTAAACACGACACAAGAGTTTAGGCCCCACTACAGACAAAAGACTTTCGTACAAGCAGAGTCACTGCAACACAGCGGCAAACTATGAGTTGGTAGGAGTGAGGATGGAAGTGGTCGTGGCATGTTTTAAGATACTCTTCCAGTATTCAGCTCGTAGATCTGCGTGTAACTTCAGAGAACCTCACTCTAGATAAAGACAGACGAGGACATAAGTGTGCCTGGGAAATCCTCAGGCTATCTTGACCAGCGTGATTACGATGGTCACCATGGTTACTGTGGGAATCCCCAACAGCAGAGATAAATCTGACGTAATTGTCGCTATTAACAAAGATCAGAGACCAAATTCTGACAAACACGTCAGGCTTGTTACGCTGTGAGTGCATAACCTAAATTGTAACCAATAACCCAATAAACGTTGACCGTATAAACTCTTTCTGTCACTCCAGGGGATGGACGTAGAAGCCACTGCGGTTACTAAAAACAGAGTCGAGAAGAATGATTCGAAACACGAAAAAGGACACGAGAGAAAGATAGAAATTAGCTGCAAAATGCACATGATCGCGTGTGTACACTTCGTATAATTTTGTTGATGTGGTAAGGAGCCTCGAATAATGAGAACACCCTCGAAATTTTAATCGAAAAATCTGAAAAACAGAGACCATCTGACAGACCAAGGGGGCAATGAAAGGATAATATTAAAGTATGTCTTAAAGAAACAGGTTGTGAGGGCGTGTATTATAACAACGTCCAACTACGGACTTCTGTGAACATGGTAACACAACTTCGGGAACTTTAAACCTTTAAATAAATGCAGTCCTTCATCCGTGGTGCCAGTAAGGTACTTTAAATTTTCCTTTCGAGCGTAATCTAGCAAGCATCATTGTGGGAAAGGCTGCAGGGAACAATACTGAGTCCTTCCTTATATGAATCTGCGAGCGAAGATCGAGTTGGTAGTTGTAAAAGCTGCCAGATACGCGTGGAGGCACAACTTAATGATGGTACCAAGACGACAGCTAAATAACGGGGAACAAAAAGACATGAAACTATTAACACGTAAAATTCGAAATGTCTGCTGCAACAAAGAGGCACACGGATGAACAAAAAGAATGAACACTGTGATACACAGATGTAAGGAAGGAGTGACCCTTGTTTACGGATGGGTGGAGTGTATCAGCTTGGAGTACTTCTTGCTGTAGGCCAGACAAAGCTTCAACCACATGATGTGGTACTGCAGGTGTGACGTACTCGTTCGAGTCTCCTTCACTAGATATTTTCCTTGTCGGGGACTGGAATCGGACGCCTTCTGGAAGCATGAAGGCATGACAGGACCACTCTTTGTAACCTACACGAAGAACAGGAGTACGTTATGCAACCAAACATACACAGTAGAGATGCGGGAGGGAACTGGATTGTTTGTACGAATTTGCGTTGATGTTATACGACGAATTTTTGAAGCCACTAGACAAAACAAAATTACGCAGCACGCAAGACAGAGACAAAAACTAAGTTCCCCTGTGCCCTCTGGAACGTTATAAAGTAATTAGTTAAATGATTATTAAATTAATAACCGTGGTCACCAAGGTAGCCTGACGATTCGAATAACTTCCAAGAGCATAAACGCATATGAATCATCATATAAACAGCATGTTATCACTGTCAGATTTTAACCAAAAAGCAGAATGTATCGACAAGTCTTAGTAAAACTTCCCAATATCAAATTTCATTAAAATCCGTTCAATCGTTCTCGAGTTAGACAGACGAAAGATAGGTGAAGCCAACTGGGGGGGGGGGTGTCTACGAGTTACAGCTGCAAGTTAGTCATATACCTAGTTATTCAGGTTAGTTACATGGATAAATACACAGTTAATTATTTAACTTGATATTTACCTGGAAGGAACCACGAAAAATTTCAGCCAGGACAGGCAACACCTTCTGAATACGAAGCACGAGTGCTAACTACTCGGTTAATTAGCTTCTTAGACACATGGCCCGTTAGGAGTTCAATTACTCATTCAGTAGCACTGGTCCTAGGTGCAATGAAGGTGCAGTGTAGGTACAACGGCTGCTGTGATGCATTTTGCCACTGATTTCCTACGTGTAATGGAGACACGGAGCGGTGACAGCTTCACAATGCCACAGGAAGCAAGCTTCTAAGTGCAATACAGTTGTTGTGAGCCACAAAACGGTGCTTCACACTCTCCTCGATCTCTGTTCCCACATATTTCTCGAAAGCCATCCACCCTGCAATCTTCAGCATTAACAAATCCCGTTGAAGTCAACGGTTAATATGAAACCGCACGAGTAATAACGAGAAACTTGTTCATGGTTACCGACTAGGTGAGAGTGGAGAACTGATGTAATTTTAAAAGCTGGGGCTGATTTTAAAATTGATTCTGTAGTGGGTATAAAGGTGTCTTTGTTTTTAACCAACTCTCTGCAAGAGAACCAGAAATTTCCACACCAGAGACACGATCTGAGCCAGTTTCATCCACTTCGCACAAACTTTAAAGGATTAATGCATCCTCTGCGTGTTTTTTAATGTCTAATATAGACCTACAGCGTGTAATTAGTCTCTAATTGTGTCAACAGTTCCTAAACTCTCTTAATTAGCAACTTCTTCTCTTAGGTCCAAATATCCTCCTCATGCACTTTGTCGGAAATAAGAGAGACATCTTCCAACACTAAGGAGATAAGGTATGTTATTTACAGCCGAACTTAATTAAGAAGTTTTGCTGGGTAATTAAATTTATCGGTTCAAATAATCCTTCAAAACATTTTATAGAATGTGATCAGACAAATGTTGTGAAGGATTGCTTTAATTTTTATTTCATTTACATACATTCTAATTAAATATAAGAAATCATAAACAAAATTATTATTCCACGATTTTGTTTAACTGAATTGAAAGCTGCACTTAGATATTAATCGATTTGAATAATGCTTCCGACATTTTATAAACGATAACCAAACAAATACTCCGCAAATATTTTCTAATCATGACACAGGTCCTTTCCCTGGCACTTTCTTTAGAGAACTTCCAATTTATCCTCCCGCTAGATGGGCCCACCTGGACCCCGGATCAGTCAGCACGCTGAACGAGTATCAGCAGCGGTTCGCAGAGACTCCACATTCAGCTGACCACATTTTGCAGCCACGACCACTGCGCCGATAGGTCTCAAAATAACGACTGTGACGAGTTAGGAATGTGAAACCACACCGCCATGTTACTAATGGCATCCGGCATATTAAATGATGTCAAAACAAAACAAACGGAACATCAAAAGTATGATTGGACGAGAGAGTTTAAGCTTAACATAATATTACCAAAACCAGGGAATTATTTCATGATGCATCGTACGTCGGGTTAGAGGTCAACAGATGGAATGAGTGCACATTTAATAATCTAATGCTACATAACTTTGCAGTTTCAATAACAACACAGGTAGCGAAGCCAAAATATATATAACAGCCGTCTGGATTCCTTGAATACAACTAGATTTTATAAACGGATTCTAAAGAACCTTGAGGGTTGTGACATGTTCATAACAAATGTCAGCTATTTTAAAATTAATTCGCATGAAACACTGGTACGGTAATTCTCATTATGACAGAACAACTGTTTTAGTTGTTATTTATTTATTATTATTGACTGCAAATGGGTTTTTGCCCGGTGGCAGTGGTCCTACAATAAGACACAACAAAACAATGAGACAGAACAAAACAATAAGACATAAAAGAACATAAGACACAACAAAAACAATAAGAAACAAAAGAACATAAGACACAACAAAAACAATAAGAAACAAAAGAACATAAGACACAACAAAAACAATAAGAAACAAAAGAACATAAGACACAACAAAAACAATAAGAAACAAAAGAACATAAGACACAACAAAAACAATAAGAAACAAAAGAACATAAGACACAACAAAAACAATAAGAAACAAAAGAACATAAGACACAACAAAAACAATAAGAAACAAAAGAACATAAGACACAACAAAACAATGAGACACAACAAAACAACACAACACACTCAAAATAAAACAACTCATAAGATTACAAAACCATATAACCTAAAGTACCTATGCTAGGGACGGCAGGTCCACGTGTGAGATCGATACATCAGCCAGTGCCCAGCGATTAATTCTTGGAAGTATACTCTGAAAATTTTCATCTAATAAAAGAAACGTTCCTTGAATGAAAATCATTCCTTGACCAGCTGAATATTTATTACTTCCTGTTACGTCGTCTCAAACATTTCAGTAAGGGATTTAAAATGTCTTCGCTTTCCCACTGACATTAATACGGCCCCCACTTTGAAATTTATAAGTCAGCACCAAATTTTCATTAAAGACCCTACAGCATTAGTTACTCAGTTCATTTGCTTATCTCTACATATGTAGCATTAATTCTAAGAAATTAGCCTGAATGGCTTGCTGAAATCAATTTACAACGGGCATTCAAATACAGAACAAGAAAGAATTCACCACTATTTTAAACTACAGATTTTTCAAATTCCTTCTTTGTGATCACATGCCCAATTAGCCTTAATTTCATTTGTTACGCACTTAAGTACATTACTCGTTGTTTTAAAGTTAATCACACACTGTACACACTACGCTTCATTAACTATTTACACATCTAAAATATTTTCAAATGTAATGGGCCCATTTTTTCGTATGATGATCGGTTTTTCAGATCGATAATGTTCGATTTGATTTTAAAATAAAGAAGGAGTCAATTAAAACCGACTCAAACTTAAATTAATTATGCTCCAGGGTACAATCAATACAAAATTTATAACAAATCCGTTAAGTAGCGTGGTTTTAGAGTGGGGAAAAACACGTGGATGGACAAATATGGCCGCCAAATTCAGCGTTCAGTGTCTGTGCTAATGAGAAAACCTAATAATCGTGAATTGTTTGTATGTGGTCGAAGTCTGATCGTTTCTGACGTTGGTAATCTGCACTTTAACCATTGTATAATTATAAAACTACACAATTTCAGAAGGTGAATTCTGCTTCCATCTTCAGGTAAGGAGGGGGAAAGACGACAAAAAGCCTATCTTTAGAGCCCCTTGGGAGCAGAATCAAACTTCCGTAAAGTTGTAGTTTCGTAATTTTACAGATGAGGACCAAAAGAATAATTTCACATATTTCTGAATGCGATTTGTTCGGCCCACGTGGGGCCCACTTCTTTTAAGAACCGTCGTTCCTCGGTATAAAATGGCTGTCAGCGAGCAGTGTAATGAGTTGTGGTTGGTGCTGGGATGCTTGTGCCCTTGGGCAGACTCTGATAATCTAGTAAAACAAGTGACGTATGGGAAACGACGGCCGGTCATTTTCCTGCTTGATAACTGAACAGCTGCTATCAACTGGGTCTAATTAGCAGCTAGTTTCCGCTCTGGAGCAGACTTTGAAGAAAGGAGAGAGACTCAAGAATTATAGAACCAAGATGTTGCTTTCAGTTACGTTTCGAGATGGCTGTCCTCTGGGTTGTCGCGCCATGCCCTGTGGTAGACGTTTACCGACGTTTAAGAGGCACCAAATACCTCTGAAGCAACCAGGAGGACAGCCATGTTCGCCGCCTTGAGAACTTTAAATTACATTTCCATTTTTGCAACATCTGAAAGAATAAAACATGGCAGTGTAGAATCAAAAAAGAAATGGGCAGGGTTTCTACTAACTGGATATAGAAAACCTCACCCCACGATGTGCCTCAGTCTCCAGAGGAACTGAGCACAATGACTGTACCGTTATCCACTGCGACGATTAAGTCGATCACTTCAGGATATAAACGTACTTAATAAATCGACTTTCTGACAGTCTCTCATACGACCAGGTTGCAAGGTGCGCGGTATTTCCCCGTCTCCCTCTGTTGGGACATTCTCCAAGTTTTCGCAACTTTCATTAAAGGTGAAGGCCAATCAATACCAGCATCATCTTGCGGGGATTACTCTTCGCCACTTACGTAAGAACATATGAGGGCATTTCCGGTTAAAATCAAAGACAAACAATGGAATTTCCCACCAACATAAAACACGTTCTATAATTGCACTAATTCTTAAAGGATTATCTATACGATATGTTCCTACACACATGGTCTACCTAGCCTGGCAATAACAGTGAGGTCTTGTTCACCCCTGTTTCGTCATATCATGGTGCTGTTCGCTTATTCAATTTTCGCTGGCTTGATATTTTAAATATTTCTCACAATAATCATGTTAAAACACTTTCTTCGTCCGCTATCCTTGTCATTTGTTTAATTAATTAATATTGTCCGTCTAATCACAATTTAAAATTTAAAATTAAGATAATTAAAATACCATGTGATGCTCCTTATCGAAACATTCGATTTACATTTAGAACATCACTTTCTCACTACATGTTTCGGTTCTTAGATGAACCATCTTCAGGTGTGTAAAAATTACAATTATATAAACTTAAAACTTAATAATAATTTCTTATATGCAACTTTTTTGTAGTCGTTTATCAGTTATTAGTGATTTTGTCATTTGTTGTTGAAGCACGACAGAAAATTTTAATGTATTTGTTTTAATTTTTAATTTATCACGCTGAGCTCGATAGTGTAGAGGAATGTAATTTTCCGAGTGTCTTACTAAGACCAGCAAAGGACTCGATTTGCGGTCCACTTACTGGATCATATGGCGAGTTCAATCCAGACCCATCTGTTTGTGTCAGACTCAGTTCGACACTCGGTTGGAACGTCATTTTCGTGACGGGAGAGGTGCCAGAAGACACTTTCATCGATTCATCACGAATTCTACTGACAGTGTCCATGTGTGCAGTGCAGTGTTTATTTCTGTGAAATTTTCCGTTACTCCATTCATAAAAGCAGTGGCCCTGAAGCTAAGAAGCGACGAAACGCTCCTGTGGTTTGTATCTTTGTCGCCTCGCAGCTAAAAAAAATATCACTTTATTCATATCAAACACTCCACCACCTCACCACACCTACATTGGTTAGCGGTTTTCTTCTATGCAGTAGCAGGGATGCCCATTGCGACAATCAACTTGAACTTCCATATGGAAAAATCATACATGGGAGTGTTGTAGGCTACGTGTCTCGGCCTAAGAACCTTAAGGACATGGAGGTGAATTTATACACATTGTAAACCTCGAACAAGATGATTAACCTGATCAACTTTCAGGCTGTCCTGCCTACTACAATGTTACGCCGTGTAGTCAGGTAGAAATTCACCGAAGATTCTAACATGCTTAATGTCTCCATCATCAGACCCTAATGATAGAAAACGCAAGCAGCTCTGAAACGTCGGTAAATTTTCACTAAATTATATAGAGCAACGTCCCAGAAGATGACCTCTTCAGGAGAGTAATCTGCTTTTAATTCTGAGTTTCTTATGTCAAGTATATAAAAAGGTGAGAAAAGTAATTACCACTATCATCGTCCTCATGACGCAGGCAGGAACGACCTCTGAAACGTCGGCAAAGTTCTACCAGACTACACGGCGCTAAAACCCAGAAGACAGCCATCTTCGTGCATGTATGTAATTCAAAACCACAATATTCTTAAAACTTGTTCGAAAAACGACAGCTAAAATTTCAAGAGCTACATTTGCTCTGCCCAAGGTTCTTTCAGATTCTGCATACGCAGCAGTTCCGGTAGTCAACACCGATCTTCATTTCATGCCCGAATTTAACTCAACTGTCGTGAACCTAATAAACACTGCGGATAAAACAGTATTTAGATAGAAACTAATATTATTTTTCTTATACATTACGTTAAGAATTACAGATATCGAAAATATTTTCAAATATAAATTAAACAGGCGCACATACACTCTCCCGATCATGAGTTCACTTTGTGAACTTTAAGCAAATAATTTGCAATATCGCAACACGTTTATAGATGGATTTACGACTCCGTCACACACTTTTCCCAACATATTCCAATTTTGATATTTATTTTCCTTCTGTACACCCCTGAACCAGATTTAAACACCAGTATCCACTTTCAACCGCCACGGTGGTCTAGCGGTTAGAACGCTGGCCTTGTAATCCTGGGGTCTCGGGTTCGATTCC
>NW_019059621.1:471010-497775 GCF_000696155.1 Zootermopsis nevadensis
TTCCCCGGTTTCTCCGTGGCATCCCAACAATTACTCCATTCACACACTGAAGAAGGCAATGGCAAACCACTTCTGGATCATCTGCCAAGAACGTATATGAACAGGTCCCAGGCCGAGAAAAGGATGGAAGGATCCTGTTCATATGGACCTGTCGTCAGACAGAACACTAATAACAATAATAATAATAATAATAATAATCCACTTCCGAGGTGACCGATTAACTAACATACTAACAAACCAACCGGGTTTGACTAATAATTTAAATACCGCCTGAGCAAAATTCCTTTGTGGCAAAAGAATGAAAGAATAGAAGACGCATGGTTGAAAGCCTCGTGGTTTTGCGGTATTGGCAGCATTTGAGGGTGGGTGCCAGCTATCCGCCGCTAACTGAATGCTTTAATGGATCGTTAGTCATAACCTCGGTCAAATTGCGTCGCGGTTTTAACTATTTTCTTAACCCCACAAACTTTTTCTTATTTACCTCCCGCCCCCTTCATTCGATATTTTCATTGAGACGACCACAAAACAGAAGCAAAAGGGGACACTTTTATTCATTACCTACCCCTCTACCCTCTAGTGGTTTACCGCCCTTCTTCGCACGTAGACAGCCACAAGAGAAACTCACTAAGATGAAACGACGCAAAATGGGTGTAGTATAACTTACAAAAGGTCCATAATCGAAGATCGCTCCGAGAAATTCCGTGGTTTATGAAACTCGAGGGTTCATTAACTTGTTTACAAAAGCCTGGTAATATACTCCGCCCTGAACCACTTCAATCCAACGCATTTCACACCCAATTTCGTCAAGATGTGTCCTAGTATCAGGCCCTACAGCTACTCCCATCTACATTTAGGTCTTCCAAGTAGTCTCTTTCCTTCAGTTGCTGACTATAATTATGTATGCCTATGAGTTTATTTTCCAAACATCTTTCTCGGAACGTCGTTCATTAACCTTCATCATTCTGTGAGTTTTCAGAGTGAGAGACAATGCGTCACACCCACACAAAACAGCAGGTAGGCCTACAGTTAGTTCAGTATAGGCAAATTCTCCTTCTTTAGGATTCTCTACGAAACACAGGATAGTAAAATATTCTGAAAAATCAGTGGCCTAGTAACAAGTTTTTCCCGAATTTAATCTGCTCTTCAATCCATCATAAAAGTCTGGCTCCACAGAGAGGATTCCTCGAGAAGCTGATAGTGGAACAGTTTGTCAAGAAATTCTGCTCCTTTCTCTTGGCTAATTCGAAGGTCCATTACCGTGTTCAGAACAGCCTATACCATCAATATTTTCTTAAGAATTCAAGCCCTTGTGAAACATTTCGTAACATCCTGATATTTTAGTGTAAGGCGTTGTTAAACGTTCTCCACTCCCAAGCTGGAGGACCACCCCTTGTCGGCTGTCTGCAGCTACATTTAATATATTCGTGGCTTCATCATCATTGTTGAACGCGCACTTGCTACATTTTGACAAAATTTAGTACACAATTTTATAAGGAATGGTATCGCCCTGCAGTATGCCTTGAGATGATGCTTCCGTTTCATTTCGGACTGAAATTGAAACACCTTCGCTCCGAATCCAACCAAGTGCCCCTAATTTAGGGCCGAAGAATGAACACGTGCTGCTTCGTCAGGGCCATTGCACATCTCTTGGGGCGCAGACAGACGAGTGTGGGTGTAATGCAATACGAAGACAGTGCGTCGACTTGTGTTGGAGTCGACTGTCTGAAGGCTGAGATTTCAGGTTCTCAGGGCCGTGAGTACAAAGATGATAAAACAAAATTTATTCATAAAACGGGAGGCCCATCAGCTCGTTTTTGTCAAAATTTTATTTTCAAACTTTTTTTTTTAAAAAAATAATATATTTATACGATAAAGTTACTCGTTCAGCCAGCGGACCTGAAATCCACCTGCTCATTTTCGGATCGATCCACTTTCAATTAAAATCCGCCGTGCAAAAAAAAAAAGTTTCCTACTACAGGTTCATGTCGTGAACATCGTACTTGCAAGTCATCAGTTTTTATGTGCCCAAATTTGGGCGCTGCCGGCGATGCAACATGTAGGTGGGCGTGTCTGCGACGTTAAGGGCCCTCCCTTGACCCCCTTAGCTCCGCCCTCTCCCGCCCATTGCGTCTCTGGGAATATCTAGAGCCATGGCCATACATATCGGCGCTGGAACCTCGGCCCATCTCTCCTTGCCCCAGCGACGTTCCGCGTGGCCTAAGCAATCTTCCACATCACATCCTCACTACTCTTTCTCGCTTCTCACGTGTGCGGTATCTCCTTATTCACACAAGTTACCATTTATTCAATTACTTCCAAAATCCATGGAGCCGAGTCCTTCCTGAGAATCCAACAGTCTCTCAGCCACACAAGAAATTCCCAACATTTCATGGAACCCGAAGGTTCATTACCGCGTTCACAAGAGCCCGCCACTGGTTCCAAAAAGTGAGCCACATGAATCCAGTCCATTCCACCCCATCCCACGTATCTAAGATCCATTTTAATATTATCCTCCCACCTACGTCTAGGTCTTCCCAGTGGTCTCTTTCATTCTGGTTTGCCCACCAGCCCACTAATTAATTAATGAAATGAATTCACTACATTTCTATATGAAATGCGACTAGAAATTTTATGGAAAACTTTCAAAGGAAAAACTACCTTCGTATAGACAGAGTACAAGCCATGCACTCGAATTACGCTAACCTTAAGAAGTATGAAGAAGGGAAGTGCATTCAGATGATTCAAAGTTCAATGACTGGCCCGGCTGAGGATTCCCCCCACGCGGGAATCCCCCGATCTTTAACCTTTGTGAATGTACAAATCCCCCACCCTGTCAGTTCTGCTCGCAAAAACACGTGAAGGTCTTCGTGTCAATTGACCGTTATTAAGGTCCAATTTTAAACAAATTTTAAGAAATAAGAAACAGCTGAAATAACATGGCTCTTTACTAAACAGAAATACAACAGTTCGATCAGGGGCCCAAAAGATTAGGTTTTATCCTCCTTTCACCTGAAGACGGCAGTAGAAACAACATGCGAAACATTGTGGTTTCTATAACGCCTGGATGGACACAGTCTAAGAAAGCAATTTAACAGAAAAGGCAGGCTATGTTTAACAATTTCCTTCAGAAGAACTTGCATCTGTTTTTGATTTACATTCTCTAACAAAGTTGGTGGTAACGTAATCCAGACTCAAATTTGTACATGGTCACAGGGCAGCTACAGGCCTATTTCGAAAGCGCATTTATTATATACAACCATTTAAATGTCATATCACTAACCACAACCCCATCATCGACATCATAAAATGGACTGCAGATCAATACCGCGGCCAACTGCGTTTCTTTATACTACACGATAAAAATTAGACAAAAAGTAATTATTTGAAAAAGTCTTTCAATTTACATACCACGGGTTTCCTTAAACAAGTTTCCTTTTCTTGTATATATATTTCCCATGTTAATTTACTGTTTAACTGGAGAAACATCTTAACAGCCTAGCTTACACTATCAAAACCTCAACGCTCAGCTCCGTGGAACCGGACACTGAAGAAGGAATAGCAGTCGGAGGAGAAGTTATTTACGGTTCGTTTAACGGTGGCCTAACTTAAGGTACTATCCCATCAGTTGCCTCGAGGAACTGAGAAAAACCACGAAAAACCTCAGGCAGGATAACCAGCGTCCAGGCCGAGATTTTAAACCGGAACCTCCCAAGTACGAAGCAGGAGTGCTAACCACTCAACCACGACGTTTGGTACAAGAAGGTAACGGAGATAAAGGGGAAAAACGCCAGAAGTGATCACTTGGGAACAAATACAAGGATAACTTCAAAATATCTCTTAAGAGAAGTGGATTCCAAAGGTGAGGTATGAATTGGATTTTTTTATTACGATGTTAAATGTTAAGGTACCCTAAAGTAAGGAACTTATTGAACAGCTAAGCAACTATCAGCCAGTCAGAAATGAGCCAGTAAAGAAGACAGTCACATATCTGGACAAAAAAACGTCAGAATAAAAGTTAGGCAACATTTTCAGAGCATCATGCACTGCTATAACCGACGATGAACGCGTAATCAATTGTGGTTTGAATAATATTCTACCCCTGAAATAATCTGGTATGCAACCACCACTACCAGTTACAGGCACCCAACTGTGAATGCGCTATGAGCGACTAATGACTGGTTCTAAGGTTACATGACACTGCTTCAAACGCAAAGGTTTAAGTGAGAAATAGGAAGGATGCGGTCGAGGCCTATTTCAATTTACCACCCCCCAGCAAGTAGTTCGAAAAATAACCTCGCAAGAAACCTCATTAAGAATGACTGGTGTTTTGGGAACGTGAACAGATCGGCGCGACACATGGTAGTCTACCCTTCTAGGGGACAAAACAGAAAAACACAGAGTTCAGATAACTGACACTTCGTTGAAAACAAATATAAATAAAAAAAAATGAGATATAGTATTTTTCCGAGATGAGAGACTGCCTCCTCTTATGACGCATGCGCAATTTGCAGCCAACCGGTGACCGGTCTGTAGAGAATTGGGTCTGACTCAATCATGGGAAAACCACAGGCTACTCGCTCCTCCGTGGAACAGACAGTTCGAGACGAGGACTTCGCTCAGTCAGGCTGCAAGCGCGCGGCGAGAGACGTAGCGCCTGCAGGTTCGTCTACCCTGCACACCGCGCAACACGCGCCAAAGCGAACATCACGATCCCGCGGATACTGACAGCAACAGTGCCAGAGTGTTCTGACGCGTGTGTTTCAACGCAACGCAGAAGCAAAGTGTTGCATGCAAGTGAGAAACAAACGCGCAAGTTTTCCAAGCAGTGTTCACTGCAAATTTATAGTGATTTCGACATATGACGTAAAATAAATACACCAAATGTAATAACTGAATAAATTACTTGGGGGTTGTGTGCAAATGTGTTTATATAGTGTGTCACTGGCGTCTTTCATCGACTATAAAGCTACAGAAAAATAAAGTCACATTTGAAAAAACAAGGTCACTGAGAACAGCTGTCTTTCAGAGTAGCCCATAATTACATACAATGAAACACAGCATTAACAGGAGAATTCTACACTAACTTTGCACAAAGAATCTGCAGTTTTCTTGATAATAACTCGAAGAGTCAACGTCAGCTGCGTATAACAGTCATAACTCCTACTGCAAATCATTAGCCAAGTTTAAATGTTGTACTGTTCAGGCGTGAAATGCTAACAAAGTCTAATTATGAGTTAATTTTTGTAAACCAACCAATAAAGAACAATTACAGCAGCTGAAAGGAATTCAGCAATCGGATATAAATATAGTCTTGAGTTTTAAAGAACTGTAAGTGAAGATTAATTAATGATATAGATCTATATCAGATTCCTTAACCGATTTAGAGAAGATTCAAAGAGTGATGGGATAATCCGGAAGATATCAAAACCGTTTGTTCCATCTGAAAGTAAGACGATGATACATTTAATACAGCTTTCAATAAATATCATAAGTCTATAAAAAACGTATTTTACATCTGGATGCTTAATGAAGTTGATTAGAAATATTTACCTAAGAGAGAAATCGAAGTTAAATGGAAGATATCGGAATAACAGTTTCATCACACGACTTTCAAAAACCAAGCGAAGTAAAAGTATGTTTCACGATTCTCTTGGATTGGAGATTGTTGACATGAATATATAACTTTGACGGAACGTCCCCTAAATATACGAAGAGGATTTTGCTGCTTCTGAGGGCAGGAGAAAAATAATTACCCTGCGCTACGTAATTTGGACAATAGTTCAGTGTTCAGGAAGAATTTTTTTACTCTGAAGACTGCCATAAGATGTGTCGAAACTAATGTTTGAAATATGTCAAGAATACTTGCCTTTCCCGAGACTGTTAGAAGATTAGTGGTGTAGACCAAGTGATCTGATTGTCGTCAGGTGTCCGCGTGGCTTGGAGCGAATCCCGCCCAATGCATTTGCCGGGTCTTGTGACACCGGTGTCAACTGCAGCTTGCGCCGAAGGGGACGACGGCTTCCTGAGTTGCAAGAAGCGATTGCGGACAATGGCTGAGAGCGCCCCCGACTGTAACAGCGATGCCGGGGGCGGTGGCGGGGGCAGCAACCCTGCCGGCGGTACTGAAGAACTCTGGTGGACAGAGCGAGTCCTCAGGGAAGTCCAGGCGGAACACCCGGGAGAACTTGTCCGTACTGGCAGTCCCTACTTACTTTGCTCATCTCTGCCAAACCATTGGCGATCCAACAAGACCTTGCCCGTCGCCTTCAAAGTTGTGGCTCTCGGGGACGTGCTGGATGGCACCCTGGTCACTGTTCGGGCGGGGAACGACGAGAATTACTGCGCGGAACTTCGCAACTGCACGGCGGTCATGAAGAACCAGGTGGCCAAGTTTAATGACCTCAGGTTCGTCGGCAGGAGTGGCAGAGGTGAGTCCTTGTTAACTTCGGCGATTCAAATAATTATGTTCGTTATATAATTCGTACTCGCAACTAGACTGTGGGGTGGACGGCCACGGTTCAATTCCCGGCAGGGCTGGATTTTTCTCCTCCCCACAAAGTCCATATCGGCTTTGGAGCACACCTACCCTCCTGTGTAATGGGAACGGAATTATTTCATTAGGGGTGAAGCGACCAGGGTGTGAAGATAAACTCTCTTTATAATGTATGGCCGACGTTCATGTGTAAGCTATACCTCCATATAGAAGAGAACATTTTGGCAGGAAAACCTCTGGGAGACCAAGGCTTAGATCGGAGGTTAGTACCATTTTAAAATAAGACAGATCGAAGTTACTAAGAATTGAGTCCAGCGGTGGTTTAATGTAAGCACGGTAATAAACATTGGGTTCATAAAAGTGTGCAGACTGTTCACCAGATGAGCAACTGTTAACTTTTCAAGAAAGACTGCACCACGGTTTCAATTGCACACGCGCCCACGGAAGAAATTATATGAATGTATGCTTGTTCACTCGTTGAAGTCATCCACGTTGGTCAACCGTGTGAGAATGACGCTGTAAATCCAACGTTTCGGAGACTGTTTCTACCTCCATTTTCAGGGCTCATGATGGAAGTACAGACAGTCTTCCATTGCCAAACGGCTAATCGCCCGGGAAGACTGGACTTCATTCAGTCGCCTTAAATGCTTCAAATCTTACACAGTTGACCGCGTCTTTGCTGAAGATCCACGTGTCAATTAGGACTTTAATGTCAACACTGTTTATCAAAATATGTTGAATCTGAACATCGAAAATCTGACATGCATGTAGTTGGTCATTAAGTAATAGTTTGTTATAGACATGATATATAACAAACAATATCAATACAGTTTATGCGAATAAAACACCCGGATGAAAAACTTTAACGCCTACTTTAATTAATACTAAATGAAGAATGCATACGAGCTATGGTAAGACTTCACACGCCTTGCTGATTTCATGTTTACTCACTGTAGATAAAATTATACCGTTTTAAAGCTAATATCGTTTTGATATTACTACAGAATGTCTTAAAGTATTCTGTCATCTACAGCTTACGTTTACAGCCATAACAAAAGAAGTTTGTAGATTTTAAATAATTTGACATGTTTAATTGTGTGTATATATATATGGGTGTGTGTGTGTCTTGTGTGATGAATAGACGCTGACAAAACTATAATTCCGACTCAGATCCCATGCAAAATACGGGTCAAATTAGTCCAACAAGGTTTATCACAGTCACATACATCCAATACCAATTGTAATCGCAATTAACGGAGATTAAACATTCACGCGATCGACAGGTACGACCTCTCCATCATAAGTTCATTATACACACATAAATTAAATTAGTCATGAAACATTAAAGGTACAGAAGCGAGCGATCTGTACTCCATCTGACAATGAACTGACTGCTCAGAAGAAAACGTTCAGTCGACTAAAACCTACAGCACGAACTGTTTTTGACATTAAAAATGTGTTCAAGTACATCCCTAAACGATTTGATAGAATGGTATACAGAGTAGAAACTGAAAGTGAAGTAGCTTAACAAACACTCCCCTACGCAAGCTTATCCACTAGAAATATTAATTTACTCCCTCGTCCGGTATCAAACTCCGATCCACGGAATGGAAATCCGGTTTACAATACATGAGAGCAATTGCACCCACTCGTTCATTATCGGTGTAATTTTCCTAATTTCCCTATTGACGTGGTAACCATGCGAATTTCGCATAAAATACTGGTTATCAAAGCGTGATCTGAGAACGGCTTGAGGCCCGTAAGGTCATCAGTGCCTCCAGAAACGAACCAAAAGTTGAGACCCAATCGGTGGTCGTCCTGTTGAGGCAAGCATTATCGATGAATTCACCACCTGGTGAGACTATTCACTTCCTGCTGCTATACTGAAGAACGTAACCAAGTCAGTGACAAGTAAACCATAAATAAATGTTAACATAAATCAGTTGTAGGCCTATGTTGTCGCCCTCATAGGAACACCTCGTGTTCACAAGAAAGCTATTGAGTTAAAAGCGTTTACAACACATTAAGGCTTTCACCGGGATGTTAAATCTTATGTGGTACCGCCTGATTCGACTTCTAATGGTTAAGTGAAGTGTTTTCTTCGCGGTACGGTCTGGATTCGTAAATACTATGAAGACGAGCTTCGGCTTCAAATGGCTAACCAGCTGATTTTCGTAATGGTGAGGTGTAGTGTTTTCTTCGCGGTACGGACTGAATTCATAAATAATATTTAGACGATCTTCGGCTTCAAAGGGTTAATTAGTTACTTGGCCACTAGAAAGCGTATGATCATCGTTCTTTCAATCACCGTTTCAATATTTGGCGACGAGTAACATTACTAAGTTATTCAGAACTTAAATTACCCCATCTCCTGTTACTTCCCATGTATTGGGTCCAAATTTTTCCTCAGGCCTTTGATCTCCAAAGATTATCAGTCTGTGTTCTTACCTCAAAGTAAGAGACGACATTTCACACACTAAAATAACAACAGATTCTATGATTTTGTGTACATTTTAATCTTAACGTTGTCAGAATGAAGATACATTAAAAATATTGGTCTGAACGTTAGCAAACATTTCCCAAACTGAATCTGATCCTAATGTAGTTATAAGTATACTTTCTACTTGTTGCCCTCTTGAGCACAAACCCTCGTCAGGAACAAATTCGCCTAAAGAGACAGTTAGTCTTCAGCCTCGATTCCCTCTTCAAACTTATGAATAAATTACGAAAATGTTTATCTAAAAGCCACATTCTGTTATGAAGCAGGAAAAAATGCGGAAGAATAGTGTTTTTACAAAATCGTCTGATGAAGAAAACCTAAAATCATTCCATTTTTTCAAAATTAATATTCATTCTCGTACCAAAGTACAAAACCAATTATCGTGGGCCAGTGCGTTTCACCAGAACATACCAATTTTTATAACGTCAATTTGTTTTCAACTTCTGTGGGAATAAAGACGAGGTTATCTAGTCGGCTCGTAGGGGGTGGTTCGCAGGTGTTTGACCCCCTCCCCCACCCCAAAACAAACATATACTTGCGTTAGGGCCACGCACCACCATGGTCGCGACGCCATCTGGTTGCAGCAGCTTAGCCTGCAATTTGCTAATAGCTGGTCACTACAAACGCCCAACGGAGGGTCAGCCAACTACTCCATTCAGTCTCCTGAACGCGCAGTATCAGACACACAATAGTGTCCACACTAACCATACCGAATCGACTGGACGTTAATTAATAGGCTTCCTTCTTTAATTGGTATTAATCAGGCTTATTAAACCGGGGTTCTTCAACTCCCTTCCAAGAACTGATCTTTCCGTATTTTCCTTCGATGTCCTGTATTCGTTTTCTCACTGGCTGACATTTAAGCGCTAATTTCGGAATTCTCTTGCAACCTTCATACGTGTTCTTTCCAGTTCTTCTGGTATCTTTAAATTTCATCTAGCATGCTTCTGTCTGTCCCTCATATCAGCATTTCTTTGACAGTCTAATTTTTTACATCCAAGTAATTGCCTTCAGAATCTCAGACATTTAAAGATGGCTGTCTTCTGAGTTGTATCGCCGTGTAATCTGGTAGAAGTTTACCAACTTCCCAGCAATTTGGCATCTCTTATTAGCTTTTCCGATTCGAAACATCTTCACATAAGCCATTCAATTTTTAGGCTTTACAAAAACAAAATCTGAAATTAAACAATTTTAGGAATACAAATCATGGACCTCTTCTTAAGAAAAGGCGAACATTAAAACACGTAACGGCTTATTCAAATATGTCAGAACGTGTCTGTATAGCTAACAAGTTACTCCTAGCTCGTATTTTGATGGTCCCGCGTTCGATTCTCGGCCCTGAGGACGACTGTCCAGGTCGAAGTTCTAATGGTTTTCCTCATTCCGGCCACGTAAGTGATAAGACAGCAAGATTTCCTTAATTAAAACAGGCCACACTGTCTTCATTCCGCTATACTTTAGAGTCACGATTCATTAGACTTATCGCATTCCCATTGGTCGCCACAAAACCGATTCGCGCAGTTGAAAAGGAGTCATTAAATACGCTATAAGAAATAAATAGAATTTAAGTATATCTAAGAAATTATCATTAATCAGTTTCCAGACGATCAGGGATTAAGACAGACCTAAACAGCCTAAATAGTCTACTAATATTTCGTTACCCCCCTGTAAGTGTATTAATAGGTGTACTTAACTGTAATTAGGCGATGAACAAACGGTGGAACATACGGCACGCATGGGGGAAACAGGAAACACATAATCAATTTTCTTCGCAAAGGCAAGAGACCGTTTGGAAGTTCTGGTATTTGTTCCGTATGAGAGGCAAGCATTAATGTGTCACAGAAATCAGCCGAGAAGCTGGGAACTGAACTAAACTCAATGCACTTCAGTGGCTCGTCTTTGTTATTAGCTAAAAAATTGTTAAATACGTTAAGGAAGGAATTGTGGTCATAAGTCAGAAATTTCTGTGTCATAGATCTGTCTGATAGTCCATCAAAGTGATGAAATAATAATCGATACAACATCTGAACACCAAATTAATTAAGTGAGTGTACATGTTTGTGAAGTCGCGACTGTATCGGAGTACAGCAAGGTTATAAGGGTGACAAACGGGGTGCAGGCGATTCTGTGATTCTGAGAGTGGTTTGTGTGTTTGTGCGCACGCGCTGCAAGGGTGGGAACGCAATAATGAATATCATTACAAACCTTAAACACGCACTGCACATATTCCCAATATGCAGGTAGTATAGATCACCTCGTTCTCTTCAAACTATTCTGCTATTTCATCTTAATACAGAAATATGCTAGCCACAATGTGGCCGTGTTATTACCAACGCAACGTAAGAAACACAGAATAAACTTCCATTTCCCTTTTTGTGTCAAAAAAGGCGTTTCTTTCAGTAGAATAGCCCTGATGATGGAGGCAGTAAGTACCTCCGAAACGTTGGTAGACTTCTATCAGACGACTCGGACCGGGACGATAAAACATTAAGGATTTGCTCCTGATAACAATCTCCATTTGAACTAAATAAGGCAGGGATATGGGGGATGTGTTAAATAGTGTTTATATGTATATAACACTCCTTTGTTTAACATAACACGGCCGGAATATTAAAAAAGTATATAAGAGTTCATGTATAAATAAAATAAGTTTCTTATTACTAATTTCTATGAATGAGTTGGACAATGTTGGGGTGTTGGGCAAAACGCCTCAAGATTTTTCTGTAAATAACAAGTCTGTGCTTATAGAACCTCGTGTTGCCCTCACACACACACATAATAGCAGAACTCGTGCAGCGTTACTAACCGGTAAACTCGACACACGCTAACATCTCTTATCAATTTATCTCGTTCGAAAGCTTGTCAGAGTCATGACCACTGGATAGGTATCGTTGAATATCATAGGTAAAACTAATGTCCCCAAACCCAAGGACATTTGTCCACAGTACCATCTACAAATAATTTCTGAAAGTAGACTACCTCGCCTTCGGATTGCCAGCGTCGCGTGGTATGATATTCCGAGATCGTTTGTATTTCATTCCCAATCTACGCCGAGAAATAACGCGCTTATGCAATATACATACAAGGTTTTAATCATAAAGTCCAAGGAGAAGACCTAGTAGTAGATTCGAGGATAATATTAAAATGGATTTCAAATAAATATGATGTAATAGATTGGATTCAAGTGGCCCAAGACAGGAACAGGTACTAGGCTCTTATAAAATATCCTGTCCAGCTGAGCGAGTGAAATTTTCTATACATTTAATGTGTTGCATGTAGTTAGTTGGATATCAACTTGGCCGAAATTCAATCTGGTGATATCAACCCTGTTCGAGAGGGGAGCTGCAACGCACTGCGGTGCATCATGTGAGCTCGTTAGTGCCCTAGAGGCTACTTACTCACTTGTCACCCATCCCCACCCCACCCCACCCCACACCCAACTTGCGATTACCCTCTAACTACACGTGTTTCTGTGCAACTGGGCCAGTAGGTGGCGGTTGTTGTAACAACACAGCGTTTTCAAGCTCTCGATTCATTTATTATCCAAAGGTTTTTGACATCCAGTGGTGTAATTGGTACCATCCGTAAAAAGAAATGTTGAACGATTCTTTCTGTAATATTTATACTTGGAGAAACTGCCTACATCCAAACATAAATTTCATATCAAAAATCTATAAAAATATCTCAAACGAAAATAAAGATAACTTGTCGGGTTATATATTGTTTTAATGCGTTGTCTGCGAGAATAAACTGAACGCAAAATAAGAAGTCGTGTCGTGAGCTCAGTGGATAATATTTAAAATTCGTACTACGGTTTTCCGAATTTAATTTTGGGAAACATCGTTCCAGTATAAATCTTCCTTTATATGAAACTCAGATCGTAACAACAAAATATCTTTATGGCTTTACAACTGAATGCAGCGTTTATGTAACGATGTACACAAAATCTATACAACGTCTCACGTCTTTAGCCAGACTACTTTTACAACAAACTTTTACCTTCAACAAGTCAGCATCAAAAGCAAGGAGGCGTACAATATTGCACAGATACGCGTGCGCAGGGGACAACAGAATTTTTAAACAAATTTTTAAATACAATATTTTATTTTCCGTCTATACACAAACTTAAAATAATGTTGTTTAAAATTACTTAAAATTATAACATTCTACCTTCTCGTAATATCGGACACACAACACATCACTTACAACCCGATATAAAACATCCAAGCACAACCTCCAAATTTAAAGGAAGAGACGTAAAATCAAACAAATCAATATACGCAACGCAAGATGTGCAACAGTTTTTAAAATTGATAGACCTGATGATGATGTAATACACATCGAAACATGTCGTCAATACAAAATGTAACAAGATACAGTATCTACTGAAAATGTTATAATTTTAAGTAATTTTAAACAACATTATTTTAAGTTTGTGTATAGACGGAAAATAAAATATTGTATCAATAAAACACAAACATGACGCAATTAAGATATAAATTTTTAAATAAAAAAAGTTAATAAAAATAGGATCCTTTATACGTAAGAGTGTGCTGTATCCTTTCTGATATATCAGACGAAGCGTAAAGCTGACCACTCAACTGAATCCATTAAGAAGTTTAAAATGGCCAAATTTTCTTCTCGGTCCCCCATATTCTTTCGTAACGCAGAGCCTTGGTACTGAAGTAACTTTGTAGGATCTGAGGTTTCCACGGCGGTGAATACGAAGATGTCCGTATTCTGGGTTGTAGCGCCGAGCAGTCCTTAAGGGGTTACCAAACGTGAGAACATCAAATCTCAAATCACTGAACCGCAGATCTCACATTGGGCTACACAATGTTCAACCATCAGACAAGAGGGAAATCCCACCAATGCCACAAATTTGAACCCCAGGGCTGAGTCCTCACCCCGTCATGAGGGTTTCCCCAACTGTTGAGCGTAAAAACTGCAAATTAAATAAAAAATCAGCAGTGTTTATCACAAATTAAAAATTCAGAGCGATTAGCATAATCATTATGCTTATGACTTCCATTCCGGATACACAGACTTAGAATCCGAGTCGGACACTGGATATCACTAGATTTTTCGTGGTAATACTCAGGCCCTTCAAGCATGTTTCGGAATAGTAACTTAAAATATGTTATGGCAGCTTCGTCATGCATTATTTTCGACCCGTCTACATCATTCTACAAAATTGCTTTGGGGTGGTATAATAACTGAATAATCAATCAAATGTTAACCGTAGCAAATACGTATAATTACGGATAAAAGTTCGAAGCGATGTGTAAACATAACTGAAAGGTGTAGGGTATATCAATGAAAGTTTGTTTTACAAATTATTGCTTCATGGCTTAATACTTCTCTCCCTCCAAAAATTTGTGAGTCCGTGGCCTGCCAACAGAATCATGAGATTCTGTGAAATAATACGTCGATAAAAATGGTACATCAGAAATATAATGAAGCTATTACACATTGACCCCATGCGGCTTATGGTTGAAAATACAAAAGCTCCCCTTTTATTTCAATAACGTTCCAAAACAAAATTGCTTGTCGCGTGAGAGAGCTCTACTTGTTATTTGGTATGGAGTGTAGCCGGTGACTCCCCGATGCGAAAAGCGATATTCCAGCGTTGTTCATTAATAATGATCTGCTGCAATTATTGGTCCAACTGACCGCACGGCAGGGATTTATTCCTGTCATTTGTCCAGCAGCAGCATAGCGTTCTGTCTGTCTGTCACACATCCCATCTCCCCTCTATGACAAATAACGTAGTTCTAGCTGCAGTCACCGTCAATGGCAGGAATACTTTACTAATTACGTGGTTCAAACTATTTCTTGAAAGGATTTTTTTTCTCAGTTGGTTAAGAAGTTTCCCGTGTCCTAAAGGAATTGGAAGATACATTTTATTTTTCACAAAATTCCACTATTACGCAGTTGCTGAATCCAGCCCATACATTTATGTCCTGTTTTTACTAAGAATTTTTTTATCATTATCCCATCTACTTCACGTTCTTCCACGTCATTCTTAATATATCACAGGCATTCCTAGATATTCCACTGATTTATGAACATAATTTTCCTTTAAAAAATAAATTTATATATTTACAGTAAAACATGTTTATTAAAATATATTTTCTTAATTAGTCTGATAATATATTTCGCAAGAATGTTCCAGAATGACAGTTTTATTTTCCAGAGATATCAAAAATAATTATGTAATTTATGATACTATAATAATTTAAAACGGCGCGAATTTTTATCGACATATCGAAAGTCAAACCTCATCAGAACACCGGTATATCAAATGTTTCTCAGAGGTGTCTTGGTATCAAACAGTTTGACGAATGAAATACAGGAAATTTTTCACGAACTTAAATTCTACGCATCTCTCATTTTGAACGTTAGATGTGTGTATTTCCGCACGTCTTCCTATATCTGCCTCGTTTTCGTGCATAAGGACGCCTATGTGTGCTCTTAGCTTATGTTGTGCTAAAAATAAAAATACCTTACTTATCCCTAGGCTACTATCAGAAACACCACCACGATTACCAGTCGGGACGACAGGATTTAGACTCTCGGGACGAGTAGGGAGTTTTTCTTCTCGCCACGACATCCACATTGACTACTGTATTTATCAACAATCCTGATGGCCGTGAGGACATGTTTAGATATGATAACAGAGCAGATTCTCTATCGCTGTATATAAAATAACGTAATGTGATGTGTCTTATCAAATATTTATAGGACACACCAATATTTGGAAAGCTGTCGTCCGTTTAATAATCGATTTTCAATAGGTGTGTACAATATGTTGTGTGTTATACACGGCGCATAGAAAGTCTATACATAACTACATTAAACTCAAAAAGTTAATCCACACTTACCATATTTATAGGATATACTGTACTCATCATTCTGTGTGTTCCTCGAAATATTGTTGATAAATGCATGTTGTTAAGTAACTCTAATATTCGTCACGATTTTAAAGCCACCAATGGAGGTCATTCTAAATTGCTTTATTTCAGTTCACATCTCCAAAACATAATTTATATTTCAAAATTATCTCCCACTTTATTTTTATATCACTAATGGTCTAGTTCAAAAAGAACTTCCAATGAAAATGTTATTTATACTTCTTACTGCCCACTCGTCTCAACATAACCTAAGAAAATATGTCTATTTCATTGTTAGTCCTCAGATATTCCAGGAAAATATCGGGATAATATCTTAAATTAAGCCACGGTCGCTTCCTTCCATGTCCCTTCACGTTCATTACTCAGCCCATCATTAAACGTTAAGTAGGCCTCAGAGGAGCTGCTGACAGCGTCGTTAAGTAAACCACGAATAAATAAACTATTTTCCTTTCGTCTTTTTTATCCCATTCCGCTTCTTACCCGTATTCGTTTCAACTATCATGCCTTTCCTTCCTTTTTAGTTCATGCATTCTTCCATGTGTCTCATACTGAGAAAGGTAAACTTCGCGGTATAGAAAGAAAGAAAGAAAGAAACAACCAAGCCCCAATTGGATTATGGGTTCATGTAACCCCGATAACAGAAACCCCGTCCAGGGTATCTGTTTTTTGAGTCCCCTATGCCTAAGAATACTATAATCTTGCAACAAAGTATGAACTACATCACCGCTACCTGTTATCCACTCGTCAGGTTAAAGTTAAAAATAATATTTTAAAGCGTATTTTTATGAAGTCCTGGAAGTCCTGAAGCCAAGTCGGTCGTAAATGAAAAATGGCTATAAAACTCGTCCAGTTTGTACAGCCATGTTCAAGACGAAATAGGCGTAACATAAGGAAGATGTCCAATTTGTAGTAAGAGTTAAAAAAATATATACTGCAAAGGAAACTATTGTTTGTCCATCGGATACACTGACAACCACGTGTTTTGGTTGCTCTAGGTTTCTAAAAACGATGCATCACATATTTCTAATAATATTTCGTTATTAAAAGTTAATATTTCTGTATTTTATAAGTGAACAAATCGAATTGTTAATTAACATAGCAACTAATTACTCAAAGAGTTTAAAAAAAAATTATACAGTTACGTAGTAAACCGTCCACTAACTGGTGATTAATTTGTCAATCACAATAGTTACAAGACAGTTAGTTGGAGTCACATGTGTAATTGGGTAATCAGCTCGTGAGAATAAAACAGACTACGAACAAAAACACTCTAATGAACAAATATGGGACAATTACATTTCTGCTGTACGTCTCATACATGAGTTTTCTGATAACCTGACAACTACATCATTAATGCGATTCAATATTTTATCCGAAGTCAACCAATAATTTACCAAGCATTTCATAGCTGTGTTGCAGTTACGTTGTGCATTGTACATTTTTCGAGACATACAGAATTCATAAGAGAACTAAGGAATGACTGAAAAAATTTGGTTGCAAAATCTGATGGACAGATAGCGGTTGGGAGACTCATAACGTAGATGGGAGGGTAATATTAATATTGTTTTTTCTTAAATAACTTATGAAAATATTAATTGGATTGAAATAGAAAATAATTCACCTGTAAGCTTTAACGACGACATTGACTAATCTTCATCGTCCAACATAAGCTGGAAATTTTTTGACTGGCTGAATAATTATGGACAGCTGAAGGAAAATTCTGTTCCATAATTCGTGTGTGTGGGTGGTTACGTGCTTACGTGCGTTAATGCGAAAAATGGGAAAACTTTAAAATCATTATAGTTATGCACAAAAAACACAAATTCTGTGCTGAATTTATATAAAGAGTTTTTTTTTTTAATATTCCTGTGGAAATTTGTAATTTTTTGAGCAAAAACACTACAAAATTAAGATAAAATTAAATTAGAGAAATTCTTTTTGCTACTCAGTTCAGAATATTTACCTTCCCTCTTTCCGGCTACAAACTAACAAATTTTAGTACATTATTGTCGCAGTAATTGTCTTCCCATTCATCAACAGAAAAAAAATTAAAAGTTCGCTTCACCCGCCAGGAATCGAACCTCAAACTACTGACAATGTATTTCACACTTCTGTTCGTGACTTACATTACCGACGCTGCCAATAAGTTAGACTACAAAGTTAGCGCCGAATGGTAGTGCAGTAACTCAGGTGACTATCCTGGCATTCGAATGGAATGACTGAGGAAAACCAAGGCAGACACACGTCAGAACAGCCTGTGTTCTGGCCGAAATCTGAACCTAGGACATCCAAAACACTAAATGGGAGTACTGACCATTCGATTCGATAAGCTATGGCCACCCGGATAGCCGCTCTGTAAGGTCGTAGGTCGCGCATAATTGCAGACATTTATATCACATTAAAGACACGTTGGCTGGCGGACCTGCTTTACGACTTCTGGGATAGCCTGTGTATATGGGATGGAATCAATTAGCGGTTACAGCCTCTTTACGAGGGAGTTGCTGCTAAATCAATCACACTGAGACGGGTTTACTGGCTTCGCAACATTGTGCTTCAAGGATTTCCACGAACAATACACCACCCATACCATTTTCGGGGCTTATAACCAACTAAATCTACTTAAACACAAACCCAGAAACTGCACTGATACCTGCGACTTCAAAATTTCTTTAGTCCTAATGTAGTACACTAATTTTATTTGTTTAAATAAATAAATTCGACGAAATCAATGTAAGAACATCAATATAAGTTCACGAACATAATTTAATTCCTGTGTCATTATCTAGCCACAATTAGCTGCAATGTGAGAGTAAAATATGCGATGTAGAAAGCTTAAAACTTCAGTAATATGACATCAGAAAAATACAATTGTAGTATCTACTCAATTCGCGGACTTCTTAAGACAACTCACGCGCTCCCGGTTGAGAAACACTGCATTACAATATAATGTTCCTACATTTACCTAGACAGACTGAAGAAAACCACGAAAAAATAAAAAATATTATAAAAATCCATTTCGAAGACCAGCACGTATGATCACCAGGCACAAGGCCATCTCTTATCCTTAGGCTTTTACGAGGCGCGTCCTCAAATTAAGTTTCCCACTCGTCCCACAGCTAGCAAACCTTATATTGCGCGAAGCGACTGTGCGTACGTGATAGAGCAATGACGTAGCATGGCGCATGCACTAACGGTACTTCCCGCGTTCTCACAGTAGCATCGTTGCAGCTGTTGAAGATGGAGGTTCTTATTCCAGCTCCCGCCGACTGTGAAGTGCGGCCAGTGATAACGCTAGGCCGCACACGGCTCAACGGACAGCAAGTCTCCTGCAGGAGTTCAGCTGGGAGGTGTTTAATCATCCACCCTACAGCCCGGACCTCGCTCCCAGTGATTTCCATCTTTTCCTACACCTCAAGAAATTCCTGTCCGGTCAGCGTCAGCGTTTTGAGAATGACAGAGAGGCGGAGATGGCTGTCACACAGTGGTTCCAATCCCAGGCGGCAGACTTCTACGACACAGGTATTAAAAGTTGGTCCCACGGTATGACAAATGTCTCAATTCCGGTGGCGAATATGTTGAAAAATAGCTGGACACTTGCTGTATCTGTTGCAATAAATATTTCCATGAAATTGTGTTTTGTTTCTGTAAATGGCCCCAGGGAAACTTACTTTGTGGACGAGCCTCGTATATGTCTATTACAACTGGCAGGTAAATTAATAACTGAAGCGAGCAAAAACTTGTGAAATTCCGAAAGGAAGTTCAGTGATAATACAAGGGCCGACTTCCGAACTCTGCAAGTCGGGTCGAAGCCAGAATCGACGAAGGAGAGCTTGAGATGAGTCGAAACCACGAGCTCTGTTTTATTGCATCTCGTAAATCATACAGCAGTGCAGGAGAGAAATGCAGAAGTGGGGGGGGGAGCAGAGGGGTGTTCATTTACAATAAAATAAACGTAATATACGAAGGAGGTCGTGTGCAAATTATTCCAAAGTGACTGGAAGAAAATTGAAACAGGCAACGCGGGCTAGTATCAGAACAAGTGTACAAGGGAACAGTAACACCTGAAGACCATGTACGCTAACATCCCACTTACATGTTTGTATAATCGTACATCTTCGAATCATACTGTTCGAAAAAATAAAACAACGATCCCTAAACATTTTAGATAACCTTCTATCCTGGTACCGGCGAATTTCCCTCCATAAGTGAGATTTCAGTTTCCCAAGGCTAAGACTTCAACAAACGACGCGTTTGAAATCTAAAAAAACCTGTCTTACCCATTATGCAACAGTCTACATTTCCCTATAAAATAAAAAATTAGGCTAAAATCAAGTTTAGCTTCGCTAAGAAAATAATAAAGACATTAAGAAATGCGTGGACTTCTTTCCTACAAAACATCGCCGTGACGCATCGCGACGAAACACTGTCGGTCCACATCCTGCTGACTCAAGACCCTACGCCCCACCCTCAGTTATTGTGTGGTAATAATGAACCGCTTATTAACAACACGCCGTGAAATAAAGTGCGTATGAGGTTTGACTGGCATTGTAAATTCCTCGAACTGAAACATTTAACTAATCTGAACACAAGCCAGCATCTTAAGAACGAGATATTTAAAACTATTTCTTCTTCTTGTTATTACAAAGATGCCAAATGGTAAACCAAAACTGAGACAGAAATTAACTGCGAAAGAAAACGGTCCGAAATGGAATAAAGTCAACTTATTTTACAAATTATATTTTGAAAATCTGCATAATTCTTTGGTCCGTAAGGTTATTTCTTGGAGGTAAAAATTATTCTTTCAAAGTTAAACGCACTATCAGAATTGTTTTTTTTATTTCAATAAATATTTGCAACATTAACACACATTTTTCGTACGTAATAAAAGTTGTGAGTGTGAAATGACGTCTACAGGCCCAATAATCCAAATTTTCAAAGGCAAACAGTTTATTTTTATTAAAACCTTCGATTTCACTTTCATGTCTTTTAGAGCAGTGGTATTCAACCTTTTTTGTTCGCGTACTCCCAGATATAATTTCTCTTCAACTTTGTACCCCCAAAGTTGTTGGTGTATAATTCAAGTTATACGTAGTATATAATCTACATCTAAAATAAATTAAATAAATTACATTACTGATTATTCAGTGTTTATCATAAAATGATATATATTTTTTTAAATTTCACGTACCCCCTAAGATGTCTTCGCGTACCCCAGATTTAATACCATTGTTTTAGAGGATATAATGATCTGTCGGAAAGTTAATTACAATTAAATTATCCGGCATTTCGGGGCATACGTCCACAACCAAATGGAATAAAAAAAGCTGTCAAGTAGTTTCGGAGATGAAAGATTCGGACTGACACCAAGACAGCATTACACGTTCATTCTAGGAAAGACCATGAAGGCTACCGACGTCACCTGCGAGATGCTATAATGATGGTGATGATAATCGCGAGTCGGTGCTATCAGACTACTTCTGTCAACAAGCTTTGCGAATCTGTGTAATGAAATTCACTTGACTAAACACCACACATTGTACATAAGCGTCTGACTGATATGGAATAAAGTCCCTGAACTTGGAGAGCCAAGGTCCTGAAATTATGCCGAAATTCCACTAGGCTCTACCTAAACTGTGACTCTGTTCAAGTGTGAACTGTGTCTCCGTTCCAGTCTGTACACTGCGTGCATTTGTTCCAGGGAAGAGTTTCAGCATCACAATCACCGTGAACACGTCTCCTCCACAAGTCGCTACGTACAGCAAGGCGATCAAGGTGACGGTGGACGGGCCCCGTGAACCGCGCTCCAAGACACGTGAGTATATTTCATGTGCACATAATATAAACACATTGTAATTGGCACGTGTGTACAGACAACCTTACTCGTTGTATCCAGCTCTGTTCGAATTTACTGTGCTATTTATCTGTATCCAGAGAGTAGCTGGGGTAAAAATTCTACAAGTTAATACTCTCTTTCTCTCCATATATTTAGACATAACGAAGAAGACTGTAAAATAATCAAACAAACAATAATACACTAGACGGTATGCAAAGTTTTAAGAATAAGACCGTCTTTTAGCGTCATGTTATGGATCTATCAGATTTAAATTTATTTCAGTCTTCACACAACTTACAATAAATAACTTTCCCTTAGGTACGTTAACTATTTGATGTCATTGATTCCTACTGTGACACGTTTCAGCCTAAATTTGCCCATCATCAGAGATCACTACTCGTTACACGTTTAATGATATTAAAAAATTCACACGCTTATAAGCTATTTTATTACATTCCAATGATATCAATAAAATTCTTACGTTGTGCGTTATGTTCTTACAAGTGTTAATTTCGCTACTCCGATTTACAATTGCGACAGCCAAGTGATTTTGTATAGTGTTTCGGATTCAGAACATTTTAACTGAATTATGCCTGAATCGCTTGCGCGTTAGGCTTATCCTTGATATGCTAGTTCAAGTCTCGACCAGGAAAACACCATAACTGCGGTTTGCAAAGATTTTCCTCAGACTCTCTAAGTGAGTATCAGAAGCTGTATCTTCAACCGGATCATGCTTTTCTCCTTCCCGATCATTACCTAATAAAAATTCATAATGACGTTTCACGCTCATTTCACACTAGGTATACTAACGTCTGTAAAAACACATGCAATAGAAAAAAGTTTCATCACAGAACTTAGAAATAATATTAAATCATCCTCCCATAACACTATATGAACTATTCAGAACAGAATGCATGGTTATATAACTAAGACACTGACGCACAATTAAGGTGTATTGAGGGCGCTGAAGCAAGGCTCCTTACTTTCCAACACCGGGAAGTAGATAAAGGTGATTTGTCAGATTGACTCTCCAGCGGTTAACCCACGGTGGGAAACTGGCTTACCCCAGTACCGGGATCTGAACCCCGTCGTTACACAAATACATTTCATGGCATCTGGCCTCTGAAGAATGTGTTGTGTATAATGAGCAATGAATAAAGGCGATGTTTCATCTCCTTTGATACTCAGATGATAAATTAATTCCATATTTACAGAATACAAAGCAAAACTATGCCAGAGAAACTTGTGGAAATAACACTGTGCCAATTGGAACATGGAGGGTCGGTCCTGCAGTATTTTGCGTCTGCCTTCTAAACTTCCTAATAGACGTTCTCCTTCATTTTACAACTAAATCAGTCCACAGAACGTTCCAACACAACGAACACCACGGGAGCAAACAACACACAGTCAAACCGACCTGATTTCTTTGTCCTACAGTTTTAAACCATTTGCATATCTCGACGCGTGAGATACGAACGAGTATAAAAACTGATTATTTCTTAGAAAAGTATTTGAAAATAGTGTAATCAGTCAACTACATCATCCCACTGCCGAAAATGACCGACTTCGAAACAATTCACAAATTTCGAAGTCCTTACCCAACAATATCCTTAAACATTAACCCACTCTCCGCGACTAATCTTATCTCGTCCTCGTACAGAATACTAATGATGCCTGCAGGGGACGTCTTTTCTCGGGAGAAAATCAAACAGGAGGCTGTGTGGGTAACAGGGTCGGTACGGGCGTGGTTACGGAGAAAACAATGACAACCCCGCAGGAATCAAACCTTGGTCGATCAGCCCTTAGCCAGGCAATATGCTGACTGTGGTATCCCAGCTCCACATGACCAGACAATAAACAATGTCCATGGTTTTCCATCACCCTGTGCCCGTGTAATTCCTAAAGGCATCCTGTGACATCCTACCAAAGACACTGCGTAATTTAACTCAGAATACCTCGCATTCCATTGTGTCGCTGTTTGCAGACTCAACCGGCGTCCATGGCAAAGAAACTACTTAATTCAGTAGCAGGTGCGGCTTTGCATCAATTTCGTGACTCCTCTTGGAATATTATTAAGTAGAGCAAGTAATATATTTACGTAATTTTGACGATGTTTCATCAGTCTCTGAAATAGAAATGGCATATTTGGTGAGTACGGTATTTACGAATTTGGCAGTATACAGTTTACACTAAAAATTATTTGTTGTCAGGACTTTTCCCAACGTCTGTTGTATTTTTTTAAATTCACGACGTTTCGGAGGCTGTTTCTGCCTCCGTCTTCAGGTGAGAGGTACCTACTCTGTTGGGTCCCTTAGAAAGAGCTAGTCTCTGTCACTGGACCTGACAACAAATAATTTTAAGTCAAAAGTCGTCATAACCCTTTAGAATTGAAGTATACAGTTTAAGTGATCGAACCGTATACTGGCATTTTCCCGGACACTTTGGCGGAACCACGAAAACTTCAGAATCTTAGTCGGTACCCATGGATTCCTCGAGTACATCATAGGGTACATTCGAAACCAAAACTATTTCAGCAATGCACGCTACAGCTGTGAAGATGCATTGAGTGTTTACTTTGTCGCGATAAGTTTTGCCGTGGCCCCATGTTTCACGTCTCGCGGTTGCAAGGGAACAAGGACGATACAGCAGCAGATGAGCCGACAAAGCAGGACTCGAGGGGGGGACAGAGGATGATGATTCAGGCATTTCTCGGCTACACGCTTCGGAAGGCACGGCATGGAAGACCCTGCCACGGCTCTAACTAGCTAACCGACTGACTGACGAGATAACCAACCATAGCCGGTTGTCTAAGTTGCAGACTGTTTTGTTAACTAAACATATAACTAGCTACCTACATGACAAACTAAACCTCTGGTAGAAGAACCTTAAGGTTCAACACACCTAATAATAAAGCCCTGCATTGGACAGGATCCTAAGCCAGTTTAATCCATCAGATTCATCTCACCTAATTACTGCCCTACATAAGGCCTTCTGTAATGACCTGACCTCATCCACCTTGAAGATGGCAGCTACAATGTTTTCCGAAACGTTGGTTAAAACTAAATATTCTACGCGGCTCTCAACCGAAAACTGAAATTAGACCCTGCGCGCACTAGCGGTTTGGGCCGCAGTCATGGAACGCACTGTTTCAGTACGAAGCGAACGCACGTGCGGTAGTTTTACCGTTGCGGTATTTCTGCCGCAAGATGCTTCATTTTCGGTTGCCGCGGAACACGAAGAACCCCGAGCGGTGAAACAGCCGCTCATCGACCGTTCTTTTCCCGACCTTGGCGTAACTGAATGGGAGAAAAGGCCGGCAATGTACGTTTCGGCCCAATCGGAGAACAGTGACAGAACCTGTCTGTGATAGAAGTCTGTGAAGCTCTACTGCCTAACTCGAGCCAACTCGACAGAAAAAGGAAGTATCTAAATAGTTTCTTTGGATACATACGCAGGTGTTAAAATAACTTGTGAAATTTGGCTTTCAAAAACCCTTGACTTAAAAGTGGAGGGAACCAAAATTTATTTCTACGCTTTGCTCTTAGCAAAAAAAAACGCACACAGAGACAGTCTCAAAACAAAAATCCATGCCTCGACTTAACAGCCTAGAGCACACGCCATCTGTCTCCACAAAATCCAGCTCCCGGATGAAAAGAAAACGCAGACAATGCGTTTATTTCACCGCTAGTGTGTGCCTAGCCCTTAAAGTTGTATTAAGTTCAACCGATTTTACCAAGATAAATGAATCTGTCCCTGCCCACAAGAACCACTCTGCGAAAGGAAAGGAAAGGATAATGTGCATCACACGATGTTATCAGCGAAGTCAGTATTTGTCTTATCAGTAATTGCATACGATGAAGGTCAAGCTTCTAGTTTTTTTGCCGACTACTGTACCTGCTGGACAGGACATAGTGCAACTGACAGCTGTTCTGGGCACGGTTAGCTTCACCCACTCCGCTACTGGGAATCGATTCCCGGTTATCTGGCTCGTAGTTCGATTAATTTCGCATGCCTCGATAACAAAAATAATAACAATAACAATTTTCAAAAAAGTTCAGGATTATTTAACCCGTTTCAAGGTCACGCAATTTATTTCAACCAACTCTTTCTTGGTCTTCCTAAATTCCGCTTTCTCCAACGTCTTACAGCTGGAAAAATTACTTGATAATCGTATTAACTTGACTATTGATATTTTTTTATTTTAATATCTATGATTTTATTAAATTCAGATAAGTTCCTTATATACCCCCAGTAGACATATCCTGCTGTCCTAAGTCGGAGCCCCACGTGGACATTTTCCAACACGTGTTCCCATCAAACAACTGACTGCCCTAATAGAACTGTGAGACCTGCGTAAAATTTAAATAATTGAACACAGTCAAAAACTACTTGCTTCCTGCTCCTTAAATTGTTTCCTATAGAACAAGGCTTGATGAATCAGTCACTTCACCAAGAATTACTAACGCCTATTATTATTATCCAAGGAATAAAAAAATAACTAAACTCTGAATTTGAGTAAAACAATGTCTGGCCCTGTAGCCAACGTGGCAGAGAACTTTATTCATTACCTTGTAAGTCAATTACAAAGTATCCCGTATGGGGGCCAAAAATCGTGGGACTGAACCTAGTGCGTGTCTTCCGCCGATACGTAGTTACGTGTAAAACAATCGAGTCATTAAAGTGTGGTTATAAAGATCGTCGACTCCTCTTGTACCGTCACTGATATAACAAAAAATGGGACGTCCGTTTATTCCACTGGCCCCTATCGGTACACCGGTAAAGTTCGGTCCGTGGCAGTTTCCTGTCCACATGAGACAATCTCCCTACAGCACGACAAAAAAATACATTGCCTGCAGGTGGCTGATATGGTGGGGGGAGATGAATTCCGCCACGGAATCCTACTACGAAAATGCAGTCATGGAAGGCAGGATACTGTCCACAGACTGATGCATTTCTTTAATCAAGTGAACGCATAATGAAGATGTTATCCTTTCATATTTTTATTTTAACTCGCTGTGGCTTCAG
>NW_019059621.1:515891-533004 GCF_000696155.1 Zootermopsis nevadensis
ATTTTCGGTTGCCGCGGAACACGAAGAACCCCGAGCGGTGAAACAGCCGCTCATCGACCATTCTTTTCCCGACCTTGGCGTAACTGAATGGGAGAAAAGGCCGGCAATGTACGTTTCGGCCAAATCGGAGAACAGTGACAGAACCTACAGAGAAACTGTGGATAGAAGTCTGTGAAGCTCTACTGCCGAACTCGAGCCAACTCGACAGAAAAAGGAAGTATCTAAATAGTTTCTTTGGATACATACGCAGGTGTTAATATAACTTGTGAAATTTGGCTTTCAAAAACCCTTGACTTAAAAGTGGAGGGAACCAAAATTTATTTCTACGCTTTGCTCTTAGCAAAAAAAAACGCACACAGAGACAGTCTCAAAACAAAAATCCATGCCTCGACTTAACAGCCTAGAGCACACGCCATCTGTCTCCACAAAATCCAGCTCCCGGATGAAAAGAAAACGCAGACAATGCGTTTATTTCACCGCTAGTGTGTGCCTAGCCCTTAAAGTTGTATTAAGTTCAACCGATTTTACCAAGATAAATGAATCTGTCCCTGCCCACAAGAACCACTCTGCGAAAGGAAAGGAAAGGATAATGTGCATCACACGATGTTATCAGCGAAGTCAGTATTTGTCTTATCAGTAATTGCATACGATGAAGGTCAAGCTTCTAGTTTTTTTGCCGACTACTGTACCTGCTGGACAGGACATAGTGCAACTGACAGCTGTTCTGGGCACGGTTAGCTTCACCCACTCCGCTACTGGGAATCGATTCCCGGTTATCTGGCTCGTAGTTCGATTAATTTCGCATGCCTCGATAACAAAAATAATAACAATAACAATTTTCAAAAAAGTTCAGGATTATTTAACCCGTTTCAAGGTCACGCAATTTATTTCAACCAACTCTTTCTTGGTCTTCCTAAATTCCGCTTTCTCCAACGTCTTACAGCTGGAAAAATTACTTGATAATCGTATTAACTTGACTATTGATATTTTTTTATTTTAATATCTATGATTTTATTAAATTCAGATAAGTTCCTTATATACCCCCAGTAGACATATCCTGCTGTCCTAAGTCGGAGCCCCACGTGGACATTTTCCAACACGTGTTCCCATCAAACAACTGACTGCCCTAATAGAACTGTGAGACCTGCGTAAAATTTAAATAATTGAACACAGTCAAAAACTACTTGCTTCCTGCTTCTTAAATTGTTTCCTACAGAACAAGGCTTGACGAATCAGTCACTTCACCAAGAATTACTAACGCCTATTATTATTATCCAAGGAATAAAAAAATAACTAAACTCTGAATTTGAGTAAAACAATGTCTGGCCCTGTAGCCAACGTGGCAGAGAACTTTATTCATTACCTTGTAAGTCAATTACAAAGTATCCCGTATGGGGGCCAAAAATCGTGGGACTGAACCTAGTGCGTGTCTTCCGCCGATACGTAGTTACGTGTAAAACAATCGAGTCATTAAAGTGTGGTTATAAAGATCGTCGACTCCTCTTGTACCGTCACTGATATAACAAAAAATGGGACGTCCGTTTATTCCACTGGCCCCTATCGGTACACCGGTAAAGTTCGGTCCGTGGCAGTTTCCTGTCCACATGAGACAATCTCCCTACAGCACGACAAAAAAATACATTGCCTGCAGGTGGCTGATATGGTGGGGGGAGATGAATTCCGCCACGGAATCCTACTACGAAAATGCAGTCATGGAAGGCAGGATACTGTCCACAGACTGATGCATTTCTTTAATCAAGTGAACGCATAATGAAGATGTTATCCTTTCATATTTTTATTTTAACTCGCTGTGGCTTCAGATCATGAACATCACAAATTAATTATGGGGTATTACTATTATTAGTCGCCTTAGACCTTGAAAACTTAGGTACTGGCAGACGTTACAGGACTTAGAGGTGTGCTCATATGAGCAAAGTGTGATTCACGATATATTGTGTTAATAAGTTCCAGCGTTTAAATTTAAAGACAGTGCATTTAATCACCACAAAGTAAACACGGAGAGTTATTTTAAAAAAACCTTAAGCTAACAGATCTAAGTTTAGCCACTCAAATTCCCCACCTTTCTTGGAACTTGAAGGTGCATTACTGTGTTTACAAAAGCCCTCCACCGTTCCCCGTCCTAATCAACGTATTTCAAAATTATTTCTTTAATATTCGTTTTAATATTATCCTCCATCTAAGCCTAGATATTCCGAGTGATTTATTCCCTTCGGATTAAAGAAAAATGTGCGCATTTATCATCTAACTCGTGAGTGCTATATGCTTCAACATTTCATCTTCCTTGATTTGATTGATCACACTAATAACACTTAGCGAACACTACAAATTATGCAGTTTATTTAGCCTAAGCGATGTCCTTGGAGGAGCCTGAGGAAAGGCAGGCGGCCGATGGGTGTGCAGGTACAGTGTACGATCGGCCCAGCAATGAGACGTGACGATCAAGCGTGAGAAAGGACTACCTCTGAAACAAGGTCCCACCGAGTAATTGTTTTAAATGAGTGGTCTGCACTTATGCCGTTTATGCTCCCCAACAGCTCCGAGCAGGTAACCCTCTAGACGTCTATAGGAAGGAGCCCAGTTCAGATCCCGGCCGAATTTCCGTCACGACTGAGGTCTCTCCAGGTGGATGAGGAAAAGCAACACACACACACACACACACTCTCTCTCTCTCTATCTCACTCACTCTCCCCCCCCCCGCATAGATTTCACTGTTCACCGCCGAATGTCTTTATATCTAAGAATAAATTACTAATTATGTTACCAAACGTTGCGGAGTGGCGATATACTGGAATCCAGGCCCCGAAAAAGTACTTATTTCTATTGATTTACATAATTTAAAAATTTGTAATTAAAAACTTCAGACCGTCAAAGCCGTGATAACCCAAGTTGTAATACACAGAAGACATCCGGGAATTATTTAATAGGAGCTGCAGACTTTAAGGACGTCGGCAGTCGACATGAAGTGTACATTTTTATACGACAGGTCTGTTTGGAAAAAAATCTGATGGATTTATAGGTAGATGGATTGATTTATGGATGTGTGTGTACGTGGACGATGGACTGGAGGGTGGGCGAAAGAAATGATTGAAGGATGGATGAATGGACTGGAAAGTTGGATGAAAGGATGGATACAGACAGACAGGCAGTACAAATCATAAGATTTCGTTTCACGTGGGCTTCCTGTATTAAATTTTGATAAATCATCCTTGAAACGACTTAACAGTGCAGTTACACAGGACAAGAAATTCAACTTGTCTTGAAATATACTAATGCGCTGGACTGGCAGCAAAGCAGAATTTACAAATTCATGACGCAACTCTATCATCAAATTATATTTTGTTCTAAATTATTATGCTTTCATGGCATAATACAAATAAGTTCGATCTTCTGGACTGACAAATTGGCAAATATAATCATCACCCACAGACGTATCATCAGTTCATAAAAAAGTTTTAGCTACAAAGTGAAGGAAAATAAAACGAGCCAAGTCCAGCGTTTAGACCGCATGACGTCACTCGTGGTGAACAGACGCTAAATAACTCGGGGCCCCTACATGTATTACATGATTAAAGGAAATCCACACCGGAACACATGTACGTGTACGAGGGATGGGCGGAGCTGGGCCTTTGTCTGGCAGGGGACGGCTGTCTCACCCCTCGAAACTGCACACAGTTTGACTTTACAACAAACTACGACAAAGTGTTCTGTTGACTTGTTAACTGATATCAGTGGACCACTACACGTATTATCCTGGAATGTCTGGACTGACGAATTTAATTTCTGTCTGAATCAGTCCCAAAATCGAATTTAATTATTTTTAACGCCCCCTTAAAAAATAATTTCTAAGATAACTAACATTTAACTAAGTGAACAGTAGGCTCTGACATGCATTCTTCCATGAAAAAGTTGATAACTACTCAGCTGCCTAACGCTTTTTCTTGCTTTTATGGGAACCAAAGGTTCATCAACGCTTTAACAAAATCCCACAATTTGACCCTGCTATAAGTCAGTACATTAAGTCCATCCTCTTACAGCCTATTTCTCTTTACCCTGCTATAAGTCAGTACATTACGTCCATCCTCTTACAGCCTATTTCTCTAATTTCATCTTAATATTATCCTCCCATCTACGCCCAGGTCTCCCAAATGTTCACATTCCTTGGCGTTGAACCCTGGGACGTTATTACCAGAGAATTAGTCAGGCAGCTACGTAGACAGTTTAGTTATTAGTGTAGTTAAATAGTTTGTAATCTATAACAAATGAACAAAATATATCTTCTTCCTCTTTGTAAGACTTGAGGTTTTCACAGCGGCGAGTATGAAGATTTCTGTCTTCTTCCTATTTATTTTTCGGAAACCAGACACACTTTTTCGACAGAAAATATTTCTTAAAGCAAATTTATAGTCAATTAATGCAAATTATCTTTCGGCCTAAACATACAAAGTATACCACAATTATGATACTGGTTACAGTGTAGGTTATTTATACAAATTTAGCCGATAAAACGAGGGTAAAATGATTAATTTCGTTATTGTCCAACATACGCCTATTACATGTTTTATGTTGCTCCAGTGACTTTGTCAGTTGCAACAACAGAAAATTATTCCTTCTTTTTAAAAGCGCTATACTGGAACACGGCCGTAGGCTCAGCAGCCAGCGATAAATGGCTTTTTACTTCCTACTTAGTCCCATTCTTTTTTTGGTTAAAATTGCTCTTAAATTATGTTTCTTTTGTTATGCAGTTCGCTTTATGTTCTTATGTACTTGTATTTCAGGTGTGTGGGCAGGGGGGGGGGAGGTATCACGCATAAGGGAGCAACCCTGAAACACTTGCATGATCTGCGTAAAAGGGGGAGGGGAGAGAGGGGGGGTTCGTTATTGTTACACTTTGCACGACAACCCTATGAATCCATTGTGTTTATACTCGCTGCCGCCAGATCACCCTCCGGGGCGGGATAAGTTTCCGACTTTTCTTTTCAAAATATCAAAATTTTCGTTTTAAAAAACAGGACGTAGGCCTACAAATGTGAAAAGAATGAATTACACTACAATCCAACACATGTCGCGCGTGTCTGCAGATTCCTAGCTTTCTTATAAATTTCAGAACATGGCATCCATGATACACTACGTCAGAACAGGGATGGGCAAAACGGCAGTAAACTAAAGCAGGGGTGTCCCACGCGCATATGTCCAAGAGATGGAAAATTAAAATATACCTAAATGCATCAACACAAATCAAATCACACATGATCTTATTTCGCACGGAATATATTAAACATTCACATTAATCAATTCCATGGAACAAATATTCCTTCTTGAGAAGCTGACAGTCGCTGGCTAGTCAAGACACTGTTTACCTATTATGGATCCTGAAGGTTCACAAGCCAGATGAAACCAGTACACAGCCTCCCACCCGATTTCCTTAAAATTCGTTTTAATATTAAACTCCCATTTATGCTTTAAAAGCCGAGTGGTTAATATATGTACCACGTACTTTAACAATCAGTAGTCCTACATTTTGAATTTGTGGGTTTCATATAATTCTCAGTGCAAACAGGAATTTCCACCAAATGATTTTTGCAGGGTAATGGCAACAACTTGTGTTTTCTTTGCGGTAGGGACTGGATATTTAAATTAATCTTGTCCATTTTTATTTGACATCATCATCATTGCGAAAGTGTCTGCGTAAGAAATAATGTTTATAAAATGAACAAGCTTCCATAAAGTCGTGTTTAAGGATTACACCTATATATATCAGTGCAAAGAGATAATGCCTCCAAACAATACAAAAGAACGGATAAAATTTATTTCAATGGTTCAAATTAATTAAACACGAGGACAGGATCCCAGATTGTCGACATCCGGACTGCAAGGGCAAGATAAGAGTGGAACAAACAGCTCAAGACGTTGGCCCCATGTTGCCCTTGAATAAGGGTGACCAATTACCACTTTACAATTAAAAACATAAGCTACTTTCACTTGGTACAGAGTTTTATGCAGAATATTTGTAAGCACAACGCCTGAAAGTAGAGCATAAAATATGATTTTATATTCGTTAGAGACAATGATCAGTTTTTATTATGGAAGGATTAATTGTCCGCATACGTTTACTCACAATATGTATTATTATTGTTGTTATTATTAATAATAATAATAATAATAATAATAATCACCCTCTGGCCTGTTCACATCCAGAACACGGAACCGGGGATATATACGTATTGAATCGTCGAGAGATGCTCAAACCCGCGATCCCAGCGTTTGTGCTACTAAGAACCACAAGCTATTCAGATCTTATCCCTACTCTGTTGCTCAGATATCGATTATCCAGCCAGTCATCCAGTGACACAGTAGGCCAAAGTCTATTATAAAATAGCAAGAATATTTTATTTAATGACGCCCTCTCAAGCGCAAAGGCCAGTATTTTGCAGACGGAACTGAAAAAGGAAAACCTCAGCGCGGCCAGATTTTGGACTGAGAATCGAATCTGGCGGAACCTCGCAAATACGAAAGATTACTTCCCAATGTTTGGCACAAACTCCGTCCATCACACACCACAGTATGAAAAGCATTTGTGTAAGAAACGCGTTCTTGTCCTGTCTGTGGCAACAAGCGCGAGACTGTAAACGGGGAAAATCAGGTTGTACATCCCTGCCCTTGGCTTATCAAGTCTTAAGAAATGGAGGGAGTAGATAGAATCAATTAACTAACTGCTCCCCCCTCTCTCGACAACGCTGAAGGTCTGCGACAACGGTTGCTTCATTACACATCAATGATGTCGAAACATGTGCATTGTCCAAGCTGTAAAACACACGACGTTTCGGTAAATAACTCCACTCGCGTCTTCAAGTCATTGGATTCCATTACACACAAACTACAACACCTGCACAAAAGAGAATTTCCTAAGGACGCTGTTGGTCGCTCAGGTGGTCAACAATTTCCACGCGTTCAGTGGGAAGTTCACTGCCGCGTTCACAAAAGCCAACCACCCGTCCCCAGCTAGAGCCACATGAATCTAGTTCACACTCAATATTTAATATCCATTTTCAAAATGAACTGCCCGTCTGCGCCCAGGGCTCCAGTTTTTCCAAATAAACCTTAATTTGCATATAGGTAGTGTATGTGCCCCACAAGATAGTCACAGGGCGATGTGCTAGTAGCAATGGCCGTCAGACACACAGGGATTCGATCACGCATCTCCCTGGCACTGTCATTTATTGAAACCGCTGGTCTATCCCTCTGGCCTGTTCACATCCAGAACACGGAACCGGGGATATATACGTATTGAATCGTCGAGAGATGCTCAAACCCGCGATCCCAGCGTTTGTGCTACTAAGAACCACAAGCTATTCAGATCTTATCCCTACTCTGTTGCTCAGATATCGATTATCCAGCCAGTCATCCAGTGACACAGTAGGCCAAAGTCTATTATAAAATAGCAAGAATATTTTATTTAATGACGCCCTCTCAAGCGCAAAGGCCAGTATTTTGCAGACGGAACTGAAAAAGGAAAACCTCAGCGCGGCCAGATTTTGGACTGAGAATCGAATCTGGCGGAACCTCGCAAATACGAAAGATTACTTCCCAATGTTTGGCACAAACTCCGTCCATCACACACCACAGTATGAAAAGCATTTGTGTAAGAAACGCGTTCTTGTCCTGTCTGTGGCAACAAGCGCGAGACTGTAAACGGGGAAAATCAGGTTGTACATCCCTGCCCTTGGCTTATCAAGTCTTAAGAAATGGAGGGAGTAGATAGAATCAATTAACTAACTGCTCCCCCCTCTCTCGACAACGCTGAAGGTCTGCGACAACGGTTGCTTCATTACACATCAATGATGTCGAAACATGTGCATTGTCCAAGCTGTAAAACACACGACGTTTCGGTAAATAACTCCACTCGCGTCTTCAAGTCATTGGATTCCATTACACACAAACTACAACACCTGCACAAAAGAGAATTTCCTAAGGACGCTGTTGGTCGCTCAGGTGGTCAACAATTTCCACGCGTTCAGTGGGAAGTTCACTGCCGCGTTCACAAAAGCCAACCACCCGTCCCCAGCTAGAGCCACATGAATCTAGTTCACACTCAATATTTAATATCCATTTTCAAAATGAACTGCCCGTCTGCGCCCAGGGCTCCAGTTTTTCCAAATAAACCTTAATTTGCATATAGGTAGTGTATGTGCCCCACAAGATAGTCACAGGGCGATGTGCTAGTAGCAATGGCCGTCAGACACACAGGGATTCGATCACGCATCTCCCTGGCACTGTCATTTATTGAAACCGCTGGTCTATCCCACTGGTCTAGGTATTGCATTGCATATTGACACACACACACACGCGGAATGTTTGCATCTGATGGCTGCATTTACCAATAATATCCACCCCTAGCCCAATCAGCGGTTCAAGCTCGCGGGGGGGTGCATGTGCCCCAGCACAGTGAGGGGGTTCTCGCAAAGAGTGGTTCGCTCCGATTAATTAGACTTAGTCATTAACAGATGTCACTGCATATCCGCCATGTAATCACCAGCATCCGCTACCGAAGGGTAGGGAATGCACGTTACAGGGGACGGGAATCAGAAATACTGGTGGAACTTCAAATAATCCAGTATTAACTTGTTGCGAGGGGGAAACTGCATGTGAGTGGTAAACGCCGCCAGTAGATTTAAAATAATGCAGTATTAATGTTGGTGGGACGAGAAGAAATATGGTTTTGCAAGCAAATCTGGGATTTCTATAATACTCTGGTGCATTATGTAGAATTCAAAACAAAATTCCAACGTCACAACAGGCACGTCTAACAAACGCTTCGAATATGACAGAGTACAGATATTTATAAACTAAAGAAACAAAAGGTAGTATATTTGCGTCATATTGTGAATTAGGTTAATATTTTAATATTTTCCGTCAAATCACAATTTTAATAAGATAATAAAATATTTAAAATATCATTTCACGTTCCGCATCGAATGATATTTTAAATATCTTATTATCTTATTAAAATTGTGATTTGACGGAAAATATTAAAATATTAACCTAATTCACAATATGACGCAAATATACTACCTTTTGTTTCTTTAGTTTATAAATATCTGTACTCTGTCATATTCGAAGCGTTTGTTAGACGTGCCTGTTGTGACGTTGGAATTTTGTTTTGAATTCTACATAATGCACCAGAGTATTATAGAAATCCCAGCAAAATAAACTGCATTAATGAAGAAATTAAGAGAATTTTAAAGTCGGTGAATGTTTCGTATCATTCAGTTCAGAATATTGTCTTTAAGTCCGTAGTCAGAAAAAAAAAATTAGAATTCAAATATAAAATAACAACTGTGGTGTAATTTTAGTAGGGTGGGCAGTGTAAATTTCTCTGAACGAATATCTCCTTATAAAAAAACTGTGCTCATTTGAGTTTATGTAAGTGAAGGGAATTGTTCACAGAAATGGTTCAGTAAATTGCATAATTATCAATTTAAAGTTTCTTTTAGCCTCGCCATATGACCTATATTGTATCGGCGAACACACAGTGGGTTGCAACATTTGATGAAAGTTGGAATCGTAAGTTCTTCCGCGAGGTTCTTATTGTACCACGCTATAAAACGATACGAAATTTTAATGCCCCAACATGACAAAACTTCTTCTTCTTCTTCTTCTTATAGCGTTATAACCCTGTGTGGGTCTTAGCTTGTTCGATGAATTTTTTCCATTCTGTCCTATCATTCACAATTCTTCTCCATCCCCTTACTCCCATCGTCCTCACATCCTCCTCCACGTCGTCTATCCATCGTTTCCGTGGTCTCCCTCTCATCCTTCTTCCCATCGGTCTCCATTCCATCACTCTTCTAGTTACCCTGTTTCCTTCCATTCTTGCAACATGGCCAAGCCAGGCTAACCTTTTGCTTTTGATTAGCCTCACGATATCTGCTCCCTGTATGATACAATCTAGTTTATGATTCATCCTAATTCTCCAGGAGCCATCACTATTCTGTATCGGACCATAGATTTTTCGTAATATTTTGCGTTCAAATATTCAAAGTCGTTGCTCATCAAAGCTAGTTAATGTCCAGGCTTCACATCCATATGTGACTACTGGTCTTATCAGAACTTTATAGATTCTCAGTTTAAGTTCCCTCCCCAGTATTTTAGACTTCATTAAATAACATGACAAAACTATTAAATATTAATGTAGTGCCTCCTATAGTAAAACTTAAATTAAAATTACACGAAAGAGCTACTGACGTGCATAAACAAGATAACCACAAAACTAAACAACCACCATATTTGCTCTTGGATATATATATATTAAATTCTTCAATAAATTAATAGAATATAATCCAATTCAATTAATATCATACAGAGGAAAGTGCTTGCAAATTAAACATATTTGTCAATAACGTTGCATTGAACACGGTTCACACAAAAATGTCCAGAGGGAATTATATTTTCCACTGCGTCAAAAACGGAATACACTCATTGTAAAAGTGGATTCTGACACGTTGCAACGTGCAATGTGGAGAGAATAAATTATCCATGGAAACTCAACGGTGTACATCGCCATGCATGCAATAGAACAGTTCGAGACCCCCATAACAAAATTCTCGAGTCCCTGACAGACAAGCCCCCTCTGAGCAACATGCGAGTGCCTCTGCATGTCTTCGGGCTTCTACAATCGTTATCTCTCGTTATTTGCATGGTTCCTGTGGCTTTATCGTTTACAATTATTCGCAGAGTAGTCTCGTAGAAGTTTATCGGCGTTTCAGATGTGTTTGCTGCCTCCAACATTGCCGTGATGATGGAGACAAACACCTTTGAAACGTCGGTATATTTATACCATACTGCACGGCATAACATCCCAGAACACAGGCATCTTTATAACATGGATTAGCGGAAAATTCCTCCCCTCTGCAGAACAGAGTAAACGTACAACTATTTTAAAATATTGAAACTGAATGGTATTTCAGAAACGAATGATGAGCGGGGAAAAGCTGGCCAAAAGCTTGCGTAATTAATCTTAAAGGCTTATACAGTTACAAAATATTGGTGATCCATGCGTCTAATAGGCCTACAGGCTATTGCTGAATGTAGAAACTGAAACTATTAGACAAATGCGCATATTAAATACGCCGGGCCCAAATGTGGAATCGATTTCTATATACACAGTCTGCAACTAATCGTCGCTTCCTATAAGGTTAACACTTCCACAAGGTTCAGTATTTAATTAAGTGGTCTTAGGGTTATATTTACACACATATACAGTTGCACATCGCAACTTTTCGTTCTTGTAACAAGAAAGACTTATGTGAATCCACAATTTAATATCATTATGTACAACTTGTTTCCCCTGCCCTAGCTACATGTCCAGTCCATCGTAATTCCTTTGATCTGACATGATCAACCTTCTAAGTCTTAGGCCTTCCTTGTGGCTTGTTACGGTGACCTGATACCTTTTGATTTGAGTACTATTTTATTATTTATTTAGTGTTCTGTCTGACGACAGGTCCATATGAACAGGATCCTTCCATCCTTTTCTCGGACTGGGACCTGTTCATATACGTTCTTGGCAGATGATCCAGAAGTGGTTTGCCATTGCCTTCTTCTGTGTGTGAATGGAGTAATTGTTGGGATGCCACGGAGAAACCGGGGAAGCCCCCGGAGGAAAACTCCGTGTTGCCTAGACCACAGCCTTGCCCAACACAAGTTATAAATTCGGGCACCGCCGGAAATCGAACCCGAGACCCCAGGATTACAATAATAATAAAATACAATATAATAAAATTAAATAAACGATTCAGATAAAGACGTCACATGATATGTAGTACAGTCCGCCATTAGCAATGCAGTCAATTTTATTGCATCCGATGTTCAACTGAAATGCATTACATTAATTTTGAAACATTTCTGTTTCGTGATAGATCAGATTACGTTTCAAATATGATATGCCTGTGAAATTCATGGTGGGTTCTCTCACATTTAATATGCATTTCCATATGCATTTCATTCAAAATATATGCACTTTTGACAGATTTCATATTGAAAAGTGTGTATAAAATTTCTCTGTTTGATTTGAACGTGGCACAATAAAGCTAACAGCAGGTACACTGATTTGAGACTTCATACCTATTAATGTCTGTTCTGATTTTTAAGCTTCCATAGAAATTCACTACCCATGTCAAAACTGCATGTTGCCAACGTTTCAGAAGACCATACTGCCTCTGAAACGTCGGCAACAAGCCAAATGTAGGATCAATAACTTCAATGTTCCTGCTATTGCCACACTGATGTTTTTTCAACAAATACAAGAAAAAGTCATGTATACAATATCTGTACATCTTGTCTCTTATGAACCCTGGCCTCGACAATGAGAAGCCAGCGACTAATCGCCTGAGCTACGGCACGACCTATAAATTTTCAAGGTCACACACTCAAGCTCTGTTTTTTCACGTTCGCAGCATGGCCACCATATTCGTTCTGACGTTTGAACGTAATTAAATCTATAACTCTAGAGTGTCCTTCAAGACAACTTTCAAGTAAATGAACCAGTTATTTAAAATGTTACTAGTTACACACGCAAAAAAATTCAGTAGGATTTTCCATCTGTTTGCATAATTCAACAAATAAGCTAAATTATTTAATTAGCTTATAATAAATACTAGTGTACTGAAAGTCTATGATTAAACTCTCCTAATTGGCATCCAGAATCAACCAGTGGTCCGTTCAACAAGTGGATATCCAGAATTATTTCTCGGGAATTAAATCTCATCTCCTGATAAGTTCTAAGATACGTGGTTCCTCACTTCTATGTCCCCTATAAGACTTTAACAGTTATCTTAGGTATGGGAGTAACTTTGTAACTACTTATTATAGGATAGTCATTGAAGAGTCCATCGAAAAATTCCTATTTTTATGAAACTGAGAAGTTCTTCACAGTGTTCACAAAAGCCCACCACTGGACCCTGTCCGTATATAGTTCACACCAATCCACACTTTGACAGATTTTAATATTATCCTCCCATTTATATCTCTATCACCGAATTCCATCCAATTTTTTTTTTTCATATTTATTGACTAGGAACCATGAATTTTGTTCCTTCGAGAGTCAGAGCGCGCGACACCATGCTGGGAAGCTACAAGATCAGAACAGCTTATCCTGACAGATGTAACAGTGGATTCTTTCCGACTTTTCAGACAAAATTTGGGATATTTATTTAAAAAGACCGCTAAATCTCCCCCTCACATCAGTTGCAATGTATTGTCCAAAATTGTTATATGCTTGTCTCATTCGACAGAACATGACTTCAACTGCTGAAACAACGTTATCAAATATTCAAATAAACAGATAACATAAAAGTCTTCCTTGCTTTTACGGAAGCCGAGTTTAATCCAGCCCACAACTTCACATTTACTAATATTATCTTCCCATCTACGCCTCTATCCTCCTGAAGACTTCCCGACGAAAATTGAAAATGCATTCTCGTTTCCCTATGTGTACTGTATGCGTTAGTCATCTCCATTAAACCAACACCGACTAATACATTATAACTTAGATTATTAATTTTAAAAATCATTTGAGGTTTCATAAAACGAAGAGGCACTTGCGCCCTTTTCAAATGACAGCATTTATGAGTTCGGAGTATGCAAATGTATTTTAAACACAGCAACAAATAATTCAGTATGAACGTGACGAGGTAGGCGAGGGCCAGATGGACGGGGGTGGAGGGTGAGGGTTGCTGATTGCGTGGTATTGATGACTTCCCCAGCAGGCAGTATGCTTTCTGGTGACATGGCAATAATCATGATCCACCCCCTCCCACCCCATTCATACCTCTATATCCCAACCCCTCTCAAAAACAGATGCATTCCTCTGTAGTTTTTGTTTGTTGGGAAATCTGGACAGATTGCATCCCTACCGAGCTGTGTGTCACACTGATACAAGGACTCCATATACAAATTAAAATAAACGTATATAAAAGTTAAAAAGACCGAATTTTTTGTCGTTAACATAAATGTCAATGATGACGACGACGATGATTGTTATGATGATATTTAAAAATAACAATTATAAAAATATTGGAGTCAGCCAATACACAGTTTCAAAGAGATTAAAAGTCAATAAAATGCTTTTTTTTTTGGTGGTCGCGATGTTTGACATGTCATTACAGAACACAGGGTATAAACAAACAACTTTATAAGAGCTGTTCATAACGGCATTTGTGTGAACGAGTACAATAGCATTCACAAACCGCACAACGACCCTACCAAAGCGTATTTCTTGAGCAGTTGACAGCTACTCAGTTGCTTTTATGGATATCGATAGTTCTCGAAACATCATTGAATACTGCCATGACCCACTTGAATTCAATAACACTCTTCTCTGTGCAACTCGTTTTACTATTATCCTCCCATATATGTCTAGGTTTTCAAAATGGTAAGTACTGCGGGGTTTCCGGCCAAAATTCTGCAAACATTTCTCATTTCCCCATGCCAAATATATGTCGCTTTTCTAGACTGACTTGGTTCAATTATTTCTTAATAATATTAGGAAATTGGGTATAAATATGAGGGTCCTCATTATGTAAATTATTTTCTCCAATAATCTGTTACTCCATCTCTGTAGGTCTATCAAATACTATTAATCAATCAATCACGCCGAGATTTCGCTGCTAACCGTGAACTTCACGATCACATCGCAAGTACAGAACTACTCAGTGTTTCTTAAGCCGGAAGGAAATAATTCGCCGAGAACCTGTCACGTAGTAAGGCACACAGCTGGACAGACAATACGATAACTAGAACTGACAAGGTATTTTAGGAAAAAAGCCAGAGCCATATATTAATGAAGACTTCAAATTAATATGTGAGATTTCAGGTTTTCACGGCGGTAAGGGTGAAGATGATATTCAGTGTTTTGGCGTCGGTAGGTGCCAAAGTTTAGGAGGAGCATACTGTCTCTATCTTCAGCTCTGAATAAAGAGACAGCCTACAAGTCTACACACTACAAAAACCCAGAATATCATAATTGGAACTATTAGTTTTAAATCTAGCCCAAGAATTTCGAATTAAAAACACTGTGCCATTGATTCAATGTGTCATAGGACAGGCGAGGGTAATATAATATTCAGTTGGCAGTGGATTGTGACTTCCTATCTGATACGTGCCCCCGTCTGTGTCCCTACAGCTGGTCAACAGCAGCAATTTCGCGCACTTGCTCTGGGCCAGCGCCCGTTTCTGGATTCGCCGTTCACTAACCATCTGCGTGAGCTCGAGTCCTACCACCAACACCACCAACGACGCAAGAGTGAGACGGCGTCATCCGGGAGCGGGTTCAAAGTACCGGGCGCCGCCACAACCCCCGTCCAAGGTAAGACACGACGACACTTTTCATTTTACAGGTGCCAGACGTATGAATGTACCTTGACACCAAGACAGACACTGCAAGGCATAATCCAGGAAGACGAAGTATCCAACATCTCGGGATTTTTCTTTACCAGGGAGAACTTTTTTCTCACACACCAAGAGACATTTCACAAGCAACTAAAATTTGAGGTTCTCATGGTGGCGAGTACGAAGACCGCTATCTTCTGGGTTGTAGCGCCGTGTAGAACATCATGAGGGCACTGACGTCGGAGGCAGCGATGATCTCTGACCTCTACACCGCGCTACAGCCCAGAGGACAGCCATCTTCACAAATAAATAACGTCATAACTTTTATTGAAGAGTTGCCAAACTTTTATCGCCTTGGCGGTGACAATGTTATTATAAACGTCGGAGTATCCAGTTCAAACGTAAACGGACTTACGCCAAATCGATAGTACACGAAGCCAGTAAGACCATAGCTTGACAGCCGTAAGTAATAAACACTGTTAGCATTCCTTACGTTCTATTATGCACTGCTCTGTACAAGTTTGCTTTGAAATTGTGGACACAGAACCACTCCCTCTTGTTTTCAGTATAAATTATTTCCTGTGCGTAAGTCAGAAGCTAAGAATTTCAACCGACGCCTAACGTGTTACACCAACAAGCACCTGCAATTGTGGAGGTCATAGTTCACTTATAGCACCTCTAAATATGTGCCTACTCATCAAGACCACGTCAAAACTTCAACAGTGTCGTTCCGGCGACCCAACACTAAATCCCCTGACCGGAAGATAACAAAAACGTATTGTTAAGTCCTCTTGTTTACGTAACAAACAGCTATGTACCTGTTACTACTGTATAATAAAGGTTCTGACTTGTGTCAAATCACACGCAAATGCTGCCATCTGGAGAGCGCAAACTGAAGCAGTAACATGTGCGTGTGTATGAATTGCTTTCACAAAATGGACCAACAAACAAAATGATAATCTAGTTCAGGGGTAGCCAAGCTCATGCATGACCTGATACTGGGCCCAAGGTGCTCCATCAGATTAAGTTTTTGATTCAGATTGTGACGTTATATGGGGTAGAATTTATAACTTGTGTTGGGCAAGGCCGTGGTCTAGGCAACACGGAGTTTCCCCGGTTTCTCCGTGGCATCCCATTCACACACAGAAGAAGGCAATGGCAAACCACTTCTGGATCATCTGCCAAGAACGTATATGAACAGGTCCCAGTCCGAGAAAAGGATGGAAGGATCCTGTTCATAGGGACCTGTCGTCAGACAGAACACTAAAAAAAATAAATTATTGGACGCAAGGAAGCTTAAGAAAAGTTTTATGTACGATCTGTGGAGGCAAAGTTCCATGCTTTCGTGCAACCAAACAGAGCGGATGAGCTTAATCCTCCAGCCACAGGGTGTAGAGAACAGAAAAGACGAGCAAAATTCGAAACCTCGATACGTCTTGCCCAGCTCAGATTCTAGCGAGCTCTCACCGAGTATAATATTAAAATATATAAACGGACAGGTTCGTTGTGAATTGAGAACAAGATAAGGATTTGGAAGGATGCAGCTGCTGTATATTTCAAGTTAACTTCTTCACATTCTTATAGAGATATGATATTTGGGTCTGTCTATTATTGGTTATATATCCTTCATTAGACACTTCCAGAGTACACTACTGTCTGAAGTAGTGGTGGAAACTATAATTCAAGTTTGACGCTAGATAGTCTGAGT